>BPTQ01000008.1:106903213-107041691 GCA_019973895.1 Chrysanthemum seticuspe | reverse complement strand
AACCAAAGCCCAACCCAATCCCTTATTAATAAAACCGGGGTCAACTCCCCAGTCAACCCTTGGTCAAACCCACCCTTATACTTCCATCTTCTTCACCAACTCTGCAAAACCACTCCCACAACCATACCTCCAGCTCGCATACCACCACCCTTATCACTCCACCTCACCAAACGTCCAAAAGCATTTAATGCTTCCTCTTACCGTGCACTCAATCCACCCCCAAGTTGCTAAAATCGTCTTCCCGCCAAAAACTCATCAACGGCTAAAAAGAGCCCAAGTGATCCAATGGCTCTGCAAAGTGGTGGGAATTACTCAGAGGACAAGGGGGACATTTTTTGTCAATAAATAGAGGGGAGAGAAGCTGAAAAAGAGGAGTAGTGTAATTTTCTAATTTTCTTGTATGTCCGCTTTAATTTTAATGTCTTAGTTAAAACTTCTTAAATTGTAATTTCCAGTTCTATGTACTAAAGTTAAGTGTTTCAGTCACTTGTTTTTAGACCTTCTTTTAATTTTAATGTTAATCGTTTTTAATATTTTGATGTTTAAGATTTCTGGGTTTCAAAGTTAGTGTATTGTTTAAGTTGATTTTAGTGTAATTTCAAAGTCTTGATAATCAATTCCCAGTTTCTGTGTTAATTTCATTTTCGCACCAAAAGAGTTCTTGTCAAGTTTTAAGCTTTAATCTGTTTTGCTTGTTCAAAATAGTTTATCTCAGTTATTTTAATGTTACTAAAGCAAGTTTGAAGGTTTTCCTGTCTAATTGCTTAAATTACAGTCCATTTACTTAACTGTTTTGCTGAATAATTGTTCTTTTGCTGTAGCTCATTTTCTGTTAAGTAGACCATTATTTTAGTTGATAATTAGTCACTAGAACTTAGTTACATTACTGTTATTAGGTATGATATAGATTAAGTAGTATAAACTGTTTCTATAAATAGTGTTTGGCATTAGGTAGTAATCTGAGGTTGAGGTTTGGTTTGTGGATAATATCAGTTAGTTTAAGTTCATTTGGTTAATATAAGCTCATTTCAGTATTCAATTTGCAGCCATACACACTCTAAGTCAAATCTTGCATTTAATCTGATCTATTGTGCTCATCAGTTAGTATAGAAGATTATTAGTTTGCATTTTAGGTGTAGATCATCATAAGATAGCATAAATTGGTTATAGTGCATCCATAAACCATCATTACAATCTGTTCTTGCAAGATCTAAATCCAATTTAGTCAAAGTTTGCATAACTGTGCTTAATAGTCAAAAGTGTCAAAAGTGGTTTTTCACAAAACTTTGTGGATTTTTAATTCACTCAATTCTGAGTCAATCTTGCTGAAATTTTGGATGAAGAATCTCTGGTTGGTGATCTACAGCTGCGTATTTTTAGTTTATTTTTAGGATTTTTCTAAGCCTCCTAAATCAGTGCTTAAAGTAGCTGCTGTAGGGCCGTTTGGCTTAAATTGCTAGAATCTGATTTAGTGCTTATTTGCCTTTTGCTTGTGCTTTTTGCATTCAAATCAATTGCAGTAGGTTTATCTCAGTTAGTTTAAGTTAATTTTAGACTGTGGTAGCTTATTGTAGCTTATTGTGGCTTATAGCTTATTGATAGTAGCTTATTCCCCACAGTTGTGTGTCCAAATCATAGTTCATGTGATCATTAGTTGTTTATTTTATTTTTCCTTAATCCTCAGCATTATTTTATAATATTCTGAAAGTTTTCTTATTTTTCCATGGTCTTTTGATATTTTTCTGCATTTAAATTGAGTTTTAAGCATTTTTAATTAGCATTTAATACAAATAAATCAGAAAAAGTTTAAAAATATATGTTTTCAATTTTCCTAGATTAAGATAAATATAAAAAGCAAAAAAAATATTTTTCCATAATTTTCCTAGTTTAAATAGTAATTTTTAGCAATTTAATTAGTTTTAAATAGTTTTTAAATCATAGAAATTAGAATATAAATCAGAAAAATACAAATTCAATTTTCAAAAGTTTGTTTAGTTATTTTAGATTTTTAAAAAATAGTTTCATAATTTTCTCACTTGGTTTCATAATTTTTAGATAATTAGATTAATTTTTAAAAATTAGAAATTAGTTTTTAATTCATATAAATTCAAGAAAAATCCTAAAAATTAGCTTTAATTCTTAAATAGTTTTCAAATATCATTTTAGTTTAAAAAATAAATTTAGATCATAATTAGGACTTAGGATAGGCATAAATTTAGATCATAACCCCTTTCCTGTTCAATATCACCCGATCACTACGCGTTTAGCTATTCAATCGTACAGCTCGTTGGGACTTAACGACCCGGGGATACACTAAACTCTCATGGATAATTTCATTGCGTTCTCAAGCTGTTTGACTCTTGTTGACCATTTACCTGGTTAATTTGGGCTGACCATTTGGGACCAATCAAATTTTGGCGCCGCTGCCGGGGAGCTGTGCTAATAGTCTTACGTTTAGCAGATTAGTGATTTGAATATTCACTCCTTGTTCATACCATCTATATATATTTATATTTTCTTATAAAAAACCATAAAACCCAAAAAGATTCTTCTTTCCCCATTTTCATAATTCTCTTGTTTCCTCGAGTTACGTCTAGTGCATGCGCACTCGTTCTTCTAGATCATTGAGTCCTTTTCGTGATCTAGCAGAAATTCCTAGAAGACGTTCTCGTAGACGTGCTGCCCGAATAGTCGAACCCGAGATTCGTACTATTCCAAACAACAATATGGCAGACGAACGAACTATGGCGGAAATGCTCCAGGCACCCACCGAGGGTTATGGAGATGCCATCGTTTTACCAGCAATCAATTCTGATCACTTTGAATTGAAGACACATTTGATCCAACTTGTGTCTACGAATCAATTCCACGGGTTTGATCGAGAAGACCCGTATGCACACATCCGTTGGTTTAACAAGTTGACCTCAACTATCAATTACAAGGATGTGCCACAAAAAGTGATCAAATTGATGCTATTTTCGTTCTCACTTGAGGGGGCAGCCCGGATTTGGCTGGAAAAAGAACCCCCTCGAACCATCGAAACTTGGGAGGATCTTGTTCAAAAGTTTGTCAATTATTTCTTTCCTCCATCAAAGACGACTAATCTTAAAAATGAAATTTCTGGATTTCGTCAAAATTTCGATGAAAACTTTGGAGAGGCATGGGAGAGATTCAAAGATCTCCTCAGGAAATGCCCCCATCATGAATTCACGGAGCTTCAACAAGTTAATATCTTTTATAATGGGTTGAACGGTAACGATCAAGATTCTTTGAACGCAGCCGCCGGTGGCAATATCTTGAATCGTAAGCCTAAAGATGTGATTGAGATTTGCGAGAAAAAATCAAAAGTTCCTATTTCTCGCAACAAAGTCAATATTCCGAACACTCCTGCTTCTTCATCCGGTAACTCTTCCGAGTTAGCCGCTCCGTTAGCCGCTCTAACGGACGTCATCCGTTGTATGATGAAAGAGGTAAAGGAAATCAAAAGCGAAATTCATAAGCCGGAACCAATCAAAGCCGTGAACAAGGTGTGTGAAACTTGTAGTGGTCCACATGCGTATTATGATTGTCAAGCAACCGATGCTTCTTTTTACCAAGCTCCCGTAGCTTCTGTAAACCACAATCAATACCGACCACAAGCTGATCCTCACTACCGTGCACCTAGCGGTATGACACCACCTGGTTTTCCTCCTGTGCAAAACCATGGCAATCAAAATCGCTTTGTTCCGAATCAAGGACAAACCTTCAATAACTCTCAAAATTTCAATCAGAACCGGAATAATTTCAACCAACCATATCAAGCTCCAAATCAGCAAAGTTATCAACAACCTTCTCAAGCTCCCCTACCAAATGACTTCATGAAAATTACTGAGTCAAGCATACGTTCAATGCAAACTCAGATCAATAACATGAGAGTTGAGCTAAAAAAGGAAATTGATACCACAATGTCTCGGCAGACAAATGAGTTGAAGAATATGATGAGCAGTTTCATGAACATGAATATGAACAAAGCTTCGTCATCTTCTGGAGGACTCCCAAGCAATACAGTTCCAAATCCAAATGCCGAGTTGAAAGCCGTCACCACTCGTAGTGGTAAGACGCACAATGGACCTTCGACTCCAATGCCTCCTCCACCAGGAGCAATGAGTCAAGTTACCAAGGATACAACAGACAAGGTGCATTTCTCAAGCCCACGAAGTACCGCACACGTCCCACCTTCGGTAGTCCAAGCTTTAAGTCCGGAACCCGAAGTTCTGAAGACAAATTATGAGCTAGAAATGACTTCCGTCCCGGCTCAAAAGTCTAGTCAGCTTCCTTACCCATCAAGATTGCATGATGAGAAGCTCAAAGACAAAACCAAAGAGCAAATGGAAAAATTTTTCCAAATTTTCAATGAACTGCACTTTGATATAAGCTTCGTTGATGCTCTCGGTCTAATGCCCAAATTTGCATCCACGCTTAAAGGCTTACTGAGCAACAAAGATAAGTTATCTGAGATAGCTAAAACCCCTCTCAATGAGCAATGCTCAGCGGTCCTTCTCAAGAAGCTTCCCAAAAAGCTTGAAGACCTCAGCAGGTTTTTAATCCCGTGTGATTTCTTGGGGATGGTTCAATGCTCCGCATTGGCCGATCTTGGCGCAAGCATTAACCTCATGCCACTCTCAGTATGGAAGAAACTGTCTCTTCCTAAACTTACATCCACTTGTATGACACTCGAGCTAGCGGACCGTACCATAACTCGTCCACTTGGGATAGCCGAGGATGTCGTGGTGAAAGTAGGAAAGTTTCACTTTCCTACTGACTTTGTTGTAGTAGACTTTGATGCAGATCCTAGAGTTCCCCTCATCTTAGGGAGAGCTTTCTTGAGAACGAGCCGTGCTCTAATTGATGTATTTGCTGAAGAGTTGACCATACGGGTTGACAACGAAGAACTCACGTTTAATATCAACCAGAACTCCAAACCTCTATCCAAACATAGTGTTGCCACAATTGATCAAAAATCTGAAAGAATCAATGCAACACTCTCAAATTTCACGGTTAAGAGGAGTCACCAAAAACGTGCTGAGCTAAAAGCTTTGAAAATCAACCCTGGTTCAAACAAATGGTTTGAAAGTTGTACCAAGGAAGTCAAGAGTGTTCTTGATGATGATGATCTAGAATCGGAGACTTTATCGGAAGTGGTGGAAATTGCTAGCTCTAAGAGCACACCACTTGTCCCACCTCCGGAATCAGTTTATCGTATCGAGTTTGTTAACTCTGTGGATGAAACCAAACTCTCTTCAGTTTCATCTGGATTGGATGATGATGTTTGTGATCCAATGGGAGACATTCTTCCCATTGAAGAATTGCTCAAAAATGATCCATCATCTCCTAGTCTTATTATTTCCGACTCTTCCATCCCTTCTCTCACTCCGGATGAGGAAGATGACAACTTTTGGAATGAAGTCGATGCCTTTCTTAGTGATGAGTCGATTCCAACAGGAATTGATAATACTTACTTTGATTCGGAGGGGGACATCCTTTTTCTGGAAAATCTGTTGATTGAAGAACCGTTTCCAACCCTCCCTACCGGAAATTCTGTTGACAATCACCATACAAACTTCAAGACTAAGCTTAAAAATGTCAAAAATGGTGATTTGCTTTTTACTGATGAGGAATGGACCTGCATTCTCATGCACATCTTTATTCCATTCTTCACAGATGGTGTGGTTGCTCTTTCCCTTTTCTCTTTCGGGAATGAGGACACCATCTTTGACCCCGGTATCATCCTTTATAGTTTCTACTATTAACAATACCGCGGTTGTATCTCGTCGGTGTGGAACTTTCTGATGTTCATATGTTTATTAACACTGTGAACGAAAGTCCGATCGAGATTGGTTTTCCACGTTGCTTCCCCAAGAACAAATGAATAGCGACTCGGGAATCAAAAACAGTAGCACACTATATGGGTTTTCACCCGTATTTCTGACTTCTTTCTATTTTCTACCACCCTAGTGTGGGGGAGTTGCCCCCCGCTGTTGAATATAAGTTTCATAAAAAAAAAAAAAAAAAAAAAAAAAAAAAAAATCCAAATAATGGCCGTAGTATTTCCCTTTTACGTTCTATGTTTCGGCATAACCGCCGGTACTTTGAATATTGAGGGCAATATTCATTTCTAGTGTGGGGGGAATTCTCACGAATTTTATCATGTAATTATACCACCCAATTCCCCCATTTTTGGCCAAAATTTTTTTTTTTGAGTAAGTGTTTTGCACTTACTCAGCTTACGGTTATCAGTCCGCCATGTCTAATAAACAAAAGGATTGGCTAATCCAGGAGCAAACGGCTCTTGGTAAAGATATCTCAAATCCGTTGACGGCTTGCAATTTGCCCAAAATTGTATGGTGTTCAGCTCACCATATCTTTAATTAGTGAAGAGTTGGCTAGCCCGCAAGTTTATGGCTTGTGGTAAAGGCAGTTGGAAAACCATAATTGGTAATCGACTCACCAAAGATATTTTATCTAAGAGTTGGCTAGTCCAGAAGCAAACGGCTTCTGGTAAAGACAAATCAAAACCGTTGACAGCTTATGATTTGCTCAAAATCATATGGTTATCAGTGTACCATAGTTCTTACTTGAACTGAAACATTTGGCTACTCCAGAAGTAATGGCTTTTGGTAAAGAGATTCAAATCCATTAAGTTTTCTCAAAAGATTCCTAGGGACTAGCAATGTTTTAGTGTGGGGGATTGATGAGTGTGTAAATACTCATCATTTTTGTTCCTTCTACACTGCAAAAACAGTCAAAAACACTTTGAAAAGTCTTGAAAAGACAGAAAAAATATTTAGACTGTATTTTATGCATAAATTGTCTAATCTAGTCCCTGGTTATTCAAAACAAGTTAATTTTTCATAAAAGGCCCTCAGGGATTTTCAAGTTGTCAAAATTAACCTTATAAAGCTCAGTTTTGCAAAATGGCAACTTTAGTCCCTGAAATTTCAAAGATTGACAGAAATTATCCCGGGACATTTTTAATTTGAAAATTATTATTTTTGGTCCTTGGGAAAATTAAACTTGTCATAATTGGTCCCTATGATGAATATTGGATAATTACAGTTTCGGTCCCTTGGTTTTTGTGGAATTGCAATTTTGGTCCTTGTTATTAATACCAAATCCAAACCGGACCCTAACCAAAGCCCAACCCAATCCCTTATTAATAAAACCGGGGTCAACTCCCCAGTCAACCCTTGGTCAAACCCACCCTTATACTTCCATCTTCTTCACCAACTCTGCAAAACCACTCCCACAACCATACCTCCAGCTCGCATACCACCACCCTTATCACTCCACCTCACCAAACGTCCAAAAGCATTTAATGCTTCCTCTTACCGTTTGTTGACCATTTACCTGGTTAATTTGGGCTGACCATTTGGGACCAATCACTTATATAGAAGAAAATAAATACGCCCTATATGCAAAAGTTGATGCGGCGTACTCTCGTTTTAAAATTTAAGCTTTTTATTTAGAAAATAACAGTATCGAGATAAATCGATACGTTGTAGATTTAAAAATTCGCACCTGTTTTGAGAATTAATATAGATTAATACGCCGTATAAGCAAAAGCTTATGCGTCGTATGACTTTTAAGGGTTTTAATTAATTCTGATTAAAAACAGAATACACCGTATTTATGAGAGTAGATGCTTTGTACCAGAATAATTAAATAAGATACACTGTATATATAATAAAAACGCAATACGCCGTATCTATGAGATTAGATATGTCGTATCGTTTAGTTCAGTAAAATACAACAGACATATCAGATTCGCCTTAGCTGTAAAAGCGTGAGCCTTGATTATGGCGTTACGCCACGCCACGCTTAGCGCTATTTATAACATTGGCTAAATCATAATCAAATTTAAATATGACATGCTCGGAATTAACCCCTTAATTTATTACGGTATGTTGTATCATCTCTTCCCGCATTACATAAAAACTTCCATAGCCACCAAATAATTTTCAAGCCACCACCTGCAACTACACAAGCAAAGAGGTAAATGTTAATCTAGTAATTTTATTACAAAACTAAAATAACAGGGATAAATTTCAATAATATAAATAACAGAAGATACTATTTCCTCCCCCGGTACGGATACTTTGACAGCGTTGTTGGCTAAGCATCCCATACTTCCTCCCCCGGTTATGCATGTTTCCTTGCTCTCTGAGCCTCCACTTGTTGTGGATGTTGATAGCGTTCTTGGGTGTATTCAATCTTTCCTAAAAGGGACTTCTTGTGGGCGGGACGGATTGAGGGCCCAACACATTTTAGATGCTTTTTGCGGAGAGGGGTCGGCGATTGCTGTTGGGTTACTCAAGGCTATCTCTGTGGCGGTTAATTTATGTTTGGGGGGGAGGTGCCCTAAGGTTTTGGCGGAATTTGTTGCATCTGCGCCCCTCACACCGTTGCTCAAACCGGACAATGGGATTAGGCCTATTGCCGTGGGAACGATTTGGAGGAGGCTGGTATCCAAGGTGGCTATGAGGGGTGTCAAGAAGGAGATGTCCAATTACCTTGGTGATTTTCAGTTTGGGGTGGGAGTCGTTAGTGGGGCAGAGGCCGTGCTCCATAGCGCGAACAGATTCTTACATGAGTTTCATTCAGATGGGTCGTTGGCTATGCTTACTGTTGACTTCTCAAATGCCTTCAACTTGGTGGATCGGACTGCCCTTTTAAATGAGGTTCGGACTCGATGCCCGTCTATTTCCCTATGGGTAGATTTTTTATATGGTCAGTCGGCGAGGTTATATGTGGGTGACGACCATATTTGGTCCACCACTGGAGTTCAGCAGGGGGACCCTTTAGGGCCTCTTCTTTTTGCCTTAGTTTTGCACCCACTTGCCCACCGGATTAGGGATTGTTGCAGTCTTCTTTTCCATGCTTGGTATTTGGATGATGGTACGATTATCGGTGACACTAAAGAGGTAGCTAAAGCCTTAGATATAATCATGGTTGAGGGCCCCCACCTGGGCCTTGAACTCAACATTAAGAAAACAGAAGTTTTTTGGCCCTCATGCAATGGGGTGAAGGTACAGGATGGTTTGTTTCCCCACGGGATTGGGAGGCCGACATTGGGTGTGAAACTCCTTGGAGGCGCTGTTAGCCGAGATGCAGGGTTTATTAGTAGTTTGGTTGTGAAAAGGGCATCTCGTGCTGTGGAACTAATGAGTTGTCTCACAAGTCTGCGCGACCCTCAATCTGAGCTCCTTTTGCTTCGCTCATGTATGGGCGTCGCAAAGCTGATATTCGGTCTCAGAACGTGCCATCCTATGTATATAGGGGAAGCTGTTTCTGTTTTTGACAATGGCCTTCGGAAGGCAATAGAGGCCATTGTGGTTTGTGGGGGCCCTTTTTTTGGGGATTTTCAATGGAGGCTCGCATCCCTTCCGACTCGGTCTGGTGGGTTGGGTTTATGTTCGGCTGAGGATGTATCTACTTATGCTTTTGTGGCCTCGAGGGCGCAATCTTGGAGTTTGCACGATCACATTCTTCGGGGATGTGGTATTGATGGGGTTGACTCTGATTATGGGTATGCAATGGATCGCTTGCGCATGTCCCTTCCTGATTTCGATCTTAGCGGTTTCTCTAACAAGGACACCGCCCCACCTAAAGCCCAAAATATTTTGGCGTGTGCCCTTTTTAGTGGAATCGTCCGGAGTTTGGGAGAGAAGTTTGATTTATCCCCTCGGCAAAAAGGGTGTTTGAATGTCTCCGAGCTCCTCATGCTCAAGATTTCTTGACTGTTATCCCCATTGAAGGGTTAGGCCAACATATGTCGGCCCTGGAGTACCGGACTATCCTTAAGTACCGGCTAATGATCCCTCTGTTTCCGGCTGATGAGCCTTGCCCAGTCTGCCACAAGGTTTGTCTAGATTCCTTTGGCGAGCATGCGGTCCATTGCAAGGAGTTACCGGGTTTCAAATACAAGCATGATTTGGTTAGGGATGTTCTGTATGATGTTCTTAAACGAGCAGGAATTTCTTCTAAAAAAGATGCCCCCGTGAACTTTCTGACAGATCCGCTTGAAGGGAGGTCTACTTTACGGCCAGCTAATATACTTGTGTTTGGATGGGCCGGGGGGAAACATGCTTGTGTGGATCTTACCGGAGTGTCCCCTCTTGTTGGGCTAAGGGACAATGGGTTTGTTGCGGGACAAGCGGCGTTGAAAGCGGAATCGAGCAAAGTTGCTAAACACGAGAAAGCTTGTTTAGAGAATCAACACGTATTTACCCCTTTTGCTTTTGATACATTTGGGTTCCTAGCTTCGGCAGCTGTGGAGTTTTTGACTAGGGTTCAACGGGTTGTGCAAAGTAATTTTGCGACCCCCTAAGTCACAAAATTTCATTTTTAGTAGACTTGGTTTTGCCATTCAAAAGAGGGTGGCGACACAGCTTGTTGCTCGTTTGCCTGCCATATTATTGTAATCCCTTATAAAAAAAAGTTAGTTGTTAAAAAAGAAAAAAAAAAAAAAAAAAAAAACTATTTTTCTTAAAAATGTCCCAATTTCATAACAAACCCTTTTAAATAATATGGCAGTAGGTACATATTTAGTTCTTTAATAGCGTGATTACTAATAATTGTGGTTGTTTTGACCAACACCCATCAGGTGTTCGCTGAAATGCTTCAATGAGTCAGTCTATTGCATTATCAATAAACTCTATAATCTAAATGTTTTGTATGTTCCTATTGCCATTGTTTTGATGAACTGTTCGATGAAATGATTGTATAACATTTTTGTTTATATCTATTGTCCGTTGTTATTCGTGGCCTAAGTTATTTTCCTCGGTATAGGATTTGAATGTGCCGATTTATATTGATGACTTATATCGTCTTTTTATTAGAAAAATGGAAGTGGTAGATAAAAAACCCAAAGCATCGCAAGTTGCACCACAAGAAGATGTGATTAGCAGTATGCCGGATATTGTCATAAATAATATTTTTGATCGTTTGCCAATACAAGAAGCGGTAAGGACTTGTATCTTGTCGAAAGATTGGAGGTATAAGTGGAATATACTCTCACAGCTTGTTTTTGATATAGAATTTTTTGGATTCCTACAAGCTACAAAAAATGAACGAGATTGTGGGAGGATTATTAGTAGCCTGATGCATCATCTTAAGGGTTCCATAAAGAAGTTTGTTCTTTGCATAGATGACAAGTGTGACTCCGTTATGGATGCTGAAGAGATTAATAAATGGATTATTTATTTAACCGAAAATGGACTTACGCAGCTGACTATTAAAAATCGCGGAGAACGACCACTTAGGCTAACTAGCCATGTTTTCTCTTATCTAGAGTTAACACAATTGGAGCTTCAAAACTGTGAGTTGCCTCCAGGGACTGACTTTCGCGGTTTTCCCAATCTTCTCGGCTTAAACTTGGATTCGGTGGACATTGAAACCTACAGATGCGGGGAGTTTCTGACGCGGTGTCCGAACCTGGAAAGATTAGTTTATTATTTTTCGAATTATGATATAAATGAGACCGACATTGCTAAACTTGTAAATCTCAAAATGTTATTATGGCAATTGGGTACCTTTAGAGCAGGAGGTACGGTGGTGCCAAACTTGGTGCCAACGAGTTTGGCGCGACGCCAAGTTTGGCGCACCGTTACCTCTGTCGCGCCAAGAGGCCTCGCGCCAAAACTAACAGCCCACTTTTTTTTTTTTTTTTTTTTTTTTTTTAAATAGCCGTTGCAATATAAACCAAACGGCTAGTTTTGGGTTTTTTTGAATTTTTGATCTCTTTTTTACCACTTTTACCCACTTTCAAATCCTATATAAACCTTATCACTTATACCACTTCACACACACTTTAAATACATCTCAACTTCAATATTTTTTCAAGAAAATGAATCCCAACAACACCCCTTGGATCAATCGAATGCTTAACGATCCATCGAACCAAATGATCGGTTCGTCTTCGAATCCGAATCCGAACACCCAACAACACTACTTTCCTTCGTTTTCTCAACAAAACTCATGCGTCAGAATACGCTTTGTTTTCTCAATGGAAAATGCAACAACAACAACAACAAAACGAATCACAACCAAGATCGTCCCACCAATCGTTCCACCTTCTTGACGAAGACGAATCCGAAGAGGACGCGGTCATCCCGACCCCCACGTCCAAAAAAACAAAAATGAAGGAACCGGCGAAGGCAAAGAAAACGAAAAAAAAAGCAACCAACAACCGAAGAGGAAGCCGAGACCCAACAACGATCGCGTAACGCATGGACCGACGAAGAAGAACTACTTTTGGCGCAAACTTACATTCAAGTATCCGAGGATCCAAAAGTCGGTGCGGATCAAGGTAATGAAACGTTTTGGTATAAAGTTTTGGAAGCTTACAACAAGGAAGCAAAAAAAACAAAAGTTTGTAACTCGTACCAAGAACATGCTTACCGGAAAGTGGACTCCGATGAATCGTTGTGTCGGGAAGTTTAATTCGATTGTGAATGAAACGGCTGTTATGAGTGGGAAGAACGATATGGATTTCATGGAACGTTGCCACACTTTGTACAAACGATATCATGGCGATTTTAAACATTCGTCGGCTTGGAAGTTTTTGAAGGACAAGCATAAGTGGAAAAATCCGGACTCAACAAATGCAAGACGTAATCGTCTTCGGGTTACGGAAGAGGATCCCGAGCATTTTGGACCCGACGCATTGCCAAGGCCGGACGGGGTGTACCGGATCGCAAAGAGCCAACGTTCGTCTAACTCGACCGCAAGTTCCGGTTCAAACCCGGAAATGTTTTCACAAATGATGGAAAAACAATACGAGTTGGAGCGAAAAATGAAGCAAGATGTTCTTGAGCGGGAGTCTCGAGCGAGGGTCGATTTAATCGAAACTCAAAGGATAGCCGAAGATATGCGGGTGCTATCTATGGACACAAGCACGCTCGATCCGATGAACGCGTCAATCGTGAGGGCCCAACAAGCACGGATCCGGGCAAAATATTCACAAGAATAATTATGTTATGTTTTTTTAAGTTTATTGTTTTTTTTATTTCTTGTAATGTTTTTTTTTATGAATAAAGTAATTTTAGGATATATTGTTTTTAAATTTTATAAAAAAATAAAAAATAAAAAAATTGAGTTTGGCACCAGAAATTCTGGTGCCAACGGATACCCCAGAAATGTGGTGTCAAACAGTTTCTGGTGCCAAACTCAAAAACTGTTGACGTGGCAGTTTGGCACGAGCTTGGCACCACACTTTGGCACCACTGTACCCAGTGCTCTTAAGAATACAAAGATGATCACAAGCTCCAAAATCTTTGTGGTTATGGGATTTTTAACAAAACTCAGCGAGCTTAGTTTATTTTTTCTTAATTGCCAGGTAAAGTTAAGTTCCACCATATATAATATATCCAACATATATATTTGAATGTTTCTTAACAAAATAGAGGGGCGGCTTTTTCTTGCAGCTATTGGAGGATGCTAGAAGGAGTGTCCCGACATCTTTCCCATGCCTCAAGAAACTTAATTTATTAGGAATAGATTTTAGCAGTAAAAGTATGGTGTCCTTTCCTGTTGAACTGATTTGTGCATGCCCGAATCTGCTTTCTCTTAAGATTTGTGCATTATACGAGGATCTGCTCTCTCTTAAGATGAAAGTGAGTTGGATGCATGTGATCATATTGAAATATTCGTTATCCTAAACTCTTTTGCTAAACTAATTCATTTTATAGACTGCAATTGAAGATGCATTCCAACCTGGTTCTTCAGAGGTCGATTATAGCAGAATGGGACAGCTACAGCTTCGGAACGTGGAGTTGTATTCCATTACAGGTTCAAAGAACGAGGAATGTATGATAAAGTCCTTACTTGCTTGTTCACCTTTTCTAAAGAGGATTGTTATAAATGCGGACTCACAAGTTTTTGGTGATGACCATGGAGATAGCGAATTTGCTACAAAGTTGTTAAAGCTGCATCGAGCCTCTCCCATAGCTGAAATAGACCTTGTCCGACGACGTTAGTCTATTGAATCTCTTTATTTGTTGTTGTGGCTTTGGCAACACTCTTATCTGTATCTGTAGCAAATAGTTAATGTGTGATCAGTGAAACATCTGGCTGGTGAGGGTTTATGCTTCCTTTAATAAATAGGATTTCTTTTGTCGTATGTTTGGCATAATGCAATAGCCCTATGACCTCTTTTATACTCCACTGTGTTCTTTGATTGGAACACAAAGCTGGAGTTTTCTTAAGCAAGATACAAGTTTTATGCCAACTTGTATTAGTTTTTTGTGATTTCAATTGCACTCAATCTAGCTTTGTTTTTGGGATGCGACTTATGCTACCAAATAGTACTCAACTAATGTAATGTACATTAGGATATGATCTATGACAAAAGCATACAGGGAAGGTGTTTGCAACTATGTTTCAAGAATTACACTTGATGTTATAGCAGAAGCATATGTTGAAATAGGGTCTTGCCTTGTCTATACTTGACCATGATCTTTTTAATTTGTATGGTTTTTTCAACTTGTCTGCTTATTATTTAGTGTTGGCACAAGTTTTCTATTTGTATATCACAAAACAAAACACATGACTGTAAGAAAGAAAGGTTTAGGTGATTTGGATGACCTGCTACTAAAGTACTATACTGCAATTAAGAATCATGTACTTGAGAGTCGAGACTCGACATGTATCCAAATCTAGTCAATATAGAAGATCAAATGTCTTGGATAAAACATGGTAAACTTAACCATAGTCTAAAATCACATACAATTTAATAGAAGTTGTATTAGAAACAAACATATTTGTTAGTTCATACATCAAGTAATTAACCGAGACTTTTAATTTAGAATGAAGGGAACTCAATGGATGAACCACAACTTCCATGAGGAAAAACAGGACACTCAATGAAGCCCGAAGCCGATGAGTCCACACACAAATAGATTTGGTACAATTGACTATTACCAGACTCATCCTTATTGCACTCAATCCATGGAGTATACCCACTAGCTCCTTTGATCGCATCTTTTATGCTACTCAAAGTATACGTTTGGCCATTGGGTTGAATCCCTGCAACATGATTTTGATCCAAACACAACATTGTAAACTTTGGAACAACAAAAATACAGTATGTTTTAACTACAATTTATTATTAGTTGTACCTGCATTTTGGAGAGCTTTAAGAATGTCTATTTCGATTTTGAGGTTAAGAGCAGTCGAGAAATAACCATGTTGATCGAGTACTGATTCAGAGCACGTGCCATGCTTGTCCCACTCATGACCCCAAAATGTTAACCCATCGTTGCTTGGGCACGATAATGTTGGCCAATCGGACTGCATTTGTCTCATAAGGTCCGAAATCTAGAATTCACATAATAACAAGTATCCTTCAATATTTTTGTTACATAAGACAAACATGTGGACCAACAAAAAAAAAAAAAAAAATCGTAACATATATCATAGACAAGACAACAACCTTGGATGAATCGAAAGGATTGCTAGAGTCACAATTTGAAGGATATGACCCATCATTTCTATTAGGCCAAAGTCCATGAATTCCAAAATCCGAAGCCGGTTTTCCTATTTTCGGGTAGCAACAACCTTGTTTTGTGTCACAATATGATCCTGGCCACTACCAAAAAACATTAAAACTAAATGATTATAAACTATACTTTACCATGAATTATATAATATGAAAGATGTTGAAATATTCTAAAAAACCTGTTGAACAAAATAGAAGAAATCAAAATCTTGAGAAGCACAAAGAACAAGTAGGGAATTAAGGGTTAATAGTTTAATCAACAATAAACCAATTTTGGATTGCATGTTCATGTTTGTAAGAAAGTGAGTGTGTGTTTAAAGATGTGATTTATGTGTTTATTTATAGGGATGATAGTGTGTGTATGAAACTACTACGTACGTATGAAATAGTATGAACTCAAGATGAAGAATATAATGTGTTTTCTTTTACTTGAGGGAGATAATTAATTCATTGATTATTACTGCAATTAAATGATCATTAATTATTTCTGTTACTCTTTATATTTGTTTTGTTACAAATACATCTCTTGTTTTATTAATTTTTATTTATTTATTTATTTTTTCTTTTTATTTTTAGCTACTAGTAATCATGTATAAGTGTGCATCTAATATCAAGTCTATTTGATGATCGTTGCTTTTTTTTTTTTTGAACTATCTTACAACGGGAGTTGACATGTGATATCGTAAAAATTAAAAGTGAATATCATAAATATGCATATATAGTGTTATATCATATGTTTATTGTAGCTTACACATCACTTTTTGTGACCAATGATGCTTTAGTCAATTGGTAAGAGCTTTGGGCTTGGGTCAATAGACCCGGGTTCAAACCTCAGTTATTGAGATATGTGCTCATTGCCTGAGACCGGGTCTTTGGGAGAGGGTCCGGTTGGCATCCTTAAGATGCATGAGAAGGGTGATCCCACCAATCTTCACCTTTTGGAGACACATCACTTTTTGTGAGATACATATCATCTATTCATCTTCATCTCATAGTCATACATTCAATAAAGCTTCTTTCAAAACTTAACATTAAACATTAGTAATTTAGTATGAATATATTCATTTGTTTCTCATGGTACCTTGCAAGATTAGATTTGAAGTCAATTTCTTTGAATATGCGGAGGTAAAATACCAATTATGAACGTTATTAAGAAAGTGCCAATTATTAACCTACTACTACTTTGCAATCATCCATGTCTCTATGCCTCAAGTCAAACTAAGAGTCATCATATTCAAAAATATAAATACATGTTAATTCTAATAATTCATTATATATGAGTTTAATGTTACTGTAAATCATTGAAAATAACCAATGCTTACCACAAGTTTTAACTATATGCTAAAATTCCAACTTAATAAGAGATATATTAGATATATACGTACAATATTGAATTCGATAAATCTATAATACATTATAAAATATTTAAGACTTCTTATAAAAGGAAGTCTTAAAAATATAAGCCTACACATGTTACTATAATTAGTAATTCATATAATTAAGAAAAGAAGCATAATGTACAACACTTTAATGCACATAATTTTCAAACGACAAGACAAGAAGCATAGCGTACACCACTTCAAACGACAAGACAAGAAGCATAGCGTACACCACTTTACATGCACCAGCCACCTGGTTTCCGTGATACTGAGCACCCGGATTATGTATGTTTGTTACGCAGATCTCTGTATGGGTTGAAACAAGCTCCTCGGGCTTGCTACATATGTTCTTGGGATTGGCTTTACACATAGTCGCTGTGACACCTCCTTGTTTATCTATCATCAGGGGACTGACACTGCTTATCTTTTATTATATGTTGATGATATTGTACTGACTGCTTCTTCTGATGGATTACTTCAGCGTATTATTGCAGCTCTTCATAAGGAGTTCTCTATGACAGATTTGGGATCCCTAAATTATTTTTTGGGCATATCTGTTACTCGTGACACTTCTGGTATGTTTTTATCGCAGCGCAAGTATGCTACAGAGATCCTTGAGCGTGCTCACATGGTTGATTGCAATTCCAGTCGGACTCCGGTTGACACTGAGTCTAAACTGGGCGATGATGGCAGTTTGATATCCGATCCCACCTTATATCGGAGCCTTGCAGGGTCACTTCAGTACCTCACTTTCACTCGTCCTGATATATCTTATGCTGTTCAGCAGGTGTGTCTTCATATGCATGATCCGCGAGAGCCTCATTTCTCTGCGCTCAAACGGATTTTGCGCTAAATTCGAGGTACTTTGGATTACGGGTTACAGTTGTATTCTTCTTCTACTACCTCATTGGTTGCATATTCTGATGCTGATTGGGCTGGTTGCCCAACTACTCGGAGGTCTACCTCTGGATACTGTGTATTTCTTGGCAACAACTTGCTCTCATGGTCCTCTAAGCGCCAACCGACACTTTCTCGTTCTAGTGCTGAGACAGAATATCGTGGGGTTGCCAACGCAGTTGCTGAAACATGTTGGTTGCGGAATCTTCTTCGTGAGCTTCATACTCCGGTATCTTCAGCAACACTTGTTTACTGTGATAATGTCAGTGCTGTTTACATGTCCTCGAATCCGGTTCAGCATCAACGAACCAAGCACATCGAGATTGACATCCATTTTGTTCGGGATTTGGTGGCTACAGGTCAAGTCAGAGTTCTTCATGTGCCTTCTCGCTATCAGTTTGCGGATATCTTTACTAAAGGATTGCCCTCAGCTTTATTTGAAGAATTTCGCGACAGTTTGAGTGTTCGTTGTCCTCTCGCTCAAACTGCGGGGGTGTGTTAGTATTATGTATTGTACGTTCATGTATTTCTATTAGGCCTTAGTCCATGTACGGGCTCAAGCCCATGTGTCTCTAGGGTTTGATGTGTATTTGTATGTCCCGGTTTGGGACTTGGTGAATCAATGAATTACGGTACTTTGACACATTAATGCTATTTAATTTAGTCAATTAATTAACTGATCAATAAATACAATTAATACAGTTATTAAAACACCCCTAACATAATAAATACAAATTATCAACCATATTGTACAACCAAATTAAACACAATTCCTACATTAAATGTCACTAATACAAATAATATTCAAGCCCGAACGGGCAACAGGCCAAATGGGCTTGAGCCCGATTGGACGCAGGCCAAACGGGCTCGAGCCCGAACGGGGCACGGGCTAAACGAAAATTTTGAAATCCGTAAATTTATTGTCAAAAAGAACATAATAAACTAAAATACATGATTTACTTGAAAATTTTATATCAGGGTACCTGCCGCCGAAAGGCGCGGGTACCCTGCATTAAATATCTCTAATACAAATAATAAAACACATTACACAAATATTAAAATAAAATACATGATTCACCGGAAAAAAATTATTTCAGGGTAGTCGCCGCCGCAATGTGCGGGTACCCTGCTAGTTATATATGAATTATGAATAGTAATCGGAAGGGCTAACGGCACCGTAATATATCATACTTGTCACTCGCATCTTTTATATGTATCGAACAATTTTTTTGCTATTCGATGTACTAAACTTGATTTTAGTGTATTTTTTGTGTACTTTGCCCCTTATTTTTTGCTACTATATATATTATAGTTGTCATAAAGTACGCAAAAATATAATAAAATTAAGTTTAGTACATAGAATAGCCAAAAAAAAAAAAAAAAAAAAAAAAAGGTTCGATACATATAAAATATGCAAGTGACAAGTATGATACATTATGTTGCCTTTACCCTTAATCGAAATACATGTTTAATTGGTATGTCTAATTATATGTTTAAACCAATGTGTCATCATTCTGTTAATGATAATAAAAAGACTCACTTCTTCACACACAAATAAATTATTGCCATATTTGTTTAGGCAAATAACTAATCATATTCACATTTTTAGGCCTTCCAAACATTTTCCATAATAGTTTATACACTACAAAATATAATACACTTGTTTCAGGTAAAAATTGGAACCACCAATCATATTTGATCGAGTAAATATCACACGCTGTTTTTGTTTTCCAAAGTTATATTTATAGCTTTCATACCATGAAACTAACAAAAGCATTTCTAGTAGATAAAAAGTCACTAAGAGATGGTGTGTGTGAAACAAAGAAAGCATTTAGGGATATTCCACCACAATGCTCGGCAGTGCATCTTGTAACTACAATAATTGCGACACAAAATAATCAGATACATGTAAAAAATGTTGTTATGTTTCTTAATACATAAATGTATATAGTTTCTATGTTGTTAATAGTAGTGGTGTTCCCATTGGCAACTCCTCCTGTTCACACCAAAGTTCATTATGGTATTCATACTCTTCACATTAACTAGTTTTTATTATATGTTATCCTTATGAATATATTAATATCTTAATAAGATCTTGATCTACATTTATACACAACTAAGTTTACTTGATATATGATACTGAAATGTTTTGAATTTGGTTTTCTTGTAATTAAGTTTGGTTTGATAAAAAGTTATGTGTGTGGAAAATTAAACAGTTTACATCTTATTACAATAACGAATATAGGTATATGGTGTGTTTGTTAAAAGTAGCAGTAGCAGTGACTTGTGGTTGTGAGCAGTAGTCGTGGAAATATAGCCATAACCCACCACTTTTTAAACAAACATAGGAGAATTAGTCTTCCTAAAAAATGTCACAGCTCACCACTCTTGCCAAACAACCACTAAAAATTAAAATGCTCATTGTTCACCGCTCACCGTCCCAAGAAGCTTCACACTCCTCGGCACCAAAGATACCCATAATATACATATATACTATCACATTTTCACCGTCTTACAAAGTATGCTTACAAAAACTCAGTATGCTTACAAAAACTCTAGTGGGGATTTGGGGATAAATTTAGGTAAAGTCTGCTTACGGAGAGTTAGCCCATAAATAAAGCCTATTATTAGCCTAGCCCAACTAATCAAATTGGTGAGAAACAAGAGACCTGGGATCAAAGTATACTTACAAATGGTTGTCTTCAAATGCTTTTCTCGTTTACAATTCATTTCAATTTCCTTTTTATATGATGAGAGAGAACTTGTTGAAGCTGTTGAGCCATGATGGCATGATGTATATATATGTGACCATGCATCTTGTGTGCAGCATTTTATTTCAGTTGTTGACTTTTAATACTCTTAATTGTATATGAAGACCATGCATAACGTTTCAAGTTTCGAGCAATAATCTAGTTGAGTCCAAACACGAGCCTATATGAGATTGAAGAACCATGTTTTGAGCTTATTCAGCTCAACTTGTTACACCTCTAAATGACCTAAGATACATAAATAATCGATATGGTTTTAAAGACAAAATGAAATCCAATATGAAATGTTGTTATTCCAATAACATAAAGGTGTAAGAAACATTACAAACAGAAAAAATCACATACAGAATTAACTACAGATTAAAGAAGCAAACATGTTCAACAATCACATTAGTCCATTTATGTTAGAACGTAGGAAACTCGATGCTTGAACCGCAGCTTCCGTTAGGAAAGACGGGACATTGAATGAAACTCGAAGCTGATGAGTCCACACACAAGTAAATTTGGTACAACTGACTGTTACCCGACGAGTCATTATTGCACTCTATCCATGGAGTGTAACCACTTGCACCTTGAATCGCACTTTTTATGCTACTAAGACTATACTTTTGGCCATTTGGTTGAATACCTGAATCAAATGTCACATTTGTTATAAATTCACTAAAATTAATATTTACTTTCCAATGATTTATGAGTAAATCATAGTATCATACCCGCGCTTTTGAGAGCTTGGAGGAGATTGATTTCGTTCTTAAGGCCAAGTGTTGTCGCAAAATAACTATGTTGATTAAGAACGGATTCTGAGCACGTCCCATGCTTGTCCCACTCGTGGCCCCAGAATGCTAGCCCATTGTTGCTTGGGCACGCTAAAGTTGGCCACTCTGACTGCATTCGACTCGTAAGGTCTGAAATCTGTAGTTTATAAATCAACGTCATTAATTTTGTTACACATATGAAAAAGACAAACATATAGAGTTATAAATCATCATAACTAAGAAATGGTAAAAGGACCACCTTGGATATATCGAAAGGGTTGCTAGAGTCACAATTGGAGGGATATGATCCATCATTTCTATTAGGCCAAAGTCCATGAATTCCAAAATCTGAAGCCGGCTTGCCGGTACTTGGGTAGCAACAACCTTGTTTCGAGTCACAGTATGATCCTGGCCACTACAAAGACATTTATATCAAATGATCATGTGGTCACAAAATTCTCAAGCACTACAAAATGTTATTAATTCAAATATATCAAAAATGTTACGTAAGGGTAAAGTCTATAAATGCTAAACGTGGTCACTTTGTTGTGCCATTGCGTAACGAATTTGAAAGTAAGTTCATCAAAAATAGGTTTTTATAATGACACGTCAAAATGATCACGTTTATCACTTAGAGACTTCATTCGACAAAAAACAGTTACTATAAAAGTGACTAGAGTACGTAGTTGTAACTGAATAAATATATACCTGTTGAACAAAATAAAAGAAATCGAAATCTTGTGAAGCCGAGAGTACAAATAAAGAAAGAAGGGTCAAGAGCTTGATGGACAAGAAGACATTGTTGAATTGCATCTTCATGTTGCAAGTGTGTTTGTGTGTTTATGATGGTGTATTATGGTGTGTATTTATAGGGGTGAGATGTGTGTATGAAAAGGTATGAACTCAATATGGTGAATATCATGTTCCTTTGTTTTATTAGAGTTGATAGTTTAAGTGATGATTGAGACGCATGAATGAGTTTGTGTTACTCAATACAATATGTAACGAGGGTACATCACATTAATGTTTTAAGTAAAATTTATGATACTCCATATTTCTCTTTTTGTTCTCCTCTATTGCAATACTCCATATTTCTCTTTTTGTTCCCCTCTATTGCAATACTCCATATTTCTCTTTTCATGACCCATAAAAAAAAAAAAAAAAGAAAAAAAATGTTGGCAAATGTATTGTACATAAATATATTAAAGTAGAAAAAGCTAC
The DNA here is from genome assembly GCA_019973895.1 of Chrysanthemum seticuspe. NCBI lineage: Eukaryota > Viridiplantae > Streptophyta > Magnoliopsida > Asterales > Asteraceae > Chrysanthemum > Chrysanthemum seticuspe. Next base: position 107,019,136 of record BPTQ01000008.1, on the reverse strand, counting down.
GTTAAGAATCATAATCATTATTATATTTTTGAAAACTTAAAATACTCGCTCTGTCCTATAATAAATGTTTACTTTCATATTACACAAAATTTTATAAAATCTCACTATCTAGTAATTACATTTCTAACCAATCAAATATTATATTTACTAACTAAAGTTTATTTTCATTGAGTGAAATATAAATATTTTATTATAAGAATTCACAAAACAGTAATGTAGACATTAATATGAGACGGGTAGAGTAATAAAAAATAAAAAATTCCATTCGTAGCCTATAACAACGATTACGTAATCATTATCATCATCTATTTTTAGGTTTCTTTGGCCCATATCCTTTTCGGACAAACTAATACTGTTAATTGTCACTTGTGATTGTTCAAGTTGTTAGACGTAACTATATCGACATAAAAGTTAACTCAAAAGTCAAGTAATCATACTCCCTCCGTCTCAATTTTATTGTCCATATTTCTATTTTTGGATGTCTCAAAAAGATTGTCCAATTTCCTTTTTTAGTAAAAACTAGAGAATCTAAAGGGGGAATATTCTATTTGTGTGGTTGAAAATTAAAGTTGCCCCACTTTTATTAAACTTTGTGTTTTCTCTCTCATGACAATTAAATTGAGACGGAGGGAGTAATTTTTAAAAACGCGGAACCAAAACTTTAGTCTTAATTATTAGGGTAATATGATCAAATCAAGGGTCACTTTTTAGTCTTTCAATTTATTTTTTATTTGATAGGCCATTCACATATTGCTAAGTCATTGACCCTTTGATCTTGTTCGAGTCACCACTTAAAAGTGTAAACCGCTAGTTTTTGAAAAAAAAAAGCGTTTTAGATATAATTATCTGAAACGTATTGTTAAAACGATAATATAGTTATTACTTAATAGACAGTTTTTCGCGTATAGCAACGATGATGTGTACTAGCGTTAATTTGTGTGTGTATGTTAATTTGTGAAGTAAGTGAAAGTGAAAAAAAATTTGTTAGTTAAATTTACTCTCTTTCCCCAAACAATTGTCATTTTTCCATTTCAAATTGTCTCAATTTAATCGTCCATTAGTAAAAATTGATAGGAAAAAATTATCGAGTTTACCCTATTACCCTTTTGTTTAAGTTATTATTGCAACAAATCTTAAATTAAAACTAATTAATTAGCTTATATAAAACTGCTATTATTCAAAATGTGATAATAATAATAATAATAATAATAATAATAATAATAATAATAATAATAATAATAATAATAATAATATATTATGGGGAACACACTTTATGATCACATCAGGGTGTCCAACAAGGTGATCCACTTGGACCTCTACGTTTTGCTTTAGTGTTACATCCTTTGGTATGCAAGGTTCAAGACTCCTTTAGCCTTTCTCTTCAAGCTTGGTATTTGGATGATGGCACTATTATTGGAGATACTTTGGTCGTCGGGAAGGTTTTAGAGCTTATCATGGTTGAGGGACCTCGTTGTAGTTTGCACCTCAATGTTGATAAAACTGAGGTTTTTTTGGCAAAGGAAGACCCTAGAAGCAGGATTGTAGGTGTTTTCCCGCATAATATTGCCCGTCCTTTGCACGGAGTTAAATTATTGGGTGGGCCCGCTAGTGTGGACTTTGATTTTAGTAGTGAGCTTGTTATGAAAAGGGTTGCCAAAACCATTGAGCTTATGGGTGCTGTTTCTAAGATTAATGACCCTCAGTGTGAGTTGCTGCTCCTTCGTGTTTGTGCCGGTATTTCCAAATTATATTTTGCTATGCGCACATGCTCTCCCCGGGTTTTTTAGCGTGCTCAGATTTCTTTTGATGCGGCACTTCGTTCTTCTTTGGAACGTATTGTCACTGCTTCTGGACCTGGTTTTGGTGATTGGCAATGGAGGCTTGCCACCTTACCCTTTGTGTTTGGAGGGCTTGGTGTTTATTCTGCAGGTGATGTCTTGAACTATGCATTCCTTGCGTCTAGACTCCAATCTGCTAGCTTGCAAACTATGTTGCTCCGACATTCTGGTATTTTAACTTCTGGGCCTTCCTTTGATGCTGCATTATGTGCTTTTAATGTGAAAATGGAGATTGACCTTTTGAGTAATCCAAGTGAGATCGCTGCCCCTAAACTCATGAAGAAACTGGCAGATATATATTTCACACATGTTACCCGAACGGCTGAATCTACTTTTTCCCTATCTACTCGACAGATGGCGTTATGAAAATCGCAAATGGAGGATTACACTTCAGATTGGCTTAGGGTGGTTCCGATATCTGGGTTGGGACAGACTATGAATGCTAGGACCTACCGTTGTGTGTTATGTTATCGGCTAGGTGTTCCACTTTTCTCTGTTCAAATCCCGTGCTCAGCTTGTTCCAGGGTCTTCACGGGTGATATTTATGGGGATCATGCTGTATCGTGCGCTGGTATTATTGGTATTAAACATCGACATAACGTGGTGTGTTCTCGGTCGGGGATCTCGGCTCGTAAAGAAGTTGATATTGGCCTTAGTGGAGAAAGGGACAGACCCTTACGGCCAGCTGATGTTTTGCTATACTCGTGGGATGGAGGACTTGATGTTTGTGTCGATCTGACAGGGTCATCGCCCTTGACGCAAACCGGTATGGTTGATTTTGTGTCGGGTAGTGCGGTGATTGAGGCCGCACAACGTAAACGCACCAACTAAGAGGCTAAGTGCGCGAATATTGGATATGGGTTTCTCCCCTTCTCATTCTCTTCTTTGGGGGAACTTGAGAAGGATGCGGCGACCTTGCTGAAGCGGATCCGAAAGTTCTCCGTGACCTAAGACATTGGGGCATGTGCTGCTATTCATATCTTTAGTAGGATTAGTTTTGTTATAGCTAGAGGAGTGGGGGGCTCAGCTAGTATCGCGGCTCCCCACTAATTTCTTGTAAATCCTATGAGTTTCTAATAAAGTGATGTTTATAATAATAATAATAATAATAATAATAATAATAATAATAATAATAATAATAATAATAATAATAATAATAATAACAACAGTATGGAGGCAATTCTATAAACTGTCTCATTAATGGAGGCAATTCTTAAACTTAATGATCCACAATGTGAGCTCCTCCTTCTTCATATTTGTGTCGGGGTTGCGAAATTATCTTATGCTTTGAGGACATGTGTAACGATTCGCATTTTCAGGATTTCTATCCATTCTCAAATTTTTACTATTCATCTCGAGAAATTACTATTCACTTTTACTATTCACTTTCACTATTCATCCCGTAAAAATTTTATTTCATATTATCGTAAGTTAAATTATTTTATTAATATCCTGAGAGTTTGACAATCGTTAGATCATCTTCGCAAAAGTTGTTAAGAAAACATCGTTTTAAAGTTTTGTTTTGGTCGGAACACCATTTAAACATCACGCGCATAACGAAAATCAACTCTGACAATTTTCCTCACATCAGATTAATTTTAAGATCACTCATAATCAATTTGAGAATTTTTAAGATTTCATTTAAATGTTGCAAAATAAACCCTGAGCCGTACGAGACTAAACTTACGTTTTAAACAATTCTACTTAGACCCAGACTTAACCATTCCTGCACTGTGTTTTCTAAGATGTTTAGAAACTTTTACATTTTTTTGAAGAGTCAAACATATTTCCCTCCTCCTTTGACCATAAAGAAATTAACCTTGTACGTTCTACATTTTTGCTTAAATCGCGTAACTTTTAGACTTCACGTATAACTGTTAAGTTATCCCACATATGACGAAAACCACATTTTGACATCTCATATCACTTATAGACTACTTTTAGTCTACTTTAAATAAATTAACGGTCATTTCCCTGAAATCTCGTTCTTTTCTGATAAATTGCATTTTCCACGTATTTAGCCTACGTTTCCAGTTTTAGCAGCGTTTACGTGACCCATTAAACTTATCACTCATTTTTATAAGATAACAATGAGTATATTGATGAGTTTAATCATTCCTATAAGTTTCATATTTTTACGATACCCGGTTTTACGTTTCGTGACTTAACGACTTACAGTTAGCGATTAACGGAACCAAAACTCACTCCGTAACCAAGATAATACCAAGACTATCCACCTAAGTCATATTATCTTCATATGGCCGACTTAAGGGGGGGGGGAGTCATCATTTTGGTGGCTTAATCCTAACCATGCTTCATTTAGATCATTACATGTGTCCTAACTTAACCATGGTTAACATTTAACCCAATATATGGTTAACCAAACTTACCCTCCTATAAATAGCAAGAGAAATGCATCCTAAGAACCCTCATATTCTGATATGGGTCGTTCATATCACAAAACATTCATATCTTCCATAATTTGATCTATAAACTCCAAGTTTATGCAAAGAAGTTTCAAGTAGTAAGTTACTACATCAAATCTCTAGCAAGTTTAAGTGATCTTCTTGAGTTTAGATCCACTCAAGTCACTTAGTACTTCACCACCAACTCTTCAAGATCACAAGGGTGCCAAGGTGTAGAAAGCTAGCTCAATTCAAAGTCCTAAGTGTTCAATCAAAGTCCGATCCTTACTAGTTACTTCTTTCTTAATTGAAAGCCAAAAGTTGTAAGCAACTAATCACCACCATCATCTCATCTTTATTATTTATAATCTTAACAATTGCATGCTATATATATAGTTACTATGTTGATTCATGATGTACATATACTCAATCACATGTTTTAATTCACATATTGTCGTAAAAGTAACAAACTAGTAAACTAGTCATATTCTACACATTTGAGACCATTAAAACCAGTCACATATGGACTTTCTAACTTACATAATATGGTAGACAAGATAAAAAGGAAAACGTAGCAATTAAATCACCTAAAACGAGTACACGAGTCAAAAGTTATAGTCAAAAGAAGTTAGCAAAACCAAAACGCCGAAACTGCCAAATTGAATCTGTTAAGGGTCTGTCCGTTTTGAAAGTGGTACTTCTGGTCCGAACCATCAAAAAGTTAAAACACGGAAGTTGTCCGAAACGACGTTTTCCTTCAATAACAATGAAGCTCGGACCTTGAAAACGCTTAAATAGGCTATTATCTTTCAAAAACTGAAACTGCCCTATATATAGTTTCACGACTATACTTTTGTCACAACTAAAAGCAAAACCAAGTTATTTTCATAGCTAGTTACATATTAACTTAACAAAACTTCATTTAATCTTTGAAATAGTGTTTTCACAAGTAACGGAAAAATGACCATTTTACCCTATTCCGACAATTTTTACCAAAACTTCATTCTTGAACATATTAATAAGTTGTAGTCACTAGTAAGCAACGAGAACTTGTAAAAACTAGATATTTACAAAAAACATGATAAACTTTATGATATAACAATCTTCATTCAAAATCTATGTTTTATCTACTAAGTGCTACAAAACTAGGGAGCTTCATGTGAGGGGTTTCATTTGAGTAAAACATATCGACGAGTTGCTGGATTTACGATTTAAAGTATCCTAGCTCCTCGAACGTTTACTACATGACCTCTGAATTGTGATGGCCCGAACGGTAGTACGATATATATAAACTAAACACGTTTTCACAACTAGACCATTTCTATAAACGACATACACAAAAACCATGTACTACATCATGATCAACATAGAGACGTATATAGGTTTCTTATTTCTTTCGCATCATTATATCAAACCGAAGTCGTAACATCCTATTCTAGGTTGCTCGTATAAGTTCTCACGGCATATCCATCATTCTCATTATACATTTGATATCATTTACTCTGAGGTGAGTTCATAGCCCAATTTTTTTATCATTCAATTGTTTTACAAACCCTTGGGGGAGATGCATGCTTTATTTTAAACCGAACACATTGCTTTCAAACTATATGCTTATCTGATTGTTTTATTGTCACTAAGTAACCATCATTATCAAACAAAAGCGGGCTCAAGTATCATATACTTGAGGCAGCCGTATCAAACAAAAGCGGGCTCAAGTATCACGTATTTGAGGCAACCGTATCAAACAAAAGCGGACTCAAGTATCACGTACTTGAGGCAGCCGTATCAAACAAAAGCGGCTCAAGTATCATATACTTGAGGCAGCCAATCACTAGCAACTGGTTTAGCCAATCACTCATAAACACAGAACGTCAAATTTAAAAGTTTAATAATATCATATAAAAGAAAAGTTGACTACACAACAAAGCAAAAAGTGTCAAGTAAAATATATTTTTAGAAAATTAGCTTATCTAAATTTAAACTAAAAAAGATGTGTGCTCCAATTGCAAGAGACGAGTTTAAAAAAATGGAAATCAAACCTGAAACAAAGCGCGTGATCAAACATCAACAAAAGATGCAATAAACTGAAAGGTTTCAAAAGAGTATAATGATATAGAACCACACATCATAAAAATAATTTCTAACACACATTTGTATTGTAAAACCTTTCATCTATTTTAGTCACCAATCTTCTTTTTCTCGTAAATCAATACTCAAAACACTAGAAACACTCTAAAAGAATAATGCACCCATGCTAGACCCATGGCCATGGAGGACATCAACATGTTTGCTTTTGTAGATATGTAACATTTGTGTAAACTATAAATGTACATCACATGAGCAGTTGCAAATGATAAAATTTATACAAAATTTTAAATTATGATAATTCCGTAATCTTGTCTCTTTTGTAGGTACTCTTCTAAATGAGCTATGATATAGGGGCCTAACTAAAGAGGCCTAAAGTTAGACCTAATGCATAAATGACTTGTACAGTACTGTTATTGTACAAGTCATTTATGCATTAGGTCTCACTTTAGGCCTCTTTAGTTAGGTCTATTTATCATTTTCCCTTGTAAATATATGGATTTTTTTCTAACCTATATATATGGAAGTCATTATAACTTTGAAAACTTTAGAGTTTACAATTTTGTCTGATTTTTGACAATAATAGTAGTGATTATAAGATCTTATTTAAATCTACAACATGACCTAATCCTTTGACATAATCATCAAGATCGAGATTCCGTAACTAAACTAAAACAGTAACTTGTAACCATCATTTTCATTGAAAAATAGGTGTGGAAGAGATGGAGCATTTGTGAAGGGATATTCGATCAAAATGCTGGGCACAGGAGCATCTCGTAGGTGAACAATAATTGGGACACAATGTTTTGTTTTATAAATAAAAGCAGCTTTTGCTTCTTCACTTAGATGTGGACATTTGTTTGGTTTTTATTTGCTTTCGTCTTTGTAGTTTGGAGTAGCGGTTTCGCCCTTTGGCAACTCACGCTTTCAGACTTCATGTTCACACAAAAGGGTTCAATATCATGTTTACTAGTATTGCTTCCTTCAAGAGTAAAATGGATTACGTTTGTTTTTTAGGTACATGGGAGGATTGAATAATGCAAAACGTATTTTCATTAACCATCAAATCAATATATAGTTACATATAATTATTCTAGGACATAAGCTAAGCCCACATCGGGCCAACATGACCAATAATATATGACATCTAACAGTCATTTGCAGTTTGAGCGGGAAAAGATCGAACACTAAAACTAGATTGAAATTCTTCAAACAAAACGGAAGGTAGTCATTGGTGAATATGTCGACATATTAGTAACAGGATGGCACATGTAACACGCGAACTTGTCCCTTGGCAACCATATATCGAACAAAATGAATATCAGTCTCAAAATACTTCGTATACTGATGCTGAACAGGGTTAGCTGTCAAGTAAATAGCACTAACATTGTCACAATAGATAAGAGTAACAATCAATAAAGGTATATATCATGGTTGTTAAGATCCCGATCTTGATCTTACGATTTTACGATACTATAAAGCAAAAACGATCTCGACCTTACGTTGGATCTTTGCGAGATAGGATCTTACTATAATCCCGATCTTGACCATAGAATCTTAACATCTCGATCCACCCGGTCTTACTTTTCTCGAACCACAAGCTAAAAAACTGCAATATATGTATTAAGTTTTGTAAAATATAAAGAACAAGAGGCTAATTGTATTAAACACTTCATAATCATAATTTTGACATACATTTTCATGATATATGATATATAATAATATGTAGATTTGCATAAATGTACAACGCATATTAAGAAATGACACAATAGTAGGATGTTAAGATCTCGATATAATCTTATGATCACGATCTTGTAAAGACAAAAACGATCTTAAGTAGGATCCCGATCTTAAAAACCTTGGTATATGCAGCTCGCGAAGAAGATTACGAAGCTAAGTTGTCTCAGCAACCGTATTAGCAACACCTCGATATTCGGCTTCAGCACTAGAATGAGAAAGAGTATGTTGGCGCTTCGACGACCAAGACAATAAATTATTACCTAAAAATATACAATAACTAGAAGTAAAACGACATGCAGAGGGGCAATAAGAGAAGACTTAGATGAGGCGTAAACCTATAAACCAAAATCCAGTGTCCCCTGCACATATTGTAAAATACGCTTGAGATAAATCGGGACGAGTAAAGTTGTAAACCAAAATACAATGTCCCGCGGATCATGACCCACTTAGGCATAAAGCTGTAAAGTTGTAAACCAAAATCCACTTAGGCTTAAACTTAAGCTAAATTGACACACACATAAACTTGTAAACAAAAATCTAGTGTCCCGTGGATCATGCATATAAAGACAGATCTGCTGAACACCACAAGATAACTTGAGACAAATAAATGTCAGATATTGAAAACTACCTGCAAGACTATGATATAAGGTAGGATTCAAAACAGGATCACCCACCGGACCAAGTTTGGATTCCGTATCAACGAGAGTCCGGGCTGGATTACAAGTACTCATGTGTGCCCGTCAAAGTAACTCGAGAGCATACTTGCGTTTAGATAAGAACATCCCAACAGTACTCCGAGGAACAGAGATACAAAAAAAATAATTAAGGCACCTAAGTCAGTCATCTCAAACTCCCGAAGCAAAGACGAGATAATACATCTCAAAAGAGGAGTAAGGGAAAAAGTAAGCACAATATCATCCACATAAGTCAGTAAGTATGCAATGTCAGAACCGTCGCCAAAATCTTTTTTCTAAACTCAAAAACTGTGTGTGTTTTGTTTAAATCTGTTGATATAAAAACTTTTCTCAATCTTGCTACACATTAAAAGGTTTTGTTACAGCTCTTGATCTTCTTCAAAATTATCTGGTACTATTTCTTGATATTCTTGTCATCAAACAAAAGAAAACTTTTCATCTTCAAAAATAGCAAGAACTCAAAGCATTATGTTTGCTCCACAGTGGATGGGAGGTCTAGAAAATGTAGAATTTAAAACAAATAATGTTATAGGCCATTTTGAATACCCTAATGATGTACCAGCCTATAAGGGAATTATGAAGTTTTTTTTCAACTGCCCACTGAAAAAAGCCTTTGTAAATTCACCCTATCTTTTGTACAAAAACTACCTCAGGGAGTTTTGGGCGACTGTTGTGGCCTTTGACCCGACACCTTCCACTGATGAGAACATACCAAGACCCCTCAGGGAGTTTCTCATCAAATTTTCAGTCTTAAATGGGGAGAAACAATTCACTTTGGACTTTAAAACATTTTGCTCATCAACAGGGCTGGACTATAACAATGAAAATATATTGAACACCCTGACCCAGCCGTGGTGAAAGCTGAGTTAGCGAAAATTGCTTTTGATCCAAAGTCACTGGAAAAAACCCTTGTCACCAAGAACTCTTTTCCCGTGGCTTGGAAGATCCTGTTCACTTTTGTGATTCAGGTTCTCGGCGGGAACCACTCATCCACTGAACAGATCAATTCTATTCAGTTGATGATGGCATATTGCATGATGACAGGGACCACTGTCGACATAGGAGAGATCATTTAGAGTGATCTCGTAACCAAGCTCCAGGGCAAGTCTAGGGTGAAATACGTTTCATACCCTAGATTTGTCTCTTGTGCTTTACAAGAGTTACTGGGATGCAACTACACTCAGGAGTTTACTTTTGGCGCTTTACCTACCGTCCTAAGTGCTTCAAATTTTACAAGGATCCCATCCTTAGTCCCTGAAATAGAATTGACGGCCCCTATTGGTTGTTGTAAACAACCAGAGGGACTCAGTGTCTCCAAACCCTACTTCTAAAAAGAAAAAGAAGAAGACTCAGACTGAGACTAAAACCAAACCCAAGTCCCAGGGCCCTGAAGCTTCTGGAACACAGGCCAAAAGACAAAAAAGACCCCTGACTGACAAGACACCCTTGGGTGACCAAGAAACAAGACCCCCATTGACAATGAAGGACACTGATACATCACAGTCAGTGCCCTTAGTCCCACTTACTACTCCCCAAGATCCAGAGGGAAACAAACAACCTGCTGGTAGGGGAGCGCCTTCCACTAAGCCTGATGAGGACATTCACAAATCAAAGATTTCGTCTGAGGGCACAAAAACTGATCCCCAAGACTCAGAGGGAAGCAAACAACCCACTGATAGGGATCTCACTTCTACCGTCCCTAGTGATAGCACAGGGAAACTCCCACCAGTGCTTGAAGGGACAACAAGGGACAAATACTTAGAGGGAACTATACCCCCCGCTGATATGGAACTCACAACCAAACACACTGATCCTCGTGATGACGGTGGGAAATACCTATCAGTGTCTGAAGGGTCCTTGGGGGACAAAGACTCAGGGGGACAAAAACCACCTATTGATACGGAACCCATAACCACCATTGGCTTTCTATCCGTGCCAGTTGTTCAGGATTGTCTCCAATCAGATGAGGAGCTTGATATTGAAAGTGAAGAGGAAGTTCTTGCTGCTGGCGATGATATGGACACTGATGCTCAACCCACTGAACAAGAACATCAGTCCGATCCAAAAGAAACCGAAGAGTCACCCTTCTAGCCTAATGATGAATCTTCTGTGTGGAAAACTAGAAGGGGGGGGGGTTGAATAGTTTTGCCGATTAAAAATTTGTTTTAAAATATTTAGATCGACTTATGTCAATCTATTTGAATGTGTATGTTGGACATTGATAGATAGATATATAAATGTGTAATGAAAGATAAAGAGTAAGAAGCACATAACCACGACACGAGTATTTATAGTGGTTCGGCTACAAGGACACCTTTCTTGTCCTACTCCATTCCCCGAGTCACCTACTCGAGAGTTCGTAAGCACTACACAACACCAACTCCTTATGGCGGAGAAGCCTTCACAACGTCGCCTACTATTTTTCCGGTACTAGGCTAACCACCGGGTTCTTTCACAAGGTTGAATCGCACCTACCACAACGATGCCTACCCTTTATCCGGTACTAGGCTAAGTACCGAGTTCCATTACAAAGGAGGAACTACTACCCAACACTACACAACACCTAACCCCAAAGGAGACCCACTCCTTATTACACCATCATCAAGGATATCAATATCCTAGGAAACAAACTATCACTATTTGTATAACGATGCACCTCATCGATTATACGACCTTAGCATCCTTCATTAATGCCACTTGATTTGACTTATAGGCATCTTTCACTAATGCCCTTGACACGAACGCTTGGCACCTTTCATTAATGCCTTCTTCTTGACTCCTTTAGCATTCTTCACTAATGCTTTTGACACGAACGTTAAGCACCTTTCACTAATGCTTTCGTCTTGACTCTTTCGGCATCCTTCACTAATGCCTTGGATACAACACTTCTATTAAGGAAGAAAGAAGTATTAATCAAGAGAACCTCAGTAGTCTTGATGATGACGAAGCATGGCAACTCATGGACTTGAGCTTGCTCGACTTCAAGAGGTGGTGATCTCGCCTTTAATAGGAACCTAGAGAATCACACAAAAAAAAAAGACAAGCTACATAGAAATATTCTTTAGGATATGTGGTTAGAAGGTTACAATACTTGGGGAAAGTATGTGTGGGAGTGGCAACCCAAAAGGAAGAAATGGCTCACTATTTATAGAAGAAAAACAACTACTGTTCCACGGATCCCTCACTTGAGGGATCCGTCCAATTACTGGGGATCCGTGGGACGCTCCCTTTTGCCCATGGATTTTGGGTCATGGGTCATGGGTTATGGATCATGGGTATCCAAGTAGATACAATGTATCTCAAGATGCAATGCATCTAGTCCATGGTTCATGGATTAAAACTATGGGCCATGGATTAAAACCATGGGTCATGGATATCATCCATATATGACATAAGCATGATGTCATGCAATGGGTTATGGGTCAAGCTCCATGGGTATGGGTCATGAACTTTGAGTTGTACCCAACTACATTCAATGTATTTGGTCAATGGGTCAACTACTTAAGTTTCTACCCAATTGTATTACCCATTATAATACATACTAGTTATGTATATATTTGCCCAATATGTAAACACTAGTTGTTGTACATATGTATTACTAAATCATAAAATCACTTATACTTGTTTTAGTGTTTTATGTGAAAACGTAAGTGTGTTAGGAAACTATTGGCTCAAACCATTTACGTATTTTATTTGTTTCGTTAAAATGATTTTACGTTTGTTATCGACAAAACATTAGAAGATCGTAAAATATAAATAAACGTTTTTACGGCTTATTTGTATTAACAATCTCCCCCTTTTTGTTGATGACAAAACATAAAATTATTTTAAGGAAAAACTAAAATTCGTAAAAGTTCGAATTGGAGTTTTTACTCTCTTCTCCCCCTTTTTGTCGAAACAAAAAGAGCGTCGAAAAGAAACTAACACAATGTTTTAAGAAAAACATGTAAAGGGAAAAAATAGAGAGCAAGTGACGGGAAGAGTTATCGTCTTAACTCCCCCTTGACGAGTCCATCCTTTTATGAGGGCGTCAAGTAAATAAAAAACTACTAAGCTAATGCATTGCAACTATGTTTGCAAATGGTTTCGTCTTAGTGACTATCATGCTCCCCCTTGATGATTACAACTTTGCAAGGGTATGTAACGAAATGTAATCCATATGAGGATTATATTGCAAATGGTTTTGCAATGTATGGTTTGATACAAAGCTCCCTCTAGCTTAGGGTGTCAAAGTCTTCATGTGTATTTTGAAAATCTACAAAACAAAGGTTAGAAAACAAGTATATAGTGCATAATTTCCTGCAAATAAGACTCAAGTTAGTAGAAAATTGGTCTTCTGTTGCATGAATCCCACAGTTCCCTCCTTGGAGGGATCCGTCTAGGCAAATCTCAGGGATCCGTCTATCTGATAACAGAATTCAGCAATGGTGATGTAGCAAATAATGTTAACATCAAAATGAGATATCTATTCAAGCAACAAACATATACTCAAAGCAATATGGCATATAAGCTATCATTCAATAAAACATAAGAGATAATCAACAAATCTCTAAAACTAAGAGAATGATTAGCCATGTAATACATACTCTACTTATACTAATAAGTGACTAAAATTTAAAAAGAAACAATGTGCTTGAGTCTAAGGATGAGTAGACTTGTTGATTTGGTCCAATCTTTCAAGAAGATGATTAAACATGAAATGTAACTCATTTCATACTTCTTGAACAAGTACATGGGTGATTAGACAATTAGAGCAATTATTGTCTTGATTAGGAACCGAAGGAGATTGGATGTTTTGAGGAGGCTCTATAAATGTTGGTGGGGTTTCATTGAGAAATGTAGGATGAGGTTCTACTAAAAATGAGGGTGGTGGTAATGGAAATTCGTCTATATGATCAAGTCCTTAGTGGTTCCTTGTTTCCAATGATGGACTAGTTGGTGTTGTAGGTGGGTCCCTATTTAACGAGAAAGTTGGTGAATGGGAAGTTCTTGGTGGTGAATGCTCTAATGAATAGAGATTTGGGTGAGAGAGAGGCTCGGTGAAAGGGTGTAGTCTATGCTCTATAAATGAAGGCTTAGACGGTTTCTAGAACTAGGTACGTTTGGTTTAGAGCTTGATGAACCCTTTTCTAGCCCAAAAGGTCTAATGCTAATTCTTGCGGTTCTCTTAGCAATTGTTGATTGGGTTTGTTGAGGTGGGATCCTAGCACTATTATCTCTTACGGGAGATGATTCGATGGATGAAATCTCATGAATCATATGACTATTCCTTTTGGATGAGCCTTTGGTTGAAGAGTTGTTGCTAAGTGCTTTAGTCACAGTGATGGTGAGGATGCAATATGAGCTTCTAACTACTGATTTTTGAGAATTAGGTAGGAGTGATGACTTAACCTCAAGAGTGTTTGGTTTATAAAGGATGAATTTGAATAAAGAAATTAAATTCATGACCACTAAGGGGATTAGGCATGCACCAAGGTCAACTAAGGTGTTGTTCAGCACTAGGAAATCATTAAATGGGAACAAAAGGTGTTTAGGTTACCAAAGATGGCTTAACTTTGATAGAAAAAGCTGATTAAAGTCTTTCTGTAGACACGAATCCCGCGGATCCCTCTCACTAGGGATCCGTCTGGTTATAAACCAGGGATCCGTCTGTCAGACAGATATGTGATGAAATGATTATGCTTTTTGTAAGGTCTAGTACCTATGAATCTTGAGGATTTGACTTTCCTTAGATGTTTTGAGTGGTGGATGTCTTAAATGCTCAACCATAAGGAGTGAGGATACTTAATGATGGTTTTGGGTAGGAAAGTGGACTTTTGAGAGTCTAACTAAGTGCTTGAGGAAGATACCATATGATTTGAAATGGGAGAATGATGGAAATTAGTCTTAGAAATCAGATGATGACTCAAGAGAAATTTGAGAAAATCCTAAAAAATAAAGAAAAATGAAAAACTAGTTTCAAGCCTATTTTGAGTTAAGAGTGACTAAAATCAATTTGCTAAAATTGATAGAAATATCAAACTAAGTATTTTTAGATGTGAGGAATAATGTGTGAGCGTTGGAGTGGAAATATGGTGGATATTGGTGAGTTTGATAAATCAAAGGCACTTTGAATTTGATCCTTAGTTACCTACGGGTGAATGTAAGACCTATTGTGCTTGAGGAAGCCTTAAGTGGTATTTAAAGAATCATGTTTATCCAACATGATGTGATCAAGGGGATAATGTTCATGTATAATGATCTGTATCTGGTATCTGTCTGCCCGGATCCCACGGTTCCCTCTTTGGAGGGATCTGACTAGTTATAGCTCTGGGATCCGGCTACTGCAGAACAGAAGGCTTTCAGCAATTGTGCAATTCTTGCACTTCATAACAAATGCTTATCCTAGTTATTTTTACAGTGGTTAAATGCAAGAACACAACAAGTTTAACGCAAAGCAAGTGTGGGGGAACTAAAAGGTAGCTAAAGATGAGTGACGACGACTACTTGAATGAATTCAAGATGTCGTAAAATCTCATCCTACTCGTTCCTAAGTTAAATTGTTCAATGCCAAGTTATGGCAATTCCTACATACTACATCCTACTCTACACAAGTATTGTTAAGGTATTACAAACCATTGTTTAGAATTGTTTTCACAAATTAAGGTCCTATGACCTTACCTTACTTCCCCATCTCCTTCCATATTACTCCTCGTCTTCATCCTCCCATCCACTCTTCATCCCACCATCTCTACTTCTTTTTATTCAAGAAGTTGGCGAAGCACTTGAAGATCCCTTTGGTTTGTTGCCATTCTTGTGATGGGCTAGGAATGTCCGGCAATTGATTGATGTAATACAAAGGGTCGAGATCGGTGTTGCCAAGGGGGTTGCTACTTCCTTCTCCTTCTCTTTGTCTCTCCCGTTCATCCGATGAATCCGTTGGTGGGTGAGGTCTTTTGCCATCCACCATAAACCTGGTAGTTCTTCCCTCGGTTAATGACACCATAACTTTGTTGCAAAAGCTATGATCAAAGGAGTACGGAAAAGGATCTAAAGGAAATATGAAGTTTGCAAGACGGGATAGGAGCATTGCATATGGGAGCACCATTTTTTCCATGCTTTTGACACTCGTCATTCTGTTAATCATGTAATATGAAAGGTTTAAGCGAGTCTCGGTCACAAGGCAATAGACAATGAAGCTCAAGCACGCATTGGGGTGATACTTGTTCCCTCCCAAGCAAAGCACATTCTCGCTTACCACAACTTCCCATTTCCTATACAATGCGTACATCTCGGAAAGCTCCATTTGAAATGGATCCCTATAGATCACTTTGGAATTTCTAGTGACCCTCGATGGGGATGCTCTTTGCATGAACATGGTATCCCTTACCGTGGTTGCTTCCGGGATTCTCGTGTGGTAGACTTCATGATAATCAACCATATCGTGTAGCTCCGCCAAAGTCCATTCATTGGAAAACATGCAAACTCCTTGATATGGAATACGTAGTATTCTTCCAAATTCTACAAGCGAAAGGGTGTACTCATGCTCATTTATGATGAAGACAATTGAGATGGTCCCGTTCTCATTCCTAACTATTCTCATCGTTTTGTAGAATTCGAGTACGAACACCGGGCAAATTTGCTCGTTTATATCCAAAAGAAAATCAAAACCAATTGTTCCAAAAACTTGTCGGATGTCGGTGTTAGCAAGGAATAATGGTTCTACCACACGACCTTCATGAAAAAGTCTCTTTTCGAGCAACTTGAAAGCTTCCTTATCCTCCGGGCTAAGTCCATCCTTTTGATGGTACATTGGGATGTAGTGGGTGGTATCATGATAGTCTTGTTGTCGGTTACTAGGCATGATTTTTCATATACAACAAAACCACAATGTGGTGTTAATTGTGAATAGTAGCCTAAAGGGTTTGATCACAATTTTTCTCAAATCATCTTTATTGAATTCAAGAAATGAGTTTAATTTGTATTAACAATGTTAATTCTTTGATTTAGATTATCTTAGAAAATAATGTGGTAACAAATTATGACAAACCCATTTGAACCCAACTTCTAATGATGAAAAATTGTAATCCTAGGAATCAAGGAATTAAATTAACAATGTAGTGAAGATTATACTTACACAAGAGATTGTTTTGCTTGAAGGAAATGATCAATTTGCTCCTGTGAATAGTAATTGGGTTTTTGTTCGTGAGTCTTTGAAGGGAAAGTGATAGTGGAACTTCCACAGTGATTATTTCTAACTTATGCTGTCTTCTGTTGCACGGATCCCACGTATCCCTCTCATTAGGGATCCGGCTAGTTCAAACTCAGGGATCCGGCATGACATCAAAATTTCAGCTTAAGCATTCCTTGATAACTTTGGTTTGGGAGTTCTAAAATGCCTAGAGTTTGATGTTTAAGCTCTATAACTTGTGGTTTGGGGTTTTGACGGTTTAATACTAATCCTATTTGACGAGGTTCCCTTTTTATGAATAAGTCATAATTCTTTGGGAGGTTTTTCAAAGATTATGACAAAATCCCATTTTATCATAATATAAGAAATTTCACATGGATACTCATTGACATAGATGAAATGTCAATAGTCCTTTTGTGAGGAATAATGATTAAGACTCTTGAATAGCCGAGATATCATTATTACAGGTTTGTAGTGTAGTCTATACAAATCAACGAAGAATACTATTCTTGATGATGTTTTCATTATAGATAACTACTATAGTAATTACTAAGAAAATGTAAACATACTGCTAAGACTTTAATAAAATAAAATAAAGCTTGAAATTAATTAAGATCATACCTTTGCTAAATATTCTTTTTAAGAAAAGAAATGTTTAGAGAAATTCTTTGTGATCTTCTTAGGATCCCCAAATCCATGTGTGAGGAATACTATGCTAAATATTCTTTTTACGAAAAGAAATATTTAGAGAATTTCTTCATGATCTTCTTGGTATGCCCAAATCCAAGTATGGAGAATTCTTAACAAGGAAAATATTAGAACGTTCTATCATTGTCTAACATTAAACACTATGATGATTTAGAAACATGACAAAAAAAATCCTTCTTTGTAGTTTTCAAACACACACGGATCGTATCAAGTTTTTAAAGTACAACATACTCTAAGAAACTTGGTAACGAAGTTCTGATACGAATTGTGGAAAACTAGAAGGGGGGTTGAATAGTTTTGCCGATTAAAAATTTGTTTTAAAATATTTAGATCGACTTATGTCAATCTATTTTAAAATAAGTGCCGAGTTCCATTACAAAGGAGGAACTACTACCCAACACTACACAACACCTAACCCTAAAGGAGACCCACTCCTTATTACAACATCATCAAGGATATCAATATCCTTGGAAACAAACTATCACTATTTTTATAACGATGCACCTCATCGATTATACGACCTTGGCATCCTTCACTAATGCCACTTGATTTGACTTCTAGGCATCCTTCACTAATGCCCTTGACACGAACGCTTGGCACCTTTCACTAATGCATTCGTCTTGACTCCTTTAGCATTCTTCACTAATGCTTTTGACACAAACGTTAAGCACCTTTCACTAATGCTTTCGTCTTGACTCTTTCGGCATCCTTCACTAATGCTTTGGACACAACACTTCTATTAAGGAAGAAAGAAGTATCAATCAAGAGAACCTCAGTAGTCTTGATGATGACGAAGCATGACAACTTATGGACTTGAGCTTGCTCGACTTCAAGAGGTGGTGATCTCGCTTTTAAGAGGAACCTAGAGAATCACATAAAAACAAAAGACAAACTACATAGAAAGATCCTTTAGGATCTGTGGTTAGAAGGTTACAATACTTGGGGAAAGTATGTGTGGGAGTGGCAACCCAAAAGGAAGAAATGGCTCACTATTTATAGAATAAAAACAACTAATGTTCCACGGATCTCACGGATCCCTCACTTGAGGGATCAGTCCAGTGTATTACTGCGGATCCGTGGGACGCTCCTTTTTGCCCATGGTTTTGGGTCATGGGTCATGGGTTATGGATCATGGGTATCCAAGTAGATACAATGTGATAAGGATTTAAAAGGTACCTTTTTGAGGGGTCATTTAAGCCCTTAATTGATCACTTTTGTATCCGTTACTACTTAATTTCGTTCCTTT
The DNA here is from genome assembly GCA_019973895.1 of Chrysanthemum seticuspe. Classification (NCBI taxonomy): domain Eukaryota; kingdom Viridiplantae; phylum Streptophyta; class Magnoliopsida; order Asterales; family Asteraceae; genus Chrysanthemum; species Chrysanthemum seticuspe. The sequence continues at coordinate 107,000,249 of BPTQ01000008.1, read as the reverse complement.
TCACTTTTTAGGTCTCTTGAAGGCAAATTGCTGGAATGACACTTATTCGGACGAAAAGGCGCGAATATACGAAGAAAATGGCCAAAGTCAAGAATTGAGACACTCAATCTGCTGAATTGAAAGGGGACGGCGTCAGGTCTTATTTGTGACGCCGTCGCGACACATCTTGTGACGACTAAGAGAGCAAATTGACATTTTTCAAGTGACGGCATCAGGTTATAAAAGGGTAGGGCGTCGCAGCTCAGACGGCCTAGATTTGATCCAGACGGCGTCAGAGACTGAAGGCGACGGCGTCACGGACATAAGGTGACACCGTCACAGAATTGACGTGGCCAAGACGAAACCCTAATGACGGTGACCCGACGGCGTCACAGTTAAAGAGTGACGCCGTCGCAGTTTGTAAAACTATATATAGAATCTGAATTTTTCAGTTTTAGAGAGGTAGTTTTGTGGAGTAAAAACCTAAACCGAACCAAGGCTGTCTTATACAGTATTTTAGGGTTCCATACCCTATTTTACATCAAGATAAGTTTTTTACTTCACTGATTCAATTATGTCTTCAATTGATTGTGTGTATGCTTGCATGTTCTCCATGTCCGACTAATTTATTTGTGTGTTTGCTTAGGTAATATGAAACCTAGTTATTGAATATTGATTGGTTGTCTCTTATCTTAATTGTTATTGACCTAGTATTGCGATAGGTCATTCGTTGTGCTATTAATGCTTGATTAATCTTTGTTGAACCTTAGCATATAGTTACTGGTGGAATTGTAGGCTAAACATCCAAAGAATACCTTAGTGTTAAGTTTATGAATCCTAGAGATTTCGTAGTCATTAACCTTTGGTAGCTTCAAAGAGTTAGGGATAAACGCATACCCTACGACCTTAGAAACACAACGCGTTAAGAGTAAGGACGTGACAATTCAACCAATAATAGGAGAGATAACTAGGGAGTAATAACATCTAAGTAAACACATTTTTAACTATCATACGAGCACACAACAATAGACATAGACTACACTCACCTTAGCTTAGTTAATTAGAATAGATAAGTAGAGTAATCGGTAGAAATACCAACCCCCAAATCCAAACCCCGAGATTCGTACCTTTCCATTTTCTAAAAAATATAAAAAAGATAAAAAATAATCTTCCTCAACCCCAACCTTAGCGTAGTAACTTCTTACTAGCATTCCTATTCCCCTAGAGAACGATATCAATACCTGTGGCTTACCCTAATACTATAATACAACGATTAGGTTCACTGCCTAGGGTGTTGAAAAACTTGCTCGACAAAAAGGAAGTTCCTTTGACCCCGAACGCGCTGCGTTAGCGTATCAAGTTTTTGGCGCCGCTGCCGGGGAATAGAATAGCTAGTTAGGAGTCCACCTCGTTTAGGTTTCCTTGCTTGATTCCTATCAAGTAAGATTTTTTCCCATTTTTAGCTTCCTCGTAGTTTATCCCCCTTCTTCATGACCTTTGTTAGTAATCCCATCACTTTTCATCATGGAAGGTGATAATCAACCACCACTCATCAACCCACCACCAAATGACCCGCCAAGAGCCTGTACTCTTGGTGAATACTCTAGACCTAGCCACCAAGGCTATAGAAACACCATTGAGCTTCCCGACCAAGCCCAAACTACGACCCTACGATCCGACACCATCCGGTTGGTACAAAACGGATGTGCATTCCATGGACTTCATTCCGAAGATCCTAATCAGCATCTTAAGGATTTCCTTAAAATTGTCGATTCCATCGACCTCGATGCTACTACTCGGGAGACCACGCGTCTGCGTCTCTTCCAATTATCTCTACGGGACCAAGCTAGTAATTGGCTTGAGCCACTTCCCGCCGGCTCCATCTCAAGTTGGGATGATTTCACCTCTCGTTTCCTTTCTCAATTTTTCCCACCGGGGAGAACTACTAAGCCTAGGAATGATATTTTGATGTTCCAACAATGTAAAGGTGAATCTCTCTACGAAGCATGGACTCGATTCAAGGAATTACTCCATAGAGTCCCTCATCACGGCATTGATCTTTGGCTTCAAGTCCAAATCTTCTACGATCATGTCAACTTCCCCACTAAGCGATCCATTGACCAAGCGGCCGGTGGAAAACTTAGTGATCTCACCGCTGAAGAATCATGGGGTATAATAGAGGACCTTGCTCTCTATGACAACGAAAGTTGGAATGACCCCCGTGAGTTGCCCAAAACCGTAAAGGCAATCTCCTTGCCTCCCATTGACTCACAATCTTTCGACCGTAGGATGCTTGAGCTTGAAGATCAAGTTAAATTCCTAATGAGCTCCTACGAAAATCCTAAGTCTTCACACCAAGTGAACAAAGTTTCTTCTTTGTGTGAGCCATGTAGTGGTCCTCATAACACGCGTACTTGCACAAGACTCCCCGAACAAGCTTCCGTTGACTACGCATCCTTGCGTACCAATGGAACGGGAGGAAGATTCCCTACAACACCCGGACCTAGGACTTTTAATGACGCCCGAGAAGCATGGAAGGGCAAGCCCGAATTTTATTGGGGACAAACCAAAGAATTCACATCTAATGATTTCTCATGGGCTCCATCTCACGGCCCTAACCAACAAAACATAGAAGGGATGTTGCAATACCTAGTCACATCCCAAGAAGTTCAAATAGCTAAGCTCTCGGACCGTTTTAACCAACAACAAGCCGAGATGGATAGGAAGATAGATAACCTTTTGAAAGCCATGACCAATAGTGATAGGAAGGTTAATGCTATCTCAACTCCCGAAGCTTCCGGTGTAGAGATTAAGGACCCAAGTAAGTTAGCTAAGCACATTCAATTCGTTAATACCATTACCTTAGTAAAACCTAATAGAGCAAAGGATGAAACGAACCATGAAACGGTACTTGAGGTTAGTGAAACACCTAGGAATGAAGCAACTGAGGAAGTAGATGAAGTAGGCAATGACTATTTCAATAAGTTTCCTACGAAAGAAGAAATCTCTCGCCACCCGCATTTAGTACGAGACCTTCGTCACATGTATGTTAGGAGAATCCCTAGGATCAAGTTTGGGAACCCTTGGAATCTTAACGTACCATGTTGCATAGGACACCTTTTTGTGGCAAAAGCATACATTGATCGCAAGTCCCCAATTAATATCATGACTAGCACCTACTATAATTGGGTAATGAAGAAGCCTATCCCAACTAGGCAAGATCCCGATAATCCTAGGGCTAGTTGCAATTTTCTTGGAAGAGTTAAGGGATTGCCCGTCTATGTAGGTAGTTTCACGTTTCCTACGGATTTCATAGTGGTAAATGATATTAGTACGGCCATAGATCCTAGCTTGTCCCACGTTATTCTAGGAAAGCCTTTCATAGAAAACACCGGGATGACTTATGATCCATCGTTAGGAATAGTGAGATTCAAGGATGAGACCGATGATGTAGCTTACCAAATGTCGTTTAAGATTGAGAAGTTTTCATCACTCTCCAATGATGAAAAGGAACTTAAACTATCGGTCTACTATAGGAATGAGGAGGATAAGGAGAAGGGAGTAGATTATGTTATGGCCAAGATTCTCGGTTTCTATAAGGATTGCTTGAAACTAGGACCGGAATATAGGACGAATTGGGGAGAAGACGATTTCTTAGAAAGATGCATAATAGGGCATTACTATAACATGGAAAACCCCAATAGAGACCGTCATGAGGAAGAAGATGACGGTAACGAGATCACGTAGGGGCACGACTTCGAGTCTAGCTACAAGACTCATAAATAAAGAAAAGCGCTTCGTGGGAGGCAACCCATGCTTAATCGTTTGCTTGTGTGTGTGTCGTGTATCTTTTATTGATTGTTTATTCTCATGTTTAAATTTGTAAAAATGCTTTATTTTGTTTTTAACCTCGTCTTAATTACATATAAAGGTATTTTACATAAGGGATAAGTGTAGGGAGGATTACACACGTTTTCAAAAGAAACGTGAACATGAGAATTACAATTATTTAAAAGATATACATGTGTGTTTGTTCGAGTCAAATGCTTGTATCGAGTCATAATGGATGTTTTGCAGGAAATTTTTTCCAGATTTTAAAGATAAAAATTTTCCAGAATTTTTTCCAGAAAATCGCAGACCAGTTTCTGTCAGGATAACCTGACGGCGTCAGGAGGAGCAGAAACAGCTTACTACTTTTTCACGTTTTCTGAGCTATTTATAAATTTTTGGAATTTTCCAGGTCTTAATTTTCCAGAAAATCTGTAAACATCCATTCCACAAGCATTATATCCTAGTTTAGTAGAGTCCTATATATTGTTACCGCCGATTTTACGCGAAGGTTTCGTTTGTTTTCTTCAAGTGTGCAGGTTTAATTTATCAAGAAGAAGATACATAAGATGGGAAGGAGCTTTTCACGCAAACATTCTTCCTGAAGAAAGATGTAACCACCACTTCATACGGATACTACCGAGCTAATCAGGGGAGTACTAGTTTCTTTCGTTTTTAATTACCTTCCATTATCATAACTTTGATACTTTCGGGGAACATTGGGGACAATGTTCAGTTTAAGTGTAGGGAGGGAAAATAAAACGGGAACTTTGAAACTATGCTTATCCTTGACTATTTGCCTTTTCCAATTTCAATTGTGTAATAAACCATGAGAAATATCGGTTAGGGTAATTTTGGCACCAAATTTAAAATTTTTCATGACATGTAGGAGTGGGCCATTAGTCTTAATAAAGCGTCTCATGGATAGGAAATTATATGACTAGCACAAAAAACCCTTTACCACCTAAATTCCACCCAAAATGTAAGGATCGCCCTTAGATTTGTAGGAAATAAAGCATTCATCTTTAATGCTTAGAGTGTGAACCGGTAGTATAATAGATTCTAGAACTTGTTTTGTGATGCATTCCGAGATCGCTAGTAAGACTACACTTGTGTAGTTAGGAATAACTAAATGATAAGAGGCATTAGGATAACCCTTGTTTGATACCCGTAATATAATTACTTCTTCCACATCGGTTGAGTAATTCCCCCACACCCTTGCGTTGTACTCATCTTTAGTACACGATACCCCTAGTTAACCCCTCAGAGCCTATCCTTTTCGCGGTTCTCGTGATGTTTCAGTTTTCCGAAATATCAATGAAGATCATTGTTTACAATCCACCCCCAAATGTACACCCAAATCGCCTGAGCCTACCTTGTATGCACTCACTTTTAGTGCATTATTGTTATCACACTAAACCCTTAGTTCAATTATCTAGTTGCTTGCATAAGTTGCTAAGTCGAGTCATATCCTTTGTACACAGTTTTGGGACGATTGCGACTCATGGGAAAAGTTAAATTTTATGAAATAACGGGAAGGGAAAGTTAAATTCAAATTCCCTATATTTGCCTAATAATGTACCCCAAGTGTTTTGATCTTTTCAATTCGGGTTAAATTAGTGTTAGAATAATAAAAACTCAAGTGTAGGGATGTGCCTATAAATCTCTATTATTTTGATGTTGTCATAGAGGATGGTAGAGTAAAAGTGTATGAAAAAAAAATATAGTGTAAAAAAAAAAAAAAAAAAAAAAAAAAAAAGGCTACCATCCTACATCTATCTTTAAATTTATGTTTGTTAATTTCAATTTATCTAGAGTTTAGAGTGTCGAGTCTTGGCTTAGCAACGCCATTCTTCGCATGCTTGTAACATAAACATTATTGACTTGCTACCACTAAATCGCCTATCCCACCAAACCCTTTGTTTCCCTACCGTAAGCCTTACATTACAACCCTTTAAAAGACCTCTTGTATAGTTTTTCCTAGGTGCTTACGCCAAAGCGATGGAGGTTTGATCTAGTCTCAAGCCTATGGTAATCTATGTACTAGGACCAGTTAATGAGTGTTTATCTTCCATTTCCAACTTGTTATATTTCATATACACCCGAGAGATGTGAGTATTCAAACACCCAATGTGAGGTGCTAGTATGTAGTTTCCGTGCTTGTTATGACTTTTGCAGGGCTTATATGTGTTGTGAATTGTTCTAAACTAATGCTTCATGACCCCTAACTTATAAATTGATTGGCTAAAAGCACATTTGCTTGAGGACAAACAAATACCAAATGTAGGGATATTTGAAAAGATTTAAAAGGTACCTTTTTGAGGGGTTATTTAAGCCCTTAATTGATCACTTTTGTATCCGTTACTACTTAATTTCATTCCTTTTCACTTTTTAGGTCTCTTGAAGGCAAATTGCTGGAATGACACTTATTCGGACGAAAAGGCGCGAATATATGAAGAAAATGGCCAAAGTCAAGAATCGAGACACTCAATCTGCTGAATTGAAAGGGGACGGCGTCAGGTCTTATTTATGACGCCGTCGCGACACATCTTGTGACGACTCAGAGAGCAAATTGACATTTTTCAAGTGACGGCATCAGGTTTTAAAAGGGTAGGGCGTCGCAGCTCAGACGGCCTAGATTTGATCCAGACGGCGTCAGAGACTGAAGGCGACTGCGTCACGGACATAAGGTGACGCCGTCACAGAGTTGACGTGGCCAAGACGAAACCCTAATGACGGCGACCCGACGGCGTCACAGTTAAAGAGTGACGCCGTCGCAGTTTGTAACACTATATATAGAATCCGAATTTTTCAGTTTTAGAGAGGTAGTTTTGTGGAGTAAAAACCTAAACCTAACCAAGGCTGTCTTGTACAGTATTTTAGGGTTCCATACCCTATTTTACATCAAGATAAGTTTTTTACTTCATTGATTCAATTATGTCTTCAATTGATTGTGTGTATGCTTGCATGTTCTCCATGTTCGGCTAATTTATTTGTGTGTTTGCTTAGGTAATATAAAACCTAGTTATTGAATATTGATTGGTTGTCTCTTATCTTAATTGTTATTGACCTAGTATTGCGATAGGTCATTCGTTGTGCTATTAATGCTTGATTAATCTTTGTTGAACCTTAGCATATAGTTACAAGTGGAATTGTAGGCTAAACATCCAAAGAATACCTTAGTGTTAAGTTTATGAATCCTAGAGATTTCGTAGTCATTAACCTTTGGTAGCTTCAAAGAGTTAGGGATAAACGCATACCCTACGACCTTAGAAACACAACGCGTTAAGAATAAGGACGTGACAATTCAACCATCAATAGGAGATAACTAGGGAGTAATAACATCTAAGTAAACACATTTTTAACTATCATACGAGCACACAACAATAGACATAGACTACACTCACCTTAGCTTAGTTAATTAGAATAGATAAGTAGAGTAATCGGTAGAAATACCAACCCACAAATCCAAACCCCGAGATTCGTACCTTTCCATTTTCTAAAAAATATAAAAAAGATAAAAAATAATCTTCCTCAACCCTAACCTTAGCGTAGTAACTTCTTACTAGCATTCCTATTCCCCTAGAGAATGATATCAATACCCGTGGCTTACCCTAATACTACACTACAACGATTAGGTTCACTACCTAGGGTGTTGAAAAACTTGCTCGACGAAAAGGAAGTTCCTTTGACCCCGAACGCTTTGCGTAAGCGTATCACAATGTATCTCAAGATGCAATGCATCTAGTCCATGGTTCATGGATTAAAACTATGGGCCATGGATTAAAACCATGGGTCATGGATATCATCCATATATGACATAAGCATGATGTCATGCAATGGGTTATGGGTCAAGCTCCATGGGTATGGGTCATGGACTTGGGGTTGTACCCAACTACATTCAATGTATTTGGTCAATGGGTCAAATACTTAAGTTTTCAACCCATTGTATTACCCATTATAATACATACTAGTTATGTATATATTTGCCCAATATGTAAACACTAGTTGTTGTACATATGTATTACTAAATCATAAAATCAATTATACTTATTTTAGTGTTTTATGTGAAAACGTAAGTGTGTTAGGAAACTATTGGCTCAAACCATTTACGTATTTTATTTGTTTCGTTAAAATGATTTTACGTTTGTTATCGACAAAACATTAGAAGATCGTAAAATATAAATAAACGTTTTTACGGCTTATTTGTATTAACAATCTCCCCCTTTTTGTTGATGACAAAACATAAAATTATTTTAAGGAAAAACTAAAATTCGTAAAAGTTCGAATTGGAGTTTTTACTCTCTTCTCCCCCTTTTTGTCGAAACAAAAAGAGCGTCGAAAAGAAACTAACACAATGTTTTAAGAAAAACATGTAAAGGGAAAAAATAGAGAGCAAGTGACGGGAAGAGTTATCGTCTTAACTCCCCCTTGACGAGTCCATCCTTTTATGAGGGCGTCAAGTAAATAAAAAACTACTAAGCTAATGCATTGCAACTATGTTTGCAAATTATTTCGTCTTATTGACGATGATGCTCCCCCTTGATGATTGCAACTTTGCAAGGGGATGTAACGAAATGTAATCCATATGAGGATTATATTGCAAATGGTTTTGCAATGTATGGTTTGATACAATGCCCCTAGCTTAGGGTGTCAAAGTCTTCATGTGTATTTTGAAAATCTACAAAACAAAGGTTAGAAAACAAGTATATAGTGCATAATTTCCTGCAAATAAGACTCAAGTTAGTAGAAAATTGGTCTTCTGTTGCACGGATCCCACGGTTCCCTCCTTGGAGGGATCCGTCTAGGCAAATCTCAGGGATCCGTCTATCTGATAACAGAATTCAGCAATGGTGATGTAGCAAATAATGTTAACATCAAAATGAGATATGTATTCAAGCAACAAACATATACTCAAAGCAATATGGCATATAAGCTATCATTCAATAAAACATAGAGATAATCAACAAATCTCTAAAACTAAGAGAATGATTAGCCATGTAATACATACTCTACTAATACTAATAAGTGACTAAAACTTAAGAAGCAACAATGTGCTTGAGTCTAAGGATGAGTAGACTTGTTGATTTGGTCCAATCTTTCAAGAAGATGATTAAACATGAAATGCAACTCATTTTGTACTTCTTGAACAAGTCCTTGGGTGATTAGACAATTAGAGCAATTATTGTCTTGATTAGGAACCGGAGGAGATTGGATGTTTTGAGGAGGTGATGCAGGTTTTACTGACCAGGTCTTAATATTTATAATGTCTCGTTATACCTATGGTCTACCCTAGTGCACTAACGGGTAGTGTACCCGGTCGTATGTAGTGTAGTAATCGGTAAAGCTGAGGTCGTCCCAAGAGCTATGTGTGGTGGATTATTACTAAGTCTAGGTGTCACAGATTAAAAATGGTTTCGATAGGGATTTAATTAATTAAACTACTGATGCAGAATAAAACAGAATAAAAAGAAATAAATGATAAAGGGAAATCAATAGAGGAGAGTGGTGCTAACCTAGTTAATCCTCCTAGCTAGTTATGTTTACGCCTACTTACTTCCAATTACTTCAGGTGGGGTCAAATTCGAGAGGACAACATTTGGTCAATTCGCCCTAACCTATCAGCAAAGATGCCACCACGAGAGAAGTCAAGTGTCCCCTCATAAGTCTTGTTGTTCCTGGTCCCCTAAGCCAAGTCATTAAGAACCCCTACATGCTAGATTTATAATAGTGAATGCCTGGCCGTTAGGAACTTAGACACGCACCCCCTAATTCTTAAGTTTATCCAAACGATAGGTGATCAGTTGGTCAAATCGCACAAGTAGAAAGGGTCTTCAGTTGGTCATATCTTACCCTTCCCATCTCAGTCCGCTCACCTAGGGTCAGTTGGTCATATCTCCTAGGCAATTGGCCTCTACTACCATTCAAAACTACCGAACCAAGGCTGGCTACCAATAAACTATGCATGCATACACTTAGAAATAATTGTACAGAAGTAAAGTAAAAGCAAACAAAACAATTCAGGAATCATAACTAGGCCAGCACCAAGAGGTGCTTAGCCGCTCATATTAATCATGCAAACCAATTCAATATTCAAAGGTACAAAATACATGAATTGAAAGTAATATAAAAAGCTAATGCTTATCGTAGGGGAGTGATTTCTCCCTTGGAGACAGCTTCGTATGCTCCTCTAGACCTGCCTTGAGCTTTTTCCCACGTTCTCTGAGTGTTGTGTGTGGAATGGGATGATTAGAAATGCTGGAATTCGTGGGGTATTTATAGGCCAGATCTGGGTTACGGCGTAACCAATATAGGAGTTACGCCGTAACCTTCTATTTTATCGTATTTTGCACTAGATCTGCTGGTTACGGCATAACCTTATGAGTAGTTAAGCCGTAGTCTTCAATAAACTCGGTTACGTCATAGTAGATGCAGTAGTTACGGCGTAAGTATTAGCGGCGTGGAACCTCATTTGACCTAATATAGTTACGTCATAACCTTTGGGAAGAGTTACGCCGTAACCTTCTGATAAGTTGGTTTTCTTAGTCACGCAATAGTTACGGTGTAATGTGAGAGACGAGTTACGCCGTAACGTCTTCAAAGTAGCATACTGTGATAAATCTTAAGGTATTTCTCCAGTTCCACGTCTCTTTAGCTCCAATGCGCGTAATTTACCTGAAAGTGGAAAACAATGGAAAACAAGCGTAAATCTATATAAATGATATAAATTACAAGCATTATTGGGGGAAATTGACACTTAATATTCAGGACTATTTGATGTTATCAGGAGGCTCTACAAATGTTGGTGGGGTTTCATTAAGAAATGTAGGATGAGGTTCTACTAAAAATGAGGGTGGTGGTAATGGAAATTCCTCTATATGATCAAGTCCTTGGTGGTTCCTTGTTTCCAATGATGGACTAGTTGGTGTTGTAGGTGGTTCCCTATTTAACGAGAAAGTTGGTGAATGGGAAGTTCTTGGTGGTGAATGCCCTAATGAATAGAGATTTCGGTGAGAGAGAGGCTCGGTGAAATGGTGTAGTCTATGCTCTATAAATGAAGGCTTAGACGGTTTGCTAGAACTAGGTACGTTTGGTTTAGAGCTTGATGAACCCTTTTCTAGCCCAAAAGGTCTAATGCTAATTCTTGCGGTTCTCTTAGCAATTGTTGATTGGGTTTGTTGAGGTGGGATCCTAGCACTATTATCTCTTACGGGAGATGATTCGATGGATGAAATCTCATGAATCATATGACCATTCCTTTTGGATGAGCCTTTGGTTGAAGAGTTTTTGCTAAGTGCTTTAGTCATAGTGATGGTGAGGATGCAATATGAGCTTCTAACTACTGAGTTTTGAGAATTAGGTAGGAGTGATGACTTAACCTCAAGAGTCTTTGGTTTATAAAGGATGAATTTGAATTAAGGAATTAAATTCATGACCACAAAGGGGATTAGGCATGCACCAAGGTCAACTAAGGTGTTGTTCAGCTCTAGGAAATCATTAAATGGTAACTATATGTGTTTAGGTTACCAAAGATGGCTTAACTTTGAAAGAAAAAGCTGATTAAAGTCTTTCTGTAGACACGGATCCCACGGATCCCTCTCACTAGGGATCCGTCTGGTTATAAACCAGGGATCCGTCTGTCAGACAGATATGTGATGAAATGATTATGCTTTTTGTAAGGTCTAGTACCTATGAATCTTGAGGATTTGACTTTCCTTAGATGTCTTGAGTGATGGATGTCTTAAATGCTCAACCATAAGGAGTGAGGATACTTAATGATGGTTTTAGGTAGGAAAGTGGACTTTTGAGAGTATAACTAAGTGCTTGAGGAAGATACCATTTGATTTGAAATGGGAGAATGATGGAAATTAGTCTTATAAATCAGATGATGACTGAAGAGAAATTTGAGAAAATCCTAAAAAATAAAGAAAAATGAAAAACTAGTTTCAAGCCTATTTTGAGTTAAGAGTGACTAAAATAGAAATATCAAACTAAGTGTTTTTAGATGTGAGGAATAATGTATGAGTATTGGAGCGGAAATATGGTGGATATTGGTGAGTTTGATAAATCAAAGGCACTTTGAATTTGATCCTTAGTTACCTACGGGTGAATGTAAGACCTATTGTGCTTGAGGAAGCCTTAAGTGGTATTTAAAGAATCATGTTTAGCCAACATGATGTGATCAAGGGGATGATGTTCATGTATAATGATCTGTATCTGGTATTTGTCAGCCCGGATCCTACGGTTCCCTCTTTGGAGGGATCCGGCTACTTATAGCTCTGGGATCCGACTACTGCAGAACAGAAGGCTTTCAGCAATTGTGCAATTCTTTCACTTCATAGCAAATGCTTCTCCTAGTTATTTTTACAGTGGTTAAATGCAACAACACAACAAGTATAACGCATAGCAAGTGTGGGGGAACTAAAAGGTAGCTAAAGATGAGTGACGACGACTACTTGAATGAATTAAAGATGTCGTAAAATCTCATCCTACTCGTTCCTAAGTTAAATTGTTCAATGCCAAGTTATGGAAATTCCTACATACTACATCCTACTCTACATAAGTATTGTTAAGGTATTACAAACCATTGTTTAGAATTGTTTTCACAAATTAAGTTCCTATGAACTTACCTTATTTCCCCATCTCCTTCCATATCACTCCCCGTCTTCATCCTCCCCTCCACTCTTCATCCCACCATCTCTACTTCTTTTTCTTCAAGAAGTTGGCGAAGCACTTGAAGATCCCTTTGGTTGTTGCCATTCTTTTGATGGGCTAGGAATGTCTGGCAATTGATTGATGTAATACAAAGGGTCGAGATCGGTGTTGCCAAGGGGGTTGCTACTTCCTTCTCCTTCTCTTTGTCTCTCCCGTTCATCCGATGAATCCGTTGGTGGGTGAGGTCTTTTGCCATCCACCATAAACCTTGTAGTTCTTCCCTCGGTTAATGACACCATAACTTTGTTGCAAAAGCTATGATCAAAGGAGTACAGAGAAGGATCTAAAGCAAAGATGAAGTTTGCAAGAAGGGATAGGAGCATTGCATATGGGAGCACCATTTTGTCCATTCTTTTGACACTCGCCATTCTCTTAATCATATAATATGCAAGGTTGAAGCGAGTCTCGGTCACAAGGCAATAGATCATGAAGCTCAAGCACGCATTGGGGTGATCCTTGTTCCCTCCCAAGCAAAGCACATTCTCCCTTACCACAACTTCCCATTTCCTATACAATGCGTACATCTCAGAAAGCTCCATTTGAAATGGATCCCTATAGATCACTTTGGAATTTCTAGTGACCCTCGATGGGGATGCCCTTTGCATGAACACGGTATCCCTTACCGTGGTAGCTTCCGGGATTCTCGTGTGGTAGACTTCATGATGATCAACCATATCGTGTAGCTCCGCCAAAGACCATTCATTGGAAAACATGCAAACTCCTTGATATGGAATATGTAGTATTCTTCCAAATTCTATAAGCGAAAGGGTGTACTCATGCTCATTTATGATGAAGACAATTGAGATGGTCCCATTCTCATTCATTACTATTCTTATCGTTTTGTAGAATTCGAGTACGAACACCGGGCAAATTTGCTCGTTTATATCCAAAAGACAATCAAAACCAATTGTTCCAAAAACTTTTCGGATGTCGGTGTTAGCAAGGAATGATGGTTCTACCACACGACCTTCATGAAAAAGTCTCTTTTCGAGCAACTTGAAAGCTTTCCTATCCTTCGGGCTAAGTCCATCCTTTCGATGGTACATTGGGATGTAGTGGGCGGTATCATGATAGTCTTGTTGTCGGTTACTAGGCATGATTGTTCCTATACAACAAAACCACAATGTGGTGTTAATTGTGAATAGTAGCCTAAAGGGTTTGATCACAATTTTGCTCAAATCATCTTTATTGAATTCAAGAAATGAGTTTAATTTGTATTAACAATGTTAATTCTTTGATTTAGATTATCTTAGAAAACAATGTGGTAAATAATAATGACAAACCCATTTGACCCAACTTCTAAAGATAAAAAATTGTAATCCTAGGAATCAAGGAATTAAATTAACAATGTAGTGAAGATTATACTTACACAAGAGATTGTTTTGCTTGAAGGAAATGATCAATTTGCTCCTGTGAATAGTAATTGGGTTTTTGTTCGTGAGTCTTTGAAGGGAAAGTGATAGTGGAACTTCCACAGTGATCATTTCTAACTTATGTTGTCTTATGTTGCACGGATCCCACGGATCCCTCTCATTAGGGATCCGGCTATTTCAAACTCAGGGATCCGGCATGACATCAAAAGTTCAGCTTAAGCATTCCTTGATAACTTTGGTTTGGGAGTTCTAAAATGCCTAGAGTTTGATGTTTAAGCTCTATAACTTGTGGTTTGGGGTTTTGACGGTTTAATACTAATCGTATTTGATGAGGTTCCCTTTTTATGAATAAGTCATAATTCTTTGGGAGGTTTTTCAAAGATTATGACAAAATCTCATTTTATCATAATATAAAAAATTTCACATGGATACTCATTGACATAGATAAAATTTCAATAGTCCTTTTGTGATGAATAATGATCAAGACTCTCGAATAGCCGAGATATCATCATTACAGGTTTGTAGTGTAGTCTATACTAATCAACGAAGAATACTATTATTGATGATGTTTTCATTATAGATAACTACTATAGTAATTACTAAGAAAATGTAAACATACTGCTAAGACTTTAATAAAATAAAATAAAGCTTGAAATTAATTAAGATCATACCTTTGCTAAATATTCTTTTTAAGAAAAGTAATATTTAGAGAAATTCTTTGTGATCTTCTTAGGATCCCCAAATCCATGTGTGAGGAATACTAAGCTAAATATTCTTTTTACGAAAAGAAATATTTAGAGAATTTCTTCATGATCTTCTTGGTATGCCCAAATCCAAGTATGGAGAATTCTTAACAAGGGAAATATTAGAACGTTCTATCATGTCCAACATTAAACACTATGATGTTTTTAAACACACACGGATCGTATCAAGTTTTTAAAGTACAACATACTCTAAGAAACTTGGTAACGAAGCTCTGATGCCAATTGTGGAAAACTAGAAGGGGGTTGAATAGTTTTGCCGATTAAAAATTTGTTTTAAAATATTTAGATCGACTTATGTCAATCTATTTGAATGTGTATGTTGGACATTGATAGATAGATATATAAATGTGTAATGAAAGATAAAGAGTAAGAAGCACATAACCACGACACGAGTATTTATAGTGGTTCGGCTACAAGGACACCTTTCTTGCCCTACTCCACTCCCCGAGTCACCTACTCGAGAGTTCGTAATCACTACACGACACCAAACCCTTATGGCGGAGAAGCCTTCACAACTTCGCCTACTATTTTTCCGGTACTAGGCTAACCACCGGGTTCTTTCACAAGGTTGAAGCGCACCTACCACAACGATGCCTACCCTTTATCCGGTACTAGGCTAAGTACCGAGTTCCATTACAAAGGAGGAACTACTACCCAACACCTCATCGATTATACGACCTTGGCATCCTTCACTAATGCCACTTGATTTGACTTCTAGGCGTCTTTCACTAATGCCCTTGACACGAACGCTTGGCACCTTTCACTAATGCCTTCGTCTTGACTCCTTTAGCATTCTTCACTAATGCTTTTGACACGGATGTTAAGCACCTTTCACTAATGCTTTCGTCTTGACTCTTTCGGTTTCCTTCACTAATGCCTTGGATACAACACTTCTATTAAGGAAGAAAGAAGTATCAATCAAGAGAACCTTAGTAGTCTTGATGATGACGAAGCATGGCAACTTATGGACTTGAGCTTGCTCGACTTCAAGAGGTGGTGATCTCGCCTTTAAGAGGAACCTAGAGAATCACATAAAAACAAAAGACAAACTACATAGAAAGATCCTTTATGATCTATGGTTAGAAGGTTACAATACTTGGGGAAAGTATGTGTGGAGTTGCAACCCAAAAGGAAGAAATGGCTCACTATTTATAGAAGAAAAACAATTATTGTTCCACGGATCCCACGGATCCCTCACTTGAGGGATCCGTCCAGTGTATTACTGGGGATCCGTGGGACGCTCCCTTTTGCCCATGGGTTTTGGGTCATGGGTTATGGATCATTGGTATCCAAGTAGATACAATGTATCTCAAGATGCAATGCATCTAGTCCATGGTTCATGGATTAAAGCTATGGGCCATGATTTAAAACCATGGGTCATGGATATCATCTATATATGACATAAGTATGATGTCATGCAATGGGTTATGGGTCAAGCTCCATAGGTATGGGTCATGGACTTTGGGTTGTACCCAACTAAATTCAATGTATTTTGTCAATGGGTCAACTACTTAAGTTTCTACCCAATTGTATTACCCATTATAATACATACTAGTTATGTATGTATTTGCCCAATATGTAAAAACTAGTTGTTGTACATATGTATTACTAAATCATAAAATCACTTATACTTGTTTTAGTGTTTTAGGTGAAAACGTAAGTGTGTTAGGAAACTATTGGCTCAAACCATTTACGTATTTTATTTGTTTCGTTAAAATGATTTTATGTTTGTTATCGACAAAACAATAGAAGATCGTAAAATATAAATAAACGTTTTTACGGCTTATTTGTATTAACATTCTGACTCTGCAGCATCTTCATGCCCTGAAGAACTAAGAAAATATGATAATGTTCTTCGTCTCACTGAAAGACAACTGGTTAACTTCCTAAAGAAGGTGATTCAGAAACTGTATGAAGGTGTTACTGATGAACTATGGGATCAGCATGTAGAAGCTGCTGCTAGCTATGCTGATCTCAAGGCTTCTGTAGTTGAAAATTTTGAAGATAATGGTGAACACAGGGAACATATGTACCATGCCCTTCACACCCTAGATAAGCGTCTCAAGGCCTTTCAGGATGCTCACACCAAACTTGACACCATCAAAGAAGCTGTTAAAGATGACCCTGTACTGAACAAGAAGTTTCTAGAGGCTATTGACACATATGTCAAGAACTCATCAAGCCTCAATGAACTCATCACACTACTCAACAACTCCAACGTTCAGAGTCTAAGTTCATCGGTAGAGGCGATCCAGTCCACTCAGTTTGTTGGAAAAGAATGTGGTAGATCTAGCTAAGTCTTTAAACTCTATAGCCTGGACTCTTGGGCCTAGAATGACAGCTCTTGAGACCTCTCAAGCCAAAATTGAGGAGAAGTTCACTGGTATTCAGTAGGACATTTCGGATATCAAGTCCATGGTATCTAAAATCTATCAAGCATTCAAGGGTCAATCTGCTCCCTCAACTTCAGTTCCCGAGCCAACTATTGCTCTTACTGAGTTCCAAGCAACAGTTGAGTGGGAGAAAGTCACTAAAGCAACTACAAGTGAACCAACTCCTTCTCACATTGAGGGGGAGCCAACGCCGGATATTCCAGTCTCACAGGTCCAACCTACTGCAACAACAC
The DNA here is from genome assembly GCA_019973895.1 of Chrysanthemum seticuspe. Lineage (NCBI taxonomy): Eukaryota > Viridiplantae > Streptophyta > Magnoliopsida > Asterales > Asteraceae > Chrysanthemum > Chrysanthemum seticuspe. The sequence goes on along the minus strand of BPTQ01000008.1, from coordinate 106,982,964 downwards.
CATCATCATCATCATCAGTCCCTCCTCAAGACAAAGGCAAAGGTATTCTCACAACACCTGAGCCTGAGCAACAAACTCAGCTGGTGCCTGTTTCCATAACAGGATCCTTATGAACCTATCAGGATACCTTATGTAATCAACAACAAACTATAGCACCTAACTATGGAAGAGATGAATGCTTATCTTGCAAAGGATGAATTAACAAAGAAAGCAACTGAGGAAGAAAGGATTAGCAAAGCTACCCTGATTGCGGTCGTGAATGAAGAAGCTAAAAAAATTGGTATTGATCGTAAGGCACTGGCAGGTAGGCAAGCGGGTGAAAAGTTCAAAAAAGCTCAGGATGCTAAACTGCTTGCCTTGAAGAAGAAAAAGGATGAAAGGGAAAAGATGATGGCTGTAATGAGACAAAAAAGGTTTGATCATTACAATTGGGTAATGACAAGCATGAAGAGGCCCGAAACTATTTATGATATCTGGTGTAACACCCCAAAAATACGGTCTAGCAGAAGCATACAAACCTTTGGGTGCTACAATCTTGGTATCACAACATAAGGTACAAAGAATGGTTTTTATTCCATTCATTTAGATTAAAATTCATTATTTGAAAACATAAAGTTTACATTAATGAAAGTAGTGCGGAAATAGGCCCAATAAGAAGTTTAAAGCGGTCCCTATTACTCAGCAGAGTCGTCTATGACCATGCCCCTTGCCAAGCATCTTCCAAGAGTGAGCTATGGCCTTAAACCTGAGAACACATGCTAAAAAGGTCAACTTACGCTGGTAAGTTCATAGAGTTTAGCTACAAAGTAAACTTTATGTTTTCAAACCAACAACAATCAATCCAATTAATAATACACAACACAATCGAGATCTCAGTAGGGCCCCAAGCGACTCTAGCCAGCACGGTTGTAGCATGGTAAAACTACCCTGGTCTAGATCGGAGAAAATAACCATTCACAGCTAGGCATCATGTTATAGCATCCAACATGTCATCCTAGTTTACGTCAACAACTGTCGTACGTCTAACCTTTCCAAATCAACACATTAGCAATTCAAAAGAGTAGTGGCAGGTCCAAGAAATAGTTTGCATTCACATAAACACATAAGATATCAATCACCAATTCAAATATACCAACAACAGTCATTCCCAATTAATGTTCACATATCCAGTTATGGTTCATTAAAAGCAGCATCTATTCTCCCCCAAAATAGTTATGAAAACCTTTGAAAAGAGGGGCTATGAAACTCACCTTAGCCACAGTAATGCACTATTCACTATTGACACGGCTGGCATCTAAAGCTATTCTCCACGGCATCCAGAAGAATGTATGACGAGTAGGATAGAATAGAAGTGACGCAACCTAATGCGTATACAATTATCTTAAAATACGGCTTATATGATAAAGAAGTCGATAGAAAGTAATGTGTCGTAGTTTTCGTGGACTATTCGTGTCGTTACTTTCAAAAGTCCATTATCGTTTCCAAAAGTTTATGATTAATATCTCAAAAGTTTAGTTTTAATGTTTCGTGTGGTGGTAAGAAACATAGACGTGACACACAACTCACGCGAAAGAGGAGAAGACGTCGACATAGTCGAGACATACAAACCAGAACGCACGCCAAAAAGGTAAAGACATTGACAAAGTCAAGAAATACTGACAATACTCTAGCTAGTCAAAGACTAGGAATTGACGACAACTATTAATGACACATAAATAGGTCAATTAGTAACTTCAGTAATTTACCCAGTAATCCCAAACGTACATGTTCATAATAAAGATAAGTTTCCATTTATCACTTGATTAATAAAGGTGTCACATTCGTTACTCGTAATTTATACAAGTTTACAATAAAATACTTCATATAAGTTATACCACAAAGTATTTTATAAATGACATGCTTGTTTATTCAACGTCCCCAAAGCCTTATGATTCTAATAGATTATCTTATCAAAATAATCTTTCCGACGAGTTTAGAAAAGTTATCTTTTATCTATAAAACACAAGTTATTATCGTCTTTAATAAAGGTTTATAATTAAATAAACCATATCCGTTAATAATATATAGTTATATATCTCATTATCATTTAAAATGTGAAATGGAATACTTAGGCTTATTGCCAAACCAATTCATTAATACTCATTTTCGAGTCCAATGTGTGGAAAACTAGAAGGGGAGGGTTGAATAGTTTCGCCGATTTTAAGTTAGTTTTAAAATCTTTAGATTCGATAATATGTGAGATCGTATGGATGTAGAGAAAGTATAGATCTAATGATAAAGCAAGTAAATAAAGTAAAGCAAAGGGATAGAAATGACACAACCGATTTATAGTGGTTCGGCTACAAGGACACCTTCCTTGCCCTACTCCACTCCCCGAGTCACCTACTCGAGAGTTCAAGCACTATGTCAACAAACTCCTTCAACTTGGCGGAGAAGCCTTCACAACGTTGCTTACACCTTTTTCCGGTACAAAGCTAAATACCGAGTCCGTAACACGGTGGACCAAACCAACACGACTATTACACAACAAATATGTGAAATATCAAATACAAGATCTTTGCTAAAGAAATCTTGCGGAGGAACAAATCAATCAAGGACCCCTTGCTTGGATGACTTGTAGAATGCTCGTGATCTTGCCTTAGAGAAGGACCTATATGAGAATCACTAAAGAAAGAAAGAAGGAAGTACTCTCTAGATAAAGTGATCTTTTGTTAGAAGAGAATGAGAGTATATGAGAGAATTAGTAAGAAGAGGGGTGAGTTAGAATGAAGAAATGACTCTCTATTTATAGGCAAATTCTGCCACTGTTCCCCGGATCCCACGGATCCCTCCCACAAGGGATCCGTCTAGTGTAAACCTAGGGATCCGTGGGACGCTCCTCTTTGCCCATGGGTTTTTTGGTTATGGGTCATGGGTTATGGGTTGGTCCATGGGTATTCCTTTAGATTCAATGTATCTAATGAATATATTATATCTAGTCAAATGGGTATGGGTCAATGGGTTATGGATATGATCCATGGGTTGTGGTTTTACCCATCCTAATAAATTATTACTACAAATGATTAATTACAATATTTTTTTATTAGATAACTATATGTAAATGCTTTACAAAAATAACATGTATCCTTATAATTTTACTTATGATAACATTATATTTGTTATCAACAAAACACAAAGAGATCGCAAAATATTAATAAACGTTTTTACAGTTTATTTGTATTAACAATCTCCCCCTTTTTGTTGATGACAAAACATAATGTTATGATGAGTAAAACTTAAGAATAGATGTATGTTTTGAAAGCCCCTAAGTTTTACTTCTTCTCCCGCTTTTTGTCAAAACAAAAAGTTAACCCATCGAAGAAATAAAATGTGGAAAAATGGTCCACGTATCACTTACTCCCCCTTGACGGTAGCTCCCCCTTCTTTGGGACGTCAAGAGAAGAAAGAAAAAAAATGTCCTACAAAGAGAAAGGTTAGTAACATGCTTAAATAATCTTGTGATTGACGAGAATCAAGATTGGGAGTCAAGGTATGTAAATAAGACCTTGTAATAAAACAACAAATTGTAGTGGTATTTATGCCACCTACAAGCATGTAAAAATAAGAACAAGACATGTTCTTGAAAATGATTTCAAAAGAAAAATACTAAAATTAGAAAATAGTAGTAATGATTTCGTCCATGCTTGCATAAGGTTATGGATGGAGGTTTTGATGAGTAATGGTATTGATGCGATCAAGGATGAGGTTGAGTATGAATCGCATTTCTTCCCTAACTTTTATTGCAATTTCCCTAGTGGATTTGCAATGTTCACAATGTAGGTGATGTGGGTAATGAGTGCGGAAGTTTTCTGGGTTGTTTTGATTTGTGAGTTGCGGAATATGTGGTGGAAAAATAGGAAAATACGGATCAAAGTCAGGAATGGTTGGAAGTGGTGGTGGAAAAGAACCTAGATGTTCTTGTAGTTTAATGGGATCTAAGGGTGGTGATGTTTCAAGATCATTGAATATTGTGTTTGGAGAAGTTGGAGGTGTCAAAAAGGCTATTTCTTTTTGTTTTGGTTGTTGAGATCTTGTTGGAGTCGTAAGGAGTTCCAAAAGAGTGATTTTAGGTGATGAGTGATTTGGTGATGAAGTTGGTGTACTCGTTGGTGATGAAGGAGGTGCTATAATGGAAGCATCTTGTGGTGAGTTATTTGATGGTGATGAGCCATTTGATGATGGTTTAGCTAAGCAACAAGATCGGATGCTAATCCGTGCGGATATCCTAGAGTTTGATTGTGGTATTTTGGAAGGTGGGAGTACAAAAGTTTGGGTTTCATGAAGAGGATTGTTTGTACTAGGTGATTTATCTAAGTTTTAAGAGCTTGTGAATGACATGGTATTGTTTGTTTGTGAAGATGAGATGAATAGCAAACAATGTTGGGAATTCTTACTTATAGAAAGAAAAAAATGTGCATTGCAATGAATGCTTGACCCAAGATATGGATTAAAATCTAATGATTAGATATGAATTTAAGGCATGTGATCATGAGAAAACAAGCATTAAATCACATACTCCAAAAGTAAGTGAGAAAAATAGAAGTTAAACAAGCTTCTGTCTCACGGATCCTTCCCTTGAGGGATCCGTCCAGCATTAAGGCTGGGATCCGTGGGTCTGGTGATCCAGGCAGCATAAAATTTTCCTTTTGGAAACATTTTTGCCTATTGTGTGCCTATATGCAAACTATTTGGAGTTGCGGTTATCTCGACTCCTAAGAAGAAAAGAAAATAAACTAGCAGAGAAAAAGCATACTATTATGTGAGATAACCCGAAAACACATATTTAGTACTTGAGTATGTAATTCAGTGCTACCAATGCTCCTAATTCATTGTGGCTTAAATGAATGTACCCGAAAACACATATTAGTTATGTGTCCCCTTTAGCATTCAAAAGACATGAGATGCAATGAAAACGGGTTTTTACTTTGTATTAATAATGAAAAATGATTTGTCCTAGATGTGAGAAATTACTTTTGTGAAATTGATACGGGAAGAAGTATCATTTATAGAAAACATTCCAAAAGAGGTTTCCATTTGTGAATAAAAGTCATTTTATTCTTTGAAAAGAGGATGTGTATGTAATTTCGTGTTTGCAACTTGTACTAATTTTTTGAAAGAAAATAAGAGAAACTATGAGTTATAAGTGAAAAACTTATCTTAGGTTTTGAAAATTCCCGTATTGTTTGTGAATTGTGCGTGAAATAGAGATCCTAGACTCAGAAAGAAGAAGGCTAGTGTTTACATACCTTGTAGAGTCAAAAATAAATTATGACGTTTGTTCCATGAGACCAAGACCAAGACGAAGTAGGTTGAATTGTTCCCGCTTCAACGGTTTGGTGAGGACGTCGGCTATGTTGTCTTCGGACGCTACCTTCTCAATAGAGATGTTCCCCTTTTGAACATTGTCTCTTAAGAAGTGATGACGAATCTCTATATGCTTTGTGCGAGAATGTTATACCGGATTCTTGCTTAAATCTATGGCACCCTTGTTGTCACATAGGATGGCTATGTCACTTAGATGAATGTCGTAGTCAACTAACGCTTGTTTCATCCATAGTGCTTGTTGGCATGCTTTGCCGGCAGAGACGTATTCGGCTTCGGTTGTTGATATTGCTGACGCCGTTTGTTTCTTTGAAAACCAAGATGTTAAACAACATCTCATAAAAGTACATACCCCACTTGTACTTTTTCGGTCAACATAATCACCTGCATGGTCAAAATTTGCATATACAATTGTTTCTACTCCCGTGCCCTTAGGATACCATAATCCTAATTGTGTTGTACCCTTAATATATCTAAATATTCTTTTTACGGCTTCTAGGTGTGATGTTTTAGGGTCTTCTTGAAACTTAGCACATAAGCAAACACTAAACATGATATCCGGCCTACTAGCCGTGAGGTAGAGAAGACTACCAATCATGCCACGATATTTAGTATTATCAACGGATTCGCCGTCTTCATCTTTTGTGAGTTTGGTGTCGGATGACATTGGTGTCCTAATTGGTTTCGACTCTTCTAGACCGAATTTCTTTAACATCTCTTTTATGTATTTAGATTGATTAAAGAAGATACTATCTTCTACTTGTTTGATTTGTAGTCCAAGAAAGAAACTAAGTTCTCCCATCATACTCATCTCGAACTCGTCATGCATGATTTTAGAGAAATCATCACACATGTCTTGACAAGTGGATCCGAATATAATATCTTCTACATATATTTGAACTATGATTATATGTGACTCTCTTTCCTTAGTAAAAAGTGTGTTGTCAACTAACCCCATGGTATAGTTGTGTTTAATTAAAAATGACTTGAGTCTATTATACCAAGCTTTTGGAGCTTGTTTAAGACCTTAAAGGGCTTTCTTTAACTTATACACATGTTTAGGTTTTTCAAAATTGATGAAGCCCAGAGGTTGAGCTACATATACTTCTTCATTAATAAAACCATTTAGAAAAGCACTTTTTACATCCATTTGATAAAGCTTTAGACCATTAGCACAAGCATAAGCAAGAAGTATTCTTATAGACTCTAATCTAGCCACGGGGGCATAGGTCTCATCAAAGTCTATTCCTTCTTGCTGGTTATACCCTTGGGCAACGAGTCTAGCCTTGTTTCTAGACACTACTCCGTTTGCATCTAATTTGTTTTTATAAACCCATTTGGTTCCTATTATGATTTGATTACTAGGTGGAGGGACAAGTGTCCAAACATCATTAGAAACAAATTGATTTAATTCTTCTTGCATAGCCATTACCCAACTTTCATATTTTATGGCTTCTTGTGTATTCTTAGGTTCTATGGTTGAAACAAAACAAAATAAGCTACTTTGGTTTTGAACTTGAGACCTTAATGTTCTTTCGTTTAGCTTTCCTATGACCTTATCTACAGGGTGATCTTTGGACTCTTTAATGTTTATGACTACATCATTTAAAGGTTCTTCTTCTTTATTTATCTTTTTCTTTATTACTATAGCTTCACTTTCTACAATCTTGTCATCGACAAGAGGTGGAGAGGGTTTGGATGGACTTTCATCAAATTTTATATTTAATGACTCTTCTACCTTCATTGTTTCTTTGTTTAATATGACGTAAGCTTTGCTATTTGGAGAGTAACCTAGAAAGATACCTTCGGTTGATTTAGGATCAAATTTTGTAAGGTAATCTTTAGTGTTAAGAATAAAACATTTGCTACCAAAGACTCTAAAGTGATCTAACGTAGGCTTTTTGCCTCGGAGTAACTCGTATGGAGTTTTACCTAAGATTGGTCGAATTAAGACTCGATTGAGTATGTACGTTGAAGTATCAACGGCATTGCACCAAAACTTTTGAGGTATGGATTGCTCAGTAAGCATGGTGTGACTCATTTCTTGTAGGGTTCTATTTTTTCTTTCAACTACCCCATTCGATTGTGGAGTGCGCGGAGCCGAGAAGTTGTGAGTAATACCATTAGTGTCACAAAAAGCTCCAAATTGCACTTCATTATCGAATTCCCTACCATGATCCGTTCTAATAGACACTATAGGACTTCCTAGTTGTCTTTGGATTTTCTTGCTTAATATTTCAAAATAATTAAACTTTTCCGTTTTGTTCTTCAAGAATTTTGTCCATGTGTACCTAGAGTAATCATCCACTATGACCAAAGTGTAGTAGTTGCCTCCATAACTTTGTATAGCGGATGGACCAAATAAATTCATATGTAGTAATTCTAGACACTTAGTTGTAGACACCATGTTTTTAGCTTTATGACTAGAATGAACTTGTTTTCCTACATTGCAAGCATCACAAAAGTGATGTTCATATTTTAACTTAGGTAGATCTCTTACAAGATCTTTGGATGATAGCGATTGAAGAAGTCGCATATTGGCATGACCCAATCTTCGATGCCATAAGGTCGAAGTATCATCCATAGAGGTAAGACATAGTTTGTCTTTAGGTTCATTACCGATTTTAATGACATAGACTCCATGTTTCCTAATTCCTCTTCCTATGGTTATGCCATTTTTTAATATCTTACTACCGGTTTTGGTAAAAAGTACATTGCACTTTTTATCACATATTTGTCCTATACTTAAGAGGTTAAAGTTTAGGTTTTCTACGTGACACACATCGTTAATGGTTAGAGATTTGTTAGAAATTGTACCTTTACTGATGATTTTACTTTTGTTATTTCCAAACACCACATTACCTCCATTCAAGGATTCATATGTGGAGAATAAATCTTTATTGCCGGTCATGTGCCTCGTGCACCCGCTATCCTTGACCCATTCATCCGGGTCTAGGTCGACCTTTAAGCACACCTAAGAAAACAATTATCTCAAAAGTTTGGTGCCCATTTGTTCATGGGTCCATTAGTGTTAAACATTCCATTCATGTTAGACATGTATGGATAAGGTGAGTATGCATTCCATGGAGCAAAGTTTTGAAAAGAAAAACCATTTTGCATACTTGGGTTCCATCCCATCTGATGGTTACTTCTCGGGTAAACATTATTAGGTCTCCTAGATGGATTAGGTTTTGAAAAAGATGGACCTTTGTTTCTTGCAAAAATAGGATTATATTTTGGAGGTGGTTGTCTAGTGGTGAAATGAGTTGGTTTCTTTTTATTAATGATAACAAAATCAGTTCTAGATAAAGAAGCTACGTTATTACCACTGTTTGCTACAGCAGACCCACGGATCCCTTGCTTAACACTAGCCGGTTCCCTTTTTATGGGAGCCGTGGGATCCGCCACAACAGTGGCTGGTTTTTCTAGTGCCTTAACAAATTGTGTTTCTATGTTTTCACTAGTTGATGGATCAAGTTGTTGAATACCTAAACCTTTTTGGTTGTTACCGGTTTTAACACTATCTAATATCATATCTAAAGTATTCATACTCATTCTAGCAATTTTAGAATCTAGTTGATCAACTAGTGTTTGAAGTTGAACGCAAAGTTCACATTCACCACTTGCTATTTTACCCTTTTCTAGACGTTTCAATTTTGCTTTTAATTCTATGACTTCCTTATCGAAACGTTGGTTTTGACTTTTTAAAAGCTTGATAACGCTTAAAATGAACATGTTTTTAGTAGCGTTATTGTTGGTTTTGTGCATGATAATCAGCTATATTTACTCATAACTGTTGCAAAAGTGCAAAAGATGCGTATTGTGTATGTATATGTAGCCAGGTATCACAAATGATGAAGAAATGAAGTTTTTATGCACGTTTGGAGAATTCCCAAGGAAGGAAGTCGAGAAAGGAAGCTTTTGGACTCAATGATTAGGAAGCGCAATAATTTCTAAGTATCTACAACAAGGAAAGATCAAGTTTCGTCTTGGAAATCATCAACGAGAACAAAGAAAAAGGCACAAATCAAGAAAGTCAACAAAAGTCAAAGCTGACACCCAACCGTTCGGTTGGAGCCCGCAACCGATTCGGTTGGGCGATGGTCAAAACGCAACCGATCCGGTTGCATCGTAACCGGTTCGGTAGCATGGACTAGAGTTACACAAAAACGCATTTAATGTTGCCTTAACTCCCCATAATCATTGGAGGCCGATCATTTCTTGTTATTAACTTGTTGGGAACGTTTTTGGCCAGTTAGTAAAGTCTCTTTGGCTATATATTGAACCTAGACTTAGTATACTAGGTGTGACACAACCCAAAGTGTAATAGTTTACACCAAAACTATTACCAACCATTTTATTCATCCCAAAAGTTTAGTATTCACTGTAAAACGTCCAGGAGGTTGGAGAGAGCAATTCTCATCCATTGTTTTGGTTATTCGGAGTTATACGGTTAAGCTAGGTGATTGGAGGCGTGTGGTTGCTATAAGCCACGATTTCTAGTTCTTGTAATCACAAAAGTTTAGGTATTCTATGAACCATGTTATGGATTTCTATTCTCTTGAGTTATTAGAATTACTTTGTTATTTCTTGTGTTTTGTTATTATTATCATGGAGTAGTTTTTGAATATACTTGTGTGTAAGGATGTAGGAAATCATACTAGTGTTCTCATGTGTGATGCATGTATATATGATCTTGTTTAAATGAGTTTGTTGGAAAAATACTAGTCTTGTTTGATTTGTCGGTAAAACATGTTTTAAGAAAAAGGACCGAAAGGATTTCTCTTGTGTTTTATTCCAAAAAGTTAAGTGACAAACTAGTATGGGGATATGGTGATTGACAACCACCATGTTTACTTATTAAAACAAGACTAGAAACATTTTCATCACGAAAGGTCGAAAGATTCGTAGGAACGAGTTTAATAAGAACATTTTACAAACAAATGGATTTTCTAAAGGATAATCATTAGGATAAGGAACAAAAGGATTACCTATATGTTTTTGTTCTTAGAATGATTTTTGCAAACATAAACCATGGTTGGAAATCATTTGCTTATGATTTGTGCATCACATCAAGAGTTTACACCAAGCCTTCATGAACACTTACTATGATTGCCTATAGACTACACACAAGTATATATATTTCTTTATATTGTATTTCACTAAAACATCACTTTTGGAGGAAGCCTTCACAAAGCTTTCTTGTTACTAATCTTTTAAAACAATTTCAAACACAAAATCCCTTGGGACGATCTCGACTTACCCACCTTTGCTATCGCGAACGAGTATACTTGCTCGTATGTGTTTATAGTATTAGACGGATAAATCGTGTTCATAAATTTTTAAAAACTTACACACGGTAAGCACATCAAGTTTTTGGCGCCGCTGCCGGGGATATTGGATTTCCAAGTAATTTGATTTTGTTAAGATTCTGTAAAATTGGTAGATTTAAAATTGAATTTCGTCAAAAAGAGAAAAAAAAATATTTTGGTTTAGAGGCTAACCGATCCGGTTGCGTGAGCAACCGATCCGGTTAGTGCTCTCGGTAAAATTTTTGTCTTTTGAATTTCATAGTTTTAGTTTATCCAGTGTTTTGTGTTATAGTTTATAGATTAATTCTTGTCATTTCTGATTTTTATAGATTATCTCATGGGTTGCTTATGCTTTTCTTAGATTTTTAGATTTTCTTTTATTTTAATTATTTTTAGTTTTATTTACTTTTTAGTTAATTGTCTTAATTACAGTAATTAGAAATAGTTAATTTTCAGTTTTTATGGTTTTAGTAGTCTTAATGAGTAGTTTAATAGATTAGTTAATATAGTTTTCATTAAATAACTTAATTAATTTTATAATTAATAAGGATAATGAGTAGTCTCAATTAATTAAGAGTTTAAGTACACTTAATAGTTTTTCATTAAATTAATTTACAGGTTTAATATAAAAATAAAAAAAAAAAAAAAAAAAAAAAAAAAAGTCAATCCAACCGTTCGGTTGCAATCCGCAACCGGATCGGTTGGACGTTTTGGTTAATATGTTTACCACCAACCGAATCAGTTGGTGAGCCAACCGATCCGGTTGGAGCTCTCGGTAAAAATTTTTCTACTTTTTAAATTTTGAGTTTTAGCTTGTGTTTTCAGTTTTGTTAAGTGTCTTTACTTGTTTAGTATATGTTTCTATAGTTTGCTTTTGTTTTTACTAACTCTAACGCTAATGATTTGGATTTTTGTTTTTGGTTTTGTTTTCTCTTGTTAAGAAAGTTATTATGGATAGTTTAAGCGGAATTTCCGAGTACCTTCGTAACTTGGATGAGATGTTCAAAGACACCGGGAGTTCGCTAGAGAAGATTGGAAATATCTTAGAAGGGAGTAAGAAGGATTTGGGGATTGATACGGTTAGTATGGAAGAAACGGGTGAAAACAAAGTTCAACTTCCTAAGAAGGGAAGAGTCGTGGTATTCACACAAGCACCGCTAACGGAGTATGATTCGCCACTTATGAGGTTCGGTACACCTTGTAGTGTAGAAGGGGTGAGTGCTTGGGACGTGCAACTAAACATGGCCTATGGTGAAAATTACATTGTGGAAAAAGTTCTTGATCAAATTGGCCATGTGCGTTTGGATTATGAAGCTTACGGAAGAAGAATGGTTAAGAATCTTAAGGTTAACATTCATGGTCACATTTTTGAAACGGATTTTGTTGTCTTGGAACAGGGGAACGCCGATGAGCCCAATGTATGTTTTGGGCGGGATTTTCTTGTGACAACCAAATGCCAAGTGAATTTTGCCTTGGGGGAAATGAGGATCAATATCACCGATTTGGAAGAAGAAAAGGGGGTGAATGAGATGCTTGTGGAGTTATGTGCTAATATGGAAAAGGAAGATGTGGAAGTCGTAAAGATGGGGAAGGCAAATAGGAAGAAAACCTCATCCAACAAATTAACTCCTACCACATCAACCAACAAAACAAATGATTACACACCTTCACCACCTACTACACCAAAAACATTCAAACCGTTAACCCAAGAACAAAAAGAAGCTATTTTGGAAAACCTTGAACAAAAGTTTCTCGAGCTAAATGAGAAAAAGCCGGTGATTAAGGTACTACAAGATTACGTTCTCTATCGCAAGAAACTAGATGCGGTGATGCTAGCAAGGGCAAGATTGGAGGATAAAGATCTATCGGAGGAGGATAGAGACAGGATTTTGTTTAGAGGTATGCCACGTAAGGAGAAAGATCCGTGGAATTTTGTTTTGCCAATTAAAGTGAACGGGACTACACCAGTGTATGCCTTAGCCGATACGGGTTCAAGCGTTAATGTTACGCCCTATCCATTGTTTAAGACGTTGGGTCTTAGTAAGCCACAACCAAATCACTCAAAACTTACCATGGCGGATAATTCCCAAGCAAAAGCGATGGGGGAGGTGAAAAACGTAAGAGTTCAAATTGGTTATCAACCCTACTTGGCTGATTTTCTAGTCCTAGACATCCCGGTGGATAAGAGTTTACCACTTCTACTAGGAAGACCATTCCTACGCACATGTGGTGCAATCATAGATATGGGTAGAGGTACGATGACTATCGATGATGGAATCTCGAAACAAACCTATTATCCCAAACCAAAGGGACCAGTTGTGGAATTCATGGAAGATTTACAATTGATGGAAGCGGACGATGACTTGACATGTTTTGAAGTGGGATGTGATGTCCATGGAAACCCGATGTATGGACCACTAGCTCCACCATACTTTGATATTGAGGATGAGATGGAACGCGCACTAGCGGTGGAAGCATTTTACAATCCATTCAAAAACATCCTTGTTTACAAAAAGCTAACCGATTTTTAGGTTCTTTACCGGTTCAACTCAAGAATTTGGAATGGGGACCCGAGGGGTCGGGTATTTACAAGAGAGAGGATGGGGATGGAGAATGGCACGTCAAATTTGATATACTATGCCCGGATGGGAGAAGATTTATAAGGAAGTTCAAAACTTACGAAACACACCGTGAATTGACCGGGAAATTTCTAAGTGAGGACATCTTAAGGCATGAGTATTTCGAGGAATTCTAAGGAGAAACAAGGCACCATAATAAACAAGCAATTGTTTGCTTGAATTTCATGAACTTTTTAATTTTATGCATTTAGGATTTCTTGTTTTTCATTTGTATCTTTATTATTATGTTGAAGTTATTTGATTAATGCATTATGAGTTTGAGTTTTAGTTTTAGTTTTAAGTTATGAGTATGATGATTTGAGTTCTGAGATTAGATGATTGTTGGAATTTCCAAATGGTGGATGAATGTTGTGTGCATCTTTAATATGATTTTTGAGTAAACGATTGTTGCTTGGAAGGTAAAATGCCTAAGTAACGTGAAAAATGCAAAATTTGGCAAAAATGCATACCGAAACGGTTGTGTCCATGACTGAACCGGTTGCATACAAGTATATATACCAAAAATTCAATTTTTCCAGAAAAAAACACACACACACTAATCCTCCAGCTGGGTTTCGTAAAATTCGACCAATAGAAGTTATTTGAAGATTGTATAAGTTGTAGAAGATCATCATGGCACCCAAACAAGTAAGCATATGCATTCAATTAACTCAATTAAGGTTTAATTAGAGCATTTGATTTGAATTGCAAATTAGGTCACTAATTTGGGGGTTTTGGATAGAATTTGAATTAAGTTGTAATCTTTTAGGATTAAGTGGGTAATTGATATAGGAATGCATTGCAAAAAGAATTGTAGTGATTGATTTAACATGGAATGAGTATTAGATGATTGAATTTTCGGATTTAATTAGGTTATGCCATTGAATCAAATTAAGTTGCAATTGGTGATTGCTAGTTGGTAGATGATGCGTTTTTAATGAATATTAGATGCCACATTGTTAATTAGAACAAGTAATTGAGAATTGAGGTCTAAATTGTTGAGTTCCAAGCAAATGAATATGTGATGATTAGAGGTTTGTAAAGTGAATTTAGAGCAATTTGAGGATGTAGAAATCATTGATGATGATAGAATGCAGTCTAGGATTGAATTGGACTTAGAAAAATCGATTGGAAAATGGATTAGAAGGCAAAAGCCTTATGCAGGTTGAGGAACTGATCCGGTTGCGAAGCGCAACCGAACGGTTGGAATAGGTCAACAGAGGAACCGATCCGGTTGCCCTGCAACCGAATCCGGTTCCACGTTCTGTTGTGGATTCTTTGAAATTTTTGAAAAAGTGGACCTTAGAGGCTTCCATAGACCTTCCCGTTTGTTCTAACACTCTTATATTGACTTATATTTATGATTTCTACAGAGAATTGTTGTAGGTAGTTCAAGATCGACACGGGTTCCACTAAACCCGATTGTTACCAAGTTTTGCCAAAGGAACGAAAGGAGGAAAGTCACGTATAACTTGAAGACGGAGGCAAATGCCAACCTGAAGTTCAAATATCTCACCAACGAGGAGAAACATGCTTTCCGGGAACGATTATCAAAGTTGCAAAATAGGACATGTTCGGTTCCGAGGGTGATTGATTGGGATTTGTTTGCCGAATATGAATGTGAAGAAGAGTTGCGAAAAATGATGCGGACATCTTATATGTATCCGGCTGATGGGGATTCGTTTGATGATTTTTCATGGGAAAGAGCATTTAGCATAAATGAAGAGGTTTATCGTGAGTGGTGTATGGAGTTCTTTTCGACTATGTATTTTGAGAGGAAGGTAAATGTTCGGAACTTGATGGAAGAAGTTTGTGTTTGGTTTAGGCTTTGTGGGCGGGATCACGCCTACACTTTTCCGGATTTTGCTGTTGCTCTTGGCTTGTATGAACCGAATGAGGTTAAGCATCGATTGTTTGAAGCTCATTTTTTGAGGCTTAGGAGGTTTGAAAAAGAATACCCTAGTGTGCCCGCTTATTGGAATCGAGTGGGAGATCATTCTTGCACTAGGAGGAATGTTGCAACCATTAGGAATCCGTTGATGAGAATACTACACAAGTTGCTAGTAACTGGGTCGTTTCATGAATTGGAAGCAGGGACAAATGTCATAAGTCGGACTTGTGGGTTATGATGTTATTGGAGGAAACTAAGGACGGAAATGCGGCTTGGCTAATAGCCGAGTATTTGTCTAGGAGAGCCCCGGGAATCAAAGGTAATAGCAACATTTGTGGAGGCCATTTTGTGACGAGGTTGGCAAGGAATCTTGGGTATTACAATAGTAGTGAGTTGGCTAAGTGTGGAGAGCCAAAGTTTAGTGAGATTTGGAATGTAAATGGTTTTGGAAATGCTTTGAATAAGAAATTGAAAACGTTGGGAGCATGGATCGAACCACAACAACAACAACAACAACAACCACCACAGCAGCAAGGAAATGTGCCAATGGGCAATATACCGATGGGGAACGTGCAAACGGGTACGTCTAGTAGTTTTGACTCAGGTTGGGGAGAGTGGAACCAACATCTGAATGAAATTGTAGGGACGTTTGGAGAGACTCGATGATGTTGAGAAACAATTACATCAATGATTATTCAATGCCTATTTTTCAACACATGGCTCAAGAAGCCAATTACGAGTTGCCACCCTACAATCCACCCAATGTTCCACCATATCCTTTCCCCTACACCTCTTATCCTGGACCATATCCGTACCCATATCCTGGCTATGCACCATTTCCTGACCCAGTGCCCGCATATGGTAGATTACCCGAGGTTGGTGGATCAAGCTATGATGTTGGAGGATCTTCATCAGGAGTTGGAGGAACGAAGAAGAAGAGGAGAGTTCGTTCGGAGTTTGTGGATGAGCACTATGTGTCCGAGAGTGATGATGATGATGGTAACGAGGATGATGATGATGAAGAAGGTGATGAGATGAGTGAGGATGACGAATGATCGTGGATCATTCTTGATTTATGGTTTCAAAAACAATGGTTATCATGTGTTAAACAATATTATCTCTATCTCTTAACTATTTCTCTAGGATGATTATCATACTTTGTTTATTTTTCATATTTTTAGTAGCATTTGGCTTGTTTTGTTTTGTTTTGGGTAATGTGTATTGCAGTTTTGTTTGCAGGATGGAATTGTCGGAAGCTTATTGATGGTCAAATATTTGGAGTTGGATAACTCACATGCTTGCTTATGACCCAATATGCGTATTGCATATTCTATCCCGTGGTATCTTTTGACTATTTTTTTCCCATTTTCTTTACTTTCAAGTTTATTTTTATTACATTGAGGACAATGCAAAACTTAAGTATGGGGGAGGGAAGAAAATAAGATAAATGATACGATTTTTAAATTTTTAGTTTTTAGTCTTATTTTAGATAAACTTTTTGATGCAAGTAATTAGCAGGAAATCGCCCTTGATTGTCTAGTTGTTTTCACACATTTTTGGGATATATTTAAAGAACAACTTGGGTATTTCAATGGTAAAATGAGGTTTTTGAAAAAAAATTGATTTGAACCAAATTACGGAAGTAATTTATTTTGGATTCGATAGCATTTTCTAGCGTGCATTATAGCCTTTTTCCACTTAATTGTGAGGTTTCTTTTTGTATAAAACACATCTGTTGTTTTATATTTTCTATGAGTGTGTCGGTGATTATGTCAATTCTCGAACTTGTACTAGTTATGCATTACGGTTAAAATCACTCTCGAGTGATAAAAATATGTTCAAGTGATAAGAGGCATCGTAGGATTTAACCTAAATGGCCTTCCATTTTACATCTAATGATATATTAGCTAACCACATTGGTTAGCTAACCACCTTATATGGACCATTTGTTAGTGCTCCTCTTTAGCACTAGATACTCATAGTTACACCCTTCGAGCCAATCTTTTCATTCTTGTTTAAATCCAGAAAAATACAAAAAGATTTTACACCTTAAAACCTTAGCCAACTCATGTCATGTCTATCGGTTTGTTGCTAGTTGTTTGGAGTGTTGGATTGTTTTGATGATTATGAAGAAGTTACACTTTGTCTGTAGTGTGTACCATTCTCCAACAAAGACGAAGGAGACGTCTTTCTCATTTGTATTTTTTGTGGTGTATGCTTACACTAAGTGTGGGGGAACTTGGTAAAAAAAATGGTTATAGCCAATGAGCTAAATGAAGAATATTGATTAGCCAATGAGCTAAATTGAGTTATACATAAATTCGGAGATCGATATGTGAAGAGGAGGAAGATATAATCATTTTCGGGATTGTGGTTTGGCTAGCAACATAGAGGTTTAGACTTGACTTTATTTTTCTTTTAACACCAACTTCATAAACCATCCCATGCCTTTTATAAACCCGAAGCCTTAACGTTATAACCCGAATAAAATCCCTCTTTGATGAATTTATTTTCTTTGTTCTGATACTTGTACAAGCTTATGGTAAAAAGCATTGATCATGACTAGGCATTGAGTGATTTACATATACCCACCAATATATGAGTGTTGAGTCAATTCTTAAAATCATTCGTGAGGTGTTCTAGTTATGTTATCTAAAGTATTTAGTTCATTTTCAAAGTTTTTCACATATTAAAATCATTCGGAACCACGGATCATGACCATTGAAATCGATTTTTTCAAATGTTAGACTTACTCGAGGGCGAGTAGAACTTAAGTATAGGGGAATTTGATAACGCTTAAAATGAACATGTTTTTAGTAGCGTTATTGTTGGTTTTGTGCATGATAATCGGCTATATTTACTCATAATTGTTGCAAAAGTGCAAAAGATGCGTATTGTGTATGTATATGTAGCCAGGTATCACAAATGATGAAGAAATGAAGTTTTTATGCACGTTTGGAGAATTCCCAAGGAAGGAAGTAGAGCAAGGAAGCTTTTGGACTCAATGATTAGGAAGCGCAATGATTTCTAAGTATCTACATCAAGGAAAGATCAAGTTTCGTCTTGGAAATCATCAACGAGAACAAAGAAAAAGGCACAAATCAAGAAAGTCAACAAAAGTCAAAGCTGAGGCACCCAACCGTTCGGTTGGAGCCCGCAACCGATTCGGTTGGGCGATGGTCAAAACGCAACCGATCCGGTTGCATCGTAACCGGTTTGGTTGCATGGACTGGAGTTACACAAAAACGCATTTAATGTTGCCTTAACTCCCCATAATCATTGGAGGCCGATCATTTCTTGTTATTAACTTGTTGGGAACGTTTTTGGCCAGTTAGTAAAGTCTCTTTGGCTATATATTGAACCTAGACTTAGTATACTAGGTGTGACACAACCCAAAGTGTAATAGTTTACACCAAAACTATTACCAACCATTTTATTCATCCCAAAAGTTTAGTATTCACTGTAAAACGTCCAGGAGGTTGGAGAGAGCAATTCTCATCCATTGTTTTGGTTATTCGGAGTTATACGGTTAAGCTAGGTGATTGGAGGTGTGTGGTTGCTATAAGCCACGATTTCTAGTTCTTGTAATCGCAAAAGTTTAGGTATTCTATGAACCTTGTTATGGATTGATGAGTGTGTAAATACTCATCATTTTTGGTTAAATCTGAACTGCAAAACGTTTAAAAATGCTCAGAAATGCATCAAAATACTGAAAATATCTCAAAATTGCATTTTATATGTTTCAGATGCAAAATGTTAAAAATCAGATGAAAAATGAGCTAAGTTTGCATAATTGGCAGTTTCAGTCCCCCAAGTTTCAAAAATTGTCAGAAATAGTCCCTAAAGCACTTATTTCAAAAGAAAAGTCACCAAAGGTCCTTTTAAAATCATAACTTGTCAAAATTAGTCCTTTGGTGAAAAATATCAAAAGTTTTGAGAAATTACAAATTTGGTCCTTCAAGTTTAAAAATTGGCAAAAATGATCCTTGGAAATTTGAAAATGTCAAGTTTGGTCCTTGTACTATTGGAGCTTGTCACTTTTGGTCCCTTGGAGCAACTTTGCAAATATGGCAGCCTTGGTCCCTTGATTTTCAGAAATTACACAACAAGTCCTTATTAATACTAAGCCTAAACCTTGGACCCTATCAAAATGCTTGTGACCCTTGTCATAACTCCTTGTGACCCCCCTGCCATATAAGCCCTTGACCCCCTGCCTACTTGAACCTTGAACCCCTGTGGTCAAACCGGTCAAAATAGTCAAACCAGTCAAACAAACACACCCCTTCCCCTTTCCCTCCTTTCCCTCCCCCCTGTCTGCAAACCATCCCAACCATTCCAACCTACCAGCTCACTATCACCTCACCTTGTTCCCCCCACCTCAACAACCCTCCAAAACACATTAAATGCACCCCTCCCCCATTTCACTCAACCCCACTGGCATATATTAAGTTTGGCGCCAAAATTCAATCAAACGGCCATTCTTGCTTCAAGTAATCCAATGGTCTAGGATTAAAGTGGGAACTGCTCAGTTTGGAGAGAGAATCCTTTTGGTGCATAAAAGGAAGAGGAAGAAGCAAGAGAAAGGGTAGTAGTTAGTTTAAAAATTTTCCTTTATGTCGTTTTTTAAATAAATGTTTTAGTTTAAGTCAAAAGGTTGTAATTTCAGTTTCTATGTATCACACTTAAGTTAAATCATCATTGTAATGTGCTTTTGAGTATCAATCCAAGTTTTTATATAAGTTCCAAGTTTCATGTTTACTGTTGCACATTTCAGTTTCAAATTCTTATGTACAAGCTTCTATTAGCTTATTTTTAAGTTCAACCAGGTTTACTTAAGCTTCATATAGCTTTTGGTAAGCTTGGAAAACAATTTTAATCAAATTTGGTTTATGGTCAACAAAAGTCAACTGCTGAGATTGATTTGGATTTGGTGATGATATGGGTTGATGCAGTGCTATTTTGGATTGGTTTTGGTATAATAGTAGTATAGTTTGGGTTGTGTTTAAGCTGCAATATAAGCTGGGTCCTTGTGAGTATTATTCTCATTTCCATTTTTAATTCAGTATTGCATTTTATGCTTATATTTGAATCTGTGATCATTAGTAGTTCAAACCTGTTTATTTAGTTATAATTAGGGTGGCTAGATTTAGTTTAAGTAGTAGAATGAACTAGTTCAGTGGTTATTTCATTTTAATTGCAAATTAGTGATTTTAAGTAGTGTTTGGTTTAAATAGCAAAACTGTATTTGAGGTTTATTCAGTAGTTAAAACTTGTTGTTCTAGGCTTGGTTAGCTCATTTGAACTCATTGCAGTCATTATAATGCACCTTATAACATCAATAGTCAAAATTACCTTTCAACTGTCTTAATAGCTTAACTGTTGTGATTTTGTCAAATCAAAAGCTTGATTTGTGCTTAGATATCATAGACATAGGTTGCATTAGCTTTATTTTGTCATATTACATCATAATCAGCTCATGGTTTAAGATCAAAACTCAATTTAGTCAACATTTCATTTCTGCTTCAAAAGTCAAAACTTGGAAAAGTCATTTTGAGCCCAACTGAGAGGATTTTTCATTGCTTCATTTCTGGATCAAATCAAACGAAATCATGGGTTTTTATAGTTCACTTGGTCTATTTTCTTAATCTCATTTTTGTAGATTTTTTTCAAATTTTTATAAGCTCTAAAACTACTTGTCAAGATGGGCACAAATGCCCTGTGCACTGACTCAGTCAATACTGAGTCTGCACAGGGTTTGTGCAGCCCTTGCACAGAGCTCAATTGAGCTTATCTTGGTCTCAATTTTGGTTTACAAGTAGCCCACCAGGTCTACTTTAGGTCCCCACTTTTGGTTTTTAGTTCCAGCTATTCTAAGTGCTTATTTTTAATCCACAAAGTAGGTCCCAAAACTGTGTTTTGCACTTAAAACTCAAAACATCAAATCTTTGTAATTTGTAATTCAGTAGTTTAGAGCAGTTGTTTTTAGTTGCATTTGGGTAGTTTTAGCTTATTGTAGCTTCTGTCTCAGTTTGGTGCCCATTTGGGACCTTTTGGCTTATTTCAAGTGCTTATTCATAAGCACTTGCCTTGCAGTTTCATATTCTTGCACACAACCCTCTGTTTTTATATTTTTCATAGATTTATAATATTATTTTAGACTTATCTTGAATTTTTCAGATTTTTCTAAGTCAGTTTGCTATTTTCTTCATTTAAATCAATTTTTAGTACTTTTTAATTAGCATTTAATACAATTAAATCAGAAAAACTTCAAAAAAATAAGTTTTCATTTTTTCTAGGTTAAGATAAATATAAAAAGTCAAAAAAATAATTTTCCAGATTTTTCTTAGTTAAATTTGTATTTATAAGCAATTTAATTAGTTTTAAATAGTTTTTAATTCATAGAAAATAGAAAAATAATCAGAAAAATACAAAGTTAGTTTTGAAAATTCTCTTTTGTTATTTTAGATTTTTCCAAGTCATAATTTCATTTTTCTAGCTTAATTTCACATTTCTTGTATTTTAGGCTATTATTAAATAGTTAAAAATAGTTTTTAATTAATAATAATTAATTAAATAGTTGCTAAATAGTTTTTAATTAAACAACTGTCCTAAACCTATGAGTTGCTAAATACCAAGATTTGATGAGTTGAGCAATTTGAGCTAAAAACAGTGAGAGGGTACCAGGTTGCAGCTTAAAAACAAGCACTTAAATAAGCTGGAAACCAAAAAGCAAATGTTGGAACTAGAAGAAGACCTGGCTGACTATCTAAAAGCCAAACACTAAACCTAGACAACCTCAAATAAGCCCTGTGCAAACCTTGCAAAACCCCTGTGCAGACTCAGTCAAAACTGAGTCAATGCACAGGGCACATAAGCCCCAATTAACAAGCATTTTTGAAGCTTAAATAAAATTGACAAAAATATACTAAAATGGGGATAAGAAAATAGACCAGGATGACTTTTTAAAATCACAAGTTTAATTGAATTTGACTCAAAAATGAGCCCATGAAAAATCAACTCAACTGGGCTTAAAACTGAATTTTCAATATTTTGACTTTTAATAAAGAAATGGAAAGTTGACTTTCATGAACTTTGGGATCAATTTAAGGACTGATATAGAAGTAATGTGATGAAATTGAACTAATGCAAGCTAGACCTATGAATTACAAACCTAAAACAAGCTTTTGGTTATCCAAAATCCTAACAGTTAAGGTATCAAGACAGATAGGGTGTGATTTTGACTATGGAGCTTTGCAGGCACAAGTTGTTGACTCAAATGAGTTCAAAAGGGTGACACAAGCCTGAACCAACAAGAAACTACCACTGCACTAGCCTATAACACAAATAATGCAGCTAAACCAAACACCACTTTAACACTAGTATGCAAACTTAAACTGAGATAAACACTGAACCAGATTGATTTCTTGATCACACTAAGTTTACATGACCTAAATAAAACTATATAAACAAGTGTACACTAATGGTGATCTCAGAAACAGATACAAGCATAATATGCAAAATGGATTGAAATTGAAAAGTGAAATACCAACTCACATGGGTCCAGCTGTTGTTGCAGGCTAAACCAAACCTAAAATTACTCTAATCTAATCTAATCCACCCCATGTCCATGCTCTGCATCATCCAATACCATTTTCATTTCAAATTGAACCCAGTTTGACTTTTGTTGACTATAAACGAAAATTGTTTGAAACTGTTTCCCAAGCTAATCCAAAGCTATAATAAGCTTAAATTAACTTGTTTCAATTAGAAAAGAAGCTATTGAAAGCTTTAATATGTGAACATGAGATTGAAATTTCCAACAGTAATCACAAGAACAAGAATTTTAACCAACCTTTGAAATTGATTCTTAAAACATATTACAATGATAACATAACTTAAGTTTTGATCATAGAAACAAAAGATTACAGAATTTAGGCTACACTAAGACATTTGTAAAAAAACGACATAAAGAAAAACTTAAAAACTAACTACTCCTTCTCTCTCTATCTCCTCCTCCTTTTATAAGCCAATCCTCTTTCTCTCACTTCTCTGATTGTTTCCCACCATTTTCTATGACCATTGGATCAGTTGAAGTCATCTTGGCCCTTGATTGTGTTTTGGCGGGAAAAAGGTTTATGCCAGTTGGAGGTTGAGTGAGGGGGGAGGAAAGGTGCATTTAATGATTCTTGGAGGCTTGTTGAGGAGAGGGGAACATGGTAGTGTAAAGGTTAGGAGGGGACAAGGCATGGAGTGTTGCAGGCTAGGTGTTGGGGAAGAAAGAAAAAAAGCGGGTAGGGTGGTTATTTGACTTGGGTTGACTGGGTTTTAATATTAAAGTGGGGGTCCAAAATGCATAATGACAGGGGGTCAATTGGATAGTGACAAGGTCCAAATGGGTATAAAGGTTATTAACTAACAAGGACCTAATGTGCAATTTCAGAAAATTAGGGGACCAGATCTGCCAAATTTGCAAAGTTGTTCCAAGGGTTAAAAGTGACAAGTTTCCATAATACAAGGACCAAACTTGACATTTTCAAATTTCCAGGGACCATTTTTGCCAATTTTCAAACTTGAAGGACCAATTTTGTAATTTCTCAAAACTTTTGATATTTTTCACCAAAGGACTAATTTTGACAAGTTATGATTTAAAAAGGACCTTTGGTGATTTTTCTTTTGAAATTAGGGCTCAGGGACTATTTCTGACAATTTTAGAAACTTGGGGGACTGAAACTGCCAATTATGCAAACTTTGCTCATTTTTCATCTGATTTTAAACATTTTGCATCTGAAACATATAAAATGCCATTTTGAGATATTTTCAGTATTTTGATGCATTTCTGAGCATTTTTAAACGTTTTGCAGTTCAGATTTAACCAAAAATGATGAGTATTTACACACTCATCATCCCCACTTTTGGTTTTTAGTTCCAGCTATTCTAAGTGCTTATTTTTAATCCACAAAGTAGGTCCCAAAACTGTGTTTTGCACTTAAAACTCAAAACATCAAATCTTTGTAATTTGTAATTCAGTGGTTTAGAGCAGTTGTTTTTAGTTGCATTTGGGTAGTTTTAGCTTATTGTAGCTTCTGTCTCAGTTTGGTGCCCATCTGGGACCTTTTGGCTTATTTCAAGTGCTTATTCATAAGCACTTGCCTTGCAGTTTCATATTCTTGCACACAACCCTCTGTTTTTATATTTTTCATAGATTCATAATATTATTTTATATCTATCTTGAATTTTTCAGATTTTTCTAAGTCAGTTTGCTATTTTTCTTCATTTAAATCAATTTTTAGTACTTTTTAATTAGCATTTAATACAATTAAATCAGAAAAACTTCAAAAAAATAAGTTTTCATTTTTACTAGGTTAAGATAAATATAAAAAGTCAAAAAAATAATTTTCCAGATTTTTCTTAGTTAAATTTGTATTTTTAAGCAATTTAATTAGTTTTAAATAGTTTTTAATTCATAGAAAATAGAAAAATAATCAGAAAAATACAAAGTTAGTTTTGAAAATTCTCTTTTGTTATTTTAGATTTTTCCAAGTCATAATTTCATTTTTCTAGCTTAATTTCACATTTTCTTGTACTTTAGGCTATTATTAAATAGTTAAAAATAGTTTTTAATTAATAATAATTAATTAAATAGTTTTAAAAATAATTTTCTTTTTCTAAAAATTTTATTTTATCATTAGGATTGTAAAAATGTCATTTTCATATTTTTAGGATTAATATTGTTTCAGCTTTACATTTTCTTCTGTACGTCACGTAGTTTTTAATTTAAAGTTTTATAAAAGAAAAATCAAGAAAACATCATTTTGCAAATAGTGATAGCATTTATTTAATATAGTTTATCTTTTTAATTTTCTTTAATTTGCATTTAAGCCCCTGTAATTTATAAACTTTTTCTTTAGGTATAATTGTTCATAATCACAATCCTTTTCCCATTCAAATTCTCTCGATCACTATTCGTTTGATTATTCTCGCACAGCTCGTTGGGACATAACGACCTGGGGAAACACTATACTCTCCTGGACTTCATTGCATTCTGTGTCTGAACTGTTTTAAGTTTCTTACGGTTAGCCATTCACAAGTGGCTAGCTTGTGTGAGATAACTTGACGGTTTGCCACCGATCAAATTTTGGTGCCGCTGCCGGGGAGCTGTGCTAATTATCTTACGTTTAGCAGATTAGTGATTTGGATATTCACTCCTTGTTCATACCATCCATATGTATTTATATTTTCTTATAAAAATCCAAAAACATCTTAAAAATCAAAAACCCAAAAAGATTTTCATTCTTTGTTTTTACAAAATGTTTATCCAAAAACCCAAAAATATTCACCCTTACCCTCTTACCCTTTTTGATTCTTTATCCCTTTACCCTCTATCCATTTGATTCTAACTTCTTCTATTCTCATGGAATCTCTCGACTACGACGAATTCTGGGACGAAGTTGAAAAACTTCAGACTTTATCACAAATGTCAAGAATTCGTGTTGTTCGTGATGATCCATTAATTCTGCGTAGGGAAATGGAACGAGAAACCGGGGTGACAAAGGACCAGGTACTTCCCTCTGATAATGGAGGTGCTAAATACGTCCAACCTACGGTTATCCAAAGATCTAACCCCTCAATTGCTCCTAGGCCGTCTAAAATTGATCCTAAACTTTCACGATTTACGGTTAAAAGCAATCATGCAGAATTTAGACCGGTGACTAGCAAGAATGACTTGCCTAATCTTCACGTTTCTCAAGAACCAGAACCGGAGACCATAACGGAAGTGGTGGAAATTGCTAGCTCTCAGAGCACACCACTTGTCCCACCTCAAAATTTTTCAAAATGTTCTTCGAGACTTGATAGTCATTCGGATCACCATGTTGGTTTTGTTGATTCTTTGAATAAACTGATTCCTTCTCAAAACTCTCAAATGAAATCGTTTATTCCTTGTGTCGGTTGTGGTGAGCCTCTCTTTGGTTCACCCTGTCGTTGGTGTACGTGTGTACAATGTGGTAATGATATTCATAACGGGAGTTGTTTGTTTTGTGGTTCGAGGAATTCATCTGATTATGATCCTAATCCGAACTCATTTAACGACCCCTCAAATTTTTCCAATTACCCACCACAGCCCGACCTATCTTCATATAATCAACATAACTACTGTGAATTTTGTGGAGGTCCTCACCAAGGATTTGAGTGTCAATCCGGAAACACGTTTGTCTATGAACAGTTTTCCGGTGATGCTCAGAACTTTGGATATGACCAATATCCATATAATTCACCAGTCCAGACTCAACAGTTTTACTGTTGTGAGAATTGTGGAGGTCCTCACGATAATCTTCAATGTCAACCATGGAATCAAAATTACTATACTTCCGGTTTTGACAATTTCCAACCTCCACAGCACCATACGGTTCAAACTCCACCTGAGCCGTTGTCTCAAGAAATTCCCCAAGATTTTGAAACCGCAATGAAAATGCTTGATGATATGATTCGTAACTTTAAGAATCAAGTGAGTGGTGAAAAGACCATGGGAGAATTGCTAGCCGAAGAACGAGAGGCTCGCAATTCTAGGGAAGAATTATTAGTCCTAGAGCATGCAGCTCTAAGGCGTTCCCAATTTCTTAAGGCAGCTATGTATGATGATGACGAGGAGAGTTTTTATCCTTTTAAAGATAATTTTTCTCAACTCCCTCAGTCAGTTGATATCCCAGCAGTTGAGATTCCATCTCAAACAACTGCTATCACACCCGAAGCTCCCACTCACTCTCTGAACATGGGGGACGAGCATCTTGACACTGTTCCTGAAAAGGAATCGGACGAATTCATAAAGTCTAGTGTTGAGAACCTTGTCCCAATCCCGAGAGAGTCACAGGGAAATTCTGATCATATGTGTGATATCCCTTCCCCTCTTGAGTGTTCAAAAGATCATTTTGAGACTTTCTCCGATTGTAGCGAAGATTGTGCATCATATGGAGACATCGAGTATGTTGAGGCATCACTTCCACAATCTGATGCTGATCATCTTCTTGAGGAGTTCACCGATGAACTCACTCACATCGATCCACTTTCATCAGAAAGTGATGATGTTCTCTTTGATTTCGAAGCCGATCTGGGAGAGATTGAAAGTCTCCCTTATAATGATCATTCACTCACTTCTCACCCTAACAGTCCAATAGAGAATGTTGATCACTTTGTTCCCGAAACATTCAAAGCAACTCTCACTAATCCTCTATTTGAATTCGACTCTAAATTCACTTTAATTTCTGAGAATCCACTCTTTGATACTCAGACCGAGGATAGTGATGAGCCCACAAGGGAACAAGAGTTCACAATTTCACTTCATGTGAATGATTCTTTTCATGAAGAGTTCTCCGGTGAACTCTCTCATGACATATCTCCTCCGGAACATGATCATTTCCATTTTGATCTTGAGGATGATATTGGCTCGGAGGAAGGTGTACTCTATCATACGAGTTTGCCTATTAATGATACTACCCTCACCCTTCCTCCCGATATGTCTACATTTGAGGATGAAGAATGGATCTTGATTGTTATCAAAATCTTTCTTCCTTTCCTTAAATATCTTGTGATTTCTCTTCATCTTCACTCCTTCGGGAATGAAGACACTATCTTTGACCCCGGCATTTTCATTTATCATTTTTGAGCCGGTTCTATGTATATCTCATCGGTGTGGAACTTTCACGTGCTTCAAATGTTTGTCCAAACATCTTGAATGAAAGTCCGATGGAGATTGTTTCTTCCACTTTGCTTCCCCATGAACAAATTAATTCGGGGTCGAGTCAAGCTAGCGACTCGGTAATCAAAAACAGTAGTTAAACATGGGTTTTCACCCGAGTGTCCCATCCTAGTGTGGGGGAGTTGCCCCACATGTTGTATATAAGTTTCATATAAAAAAAAAAAAAAAAAAAAAAAAAAAAAAAAAAAACTTTCAAATAATGGCGGTAGTATTTCCCTTTTACGTTCTCTGTTTCGGCATAACCGCCGGTACTTTGAATATTGAGGGCAATATTCATTTCTAGTGTGGGGGGGAATTCTCACGAATTTTATCATGTAATTATACCGCCTAATTCCCCCGTTTTTGGCCAAAAATTTTTTTTTGAGTAAGTGTTTTGCACTTACTCAATTGGTTATCAGTCCGCCATGTCTAATAAACAAAAGGATTGGCTAATCCAGGAGCAAACGGCTCTTGGTAAAGATATCTCAAATCCGTTGACGGCTTGCAATTTGCCCAAAATTGTATGGTGTTCAGCTCACCATATCTTTAATTAGTGAAGAGTTGGCTAGCCCGCAAGTTTATGGCTTGTGGTAAAGGCAGTGGAAAAACCATAATTGGTAATCAGCTCACCAAAGATAATATTGATAATTTATCTAAGAGTTGGCTAGTTCAGAGCAAACGGCTTCTGGTAAAGACAAATCAAATCCGTTGGAAGCTGGTGGTTTGCTCAAAATCACATGGTTATCGGTGTACCATGGTTCTTACTTGAACTGAAACATTTGGCTACTCCAGAAGTAATGGCTTTTGGTAAAGAGATTCAAATCCATTAAGTTTTTCTCAAAAGATTGCTAGGGACTAGCAATAGTTTAGTGTGGGGGATTGATGAGTGTGTAAATACTCATCATTTTTGGTTAAATCTGAACTGCAAAACGTTTAAAAATGCTCAGAAATGCATCAAAATACTGAAAATATCTCAAAATTGCATTTTATATGTTTCAGATGCAAAATGTTTAAAATCAGATGAAAAATGAGCTAAGTTTGCATAATTGGCAGTTTCAGTCCCCCAAGTTTCAAAAATTGTCAGAAATAGTCCCTAAAGCACTTATTTCAAAAGAAAAGTCACCAAAGGTCCTTTTAAAATCATAACTTGTCAAAATTAGTCCTTTGGTGAAAAATATCAAAAGTTTTGAGAAATTACAAATTTGGTCCTTCAAGTTTAAAAATTGGCAAAAATGATCCTTGGAAATTTGAAAATGTCAAGTTTGGTCCTTGTACTATTGGAGCTTGTCACTTTTGGTCCCTTGGAGCAACTTTGCAAATATGGCAGCCTTGGTCCCTTGATTTTCAGAAATTACACAACAAGTCCTTATTAATACTAAGCCTAAACCTTGGACCCTATCAAAATGCTTGTGACCCTTGTCATAACTCCTTGTGACCCCCCTGCCATATAAGCCCTTGACCCCCTGCCAACTTGAACCTTGAACCCCTGTGGTCAAACCGGTCAAAATAGTCAAACCAGTCAAACAAACACACCCCTTCCCCTTTCCCTCCTTTCCCTCCCCCCTGTCTGCAAACCATCCCAACCATTCCAACCTACCAGCTCACTATCACCTCACCTTGTTCCCCCCACCTCAACAACCCTCCAAAACACATTAAATGCACCCCTCCCCCATTTCACTCAACCCCACTGGCATATATTAAGTTTGGCGCCAAAATTCAATCAAACGGCCATTCTTGCTTCAAGTAATCCAATGGTCTAGGATTAAAGTGGGAACTGCTCAGTTTGGAGAGAGAATCCTTTTGGTGCATAAAAGGAAGAGGAAGAAGCAAGAGAAAGGGTAGTAGTTAGTTTAAAAATTTTCCTTTATGTCGTTTTTTAAATAAATGTTTTAGTTTAAGTCAAAAGGTTGTAATTTCAGTTTCTATGTATCACACTTAAGTTAAATCATCATTGTAATGTGCTTTTGAGTATCAATCCAAGTTTTTATATAAGTTCCAAGTTTCATGTTTACTGTTGCACATTTCAGTTTCAAATTCTTATGTACAAGCTTCTATTAGCTTATTTTTAAGTTCAACCAGGTTTACTTAAGCTTCATATAGCTTTTGGTAAGCTTGGAAAACAATTTTAATCAAATTTGGTTTATGGTCAACAAAAGTCAACTGCTGAGATTGATTTGGATTTGGTGATGATATGGGTTGATGCAGTGCTATTTTGGATTGGTTTTGGTATAATAGTAGTATAGTTTGGGTTGTGTTTAAGCTGCAATATAAGCTGGGTCCTTGTGAGTATTATTCTCATTTCCATTTTTAATTCAGTATTGCATTTTATGCTTATATTTGAATCTGTGATCATTAGTAGTTCAAACCTGTTTATTTAGTTATAATTAGGGTGGCTAGATTTAGTTTAAGTAGTAGAATGAACTAGTTCAGTGGTTATTTCATTTTAATTGCAAATTAGTGATTTTAAGTAGTGTTTGGTTTAAATAGCAAAACTGTATTTGAGGTTTATTCAGTAGTTAAAACTTGTTGTTCTAGGCTTGGTTAGCTCATTTGAACTCATTGCAGTCATTATAATGCACCTTATAACATCAATAGTCAAAATTACCTTTCAACTGTCTTAATAGCTTAACTGTTGTGATTTTGTCAAATCAAAAGCTTGATTTGTGCTTAGATATCATAGACATAGGTTGCATTAGCTTTATTTTGTCATATTACATCATAATCAGCTCATGGTTTAAGATCAAAACTCAATTTAGTCAACATTTCATTTCTGCTTCAAAAGTCAAAACTTGGAAAAGTCATTTTGAGCCCAACTGAGAGGATTTTTCATTGCTTCATTTCTGGATCAAATCAAACGAAATCATGGGTTTTTAAAGTTCACTTGGTCTATTTTCTTAATCTCATTTTTGTAGATTTTTGTCAAATTTTTATAAGCTCTAAAACTACTTGTCAAGATGGGCACAAATGCCCTGTGCACTGACTCAGTCAATACTGAGTCTGCACAGGGTTTGTGCAGCCCTTGCACAGAGCTCAATTGAGCTTATCTTGGTCTCAATTTTGGTTTACAAGTAGCCCACCAGGTCTACTTTAGGTCCCCACTTTTGGTTTTTAGTTCCAGCTATTCTAAGTGCTTATTTTTAATCCACAAAGTAGGTCCCAAAACTGTGTTTTGCACTTAAAACTCAAAACATCAAATCTTTGTAATTTGTAATTCAGTAGTTTAGAGCAGTTGTTTTTAGTTTCATTTGGGTAGTTTTAGCTTATTGTAGCTTCTGTCTCAGTTTGGTGCCCATTTGGGACCTTTTGGCTTATTTCAAGTGCTTATTCATAAGCACTTGCCTTGCAGTTTCTTATTCTTGCACACAACCCTCTGTTTTTATATTTTTCATAGATTCATAATATTATTTTAGACTTATCTTGAATTTTTCAGATTTTTCTAAGTCAGTTTGCTATTTTCTTCATTTAAATCAATTTTTAGTACTTTTTAATTAGCATTTAATACAATTAAATCAGAAAAACTTCAAAAAAATAAGTTTTCATTTTTTCTAGGTTAAGATAAATATAAAAAGTCAAAAAAATAATTTTCCAGATTTTTCTTAGTTAAATTTGTATTTATAAGCAATTTAATTAGTTTTAAATAGTTTTTAATTCATAGAAAATAGAAAAATAATCAGAAAAATACAAAGTTAGTTTTGAAAATTCTCTTTTGTTATTTTAGATTTTTCCAAGTCATAATTTCATTTTTCTAGCTTAATTTCACATTTCTTGTATTTTAGGCTATTATTAAATAGTTAAAAATAGTTTTTAATTAATAATAATTAATTAAATAGTTTTAAAAATAATTTTCTTTTTCTAAAAATTTTCTTTTATCATTAGGATTGTAAAAATGTCATTTTCATATTTTTAGGATTAATATTGTTTCAGCTTTACATTTTCTTCTGTACGTCACGTAGTTTTTAGTTTAAAGTTTTATAAAAGGAAAATCAAGAAAACATCATTTTGCAAATAGTGATAGCATTTATTTAATATAGTTTATCTTTTTAATTTTCTTTAATTTGCATTTAAGCCCCTGTAATTTATAAACTTTTTCTTTAGGTATAATTGTTCATAATCACAATCCTTTTCCCATTCAAATTCTCTCGATCACTATTCGTTTGATTATTCTCGCACAGCTCGTTGGGACATAACGACCTGGGGAAACACTATACTCTCCTGGACTTCATTGCATTCTGTGTCTGAACTGTTTTAAGTTTCTTACGGTTAGCCATTCACAAGTGGCTAGCTTGTGTGAGATAACTTGACGGTTTGCCACCGATCATGGATTTCTATTCTCTTGAGTTATTGGAATTACTTTGTTATTTCTTGTGTTTTGTTATTATTATCATGGAGTAGTTTTTGAATATACTTGTGTGTAAGGATGTAGGAAATCATACTAGTGTTCTCATATGTGATGCATGTATATATGATCTTGTTTAAATGAGTTTGTTGGAAAAATACTAGTCTTGTTTGATTTGTCGGTAAAACATGTTTTAAGAAAAAGGACCGAAAGGATTTCTCTTGTGTTTTATTCCAAAAAGTTAAGTGACAAACTAGTATGGGGATATGGTGATTGACAACCACCATGTTTACTTATTAAAACAAGACTAGAAACATTTTCATCATGAAAGGTGGAAAGATTCGTAGGAACGAGTTTAATAAGAACATTTTACAAACAAATGGATTTTCTAAAGGATAATCATTAGGATAAGGACCGAAAGGATTACCTATATGTTTTTGTTCTTAGAATGATTTTTGCAAACATAAACCATGGTTGGAAATCATTTGCTTATGATTTGTGCATCACATCAAGAGTTTACACCAAGCCTTCATGAACACTTACTATGATTGCCTATAGACTACACACAAGTATATATATTTCTTTATATTGTATTTCACTAAACATCACTTTTGGAGGAAGCCTTCACAAAGCTTTCTTGTTACTAATATTTTAAAACAATTTTAAACACAAAATCCCTTGGGATGATCTCGACTTACCCACCTTTGCTATCGCGAACGAGTATACTTGCTCGTATGTGTTTATAGTATTAGACGGATAAATCGTGTTTATAAATTTTTAAAAACTTGCACACGGTAAGCACATCAAAGCTTGTTTTTGTTAATTAGTTTTAAGCTAATATTGCACAGTTTGTCATATTCATTATGCAATGAGTCGTCATCTAGTGATGAGCTACTATAGTATTCGTGACATACCTCGTCATTTTCCATGAGACAAATTTCTTCGTCCTCCTCGTCGCTCATTCCCCACGTGCCGCTCACGAACGCCTTTTGATCATCCCGTTTGGGACACTTACTAATAAAGTGGTTTGGGTCCCCACATTTAAAGCAAGCACGATCATCCCTTGGCTTCTCGTCCTCTTTACTTTTCCGGAATCCTTTCTTGTCGTCATACGGTTGTTTGACGTATCTTCCCTTCCTTCTAAAGAACTTTTAAAGTCCCTTACCGCCATAGCATACTCCTCGTCGTCACTATCCGAAGAGGAGTTCTCTTCATCGCTTGAAACCTTTTTGGCTTTAAGGGCAAGAGATTTGTGTTTCTCTCTCACCTTTGAGGCTTCGGAGTCTTTAGCAAGGACAAGCTCGTAGACTTTTAAGTTGCCTATGAGTTCATCAAGGGTGAGGATTGTCAAATCCTTTGACTCTTCGATCGCCGTCACCTTGGATCTCCACTTGGATGAAAGTGCCCTTAGATATCTCCTAACATGGTTACGGCTACAAAAAGATTCATCAAGTGCTTGTAAAGATGTAATAATAGTATTAAAATTAGCGAATGAATGATCTATAGTTTCCTCATCCGATATTGAAAATTGTTCATATTGTTGAACAAATAAATCAATTTTATTATTTTTAACTTGTTGATTACCTTGATGAGTTACAACTAAAAAATTCCAAATTTCTTTAGAGGTTTTAAGCATAGAAATTCTTTCGAATTCCTTTTTGGGTAAAGCATTATACAAAACCATTTTAGCTTCACTATTTTTAGAAAACTTTTTCTTCATTTCATCGTTTAGTTTATCATGAGGTATGTTAACTAAAATTAATTTATCATCTTTTGAGGTAGCCTCAAAATCGCCTTCAACAATAATGTACCAAATATCAATATCTTTAAACTTCACATACGTTTCGAATCTATTTTTCCAATATATAAAACCATTAGTTTCAAGTTGTGGTGGTCGTTGCATAGATTGCCCTTCCTTGTAATTTTCAGAACCCATAGTGATTGAAAAGTTTTTAAAATACGGTTTACTTTAAAACTTTTATAAACTTAGCTCTTGATGCCAATTGTGGAAAACTAGAAGGGGGGTTGAATAGTTTTGCCGATTTTAAGTTAGTTTTAAAATCTTTAGATTCGATAATATATGAGATCGTATGGATGTAGAGAAAGTATAGATCTGATGATAAATCAAGTAAATAAAGTAAAGCAAAGGGATAGAAATGACACAACCGATTTATAGTGGTTCGGCTACAAGGACACCTTCCTTGCCCTACTCCACTCCCCGAGTCACCTACTCGAGAGTTCAAGCACTATGTCAACAAACTCCTTCAACTTGGCGGAGAAGCCTTCACAACGTTGCTTACACCTTTTTCCTGTACAAAGCTAAATACCGAGTCCGTAACACGGTGGACCAAACCAACACGACTATTACACAACAAATATGTGAAATATCAAATACAAGATCTTTGCTAAAGAAATCTTGTGGATGAACAAATCAATCAAGGACCCCTTGCTTGGATGACTTATAGAATGCTCGTGATCTCGCCTTAGAGAAGGACCTATAGGAGAATCACTAAAGAAAGAAAGAAGGAAGTACTCTCTAGATCAAGTGATCTTTTGTTAGAAGAGAATGAGAGTATATGAGAGAATTAGTAAGAAGAGGGATGAGTTATAATGAAGAAATGGTTCTCTATTTATAGGAAAATTCTGCCACTGTTCCCCGGATCCCACGGATCCCTCCCACAAGGGATCCGTCTAGTGTAAACCTAGGGATCCGCGGGACGCTCCTCTTTGCCCATGGGTTTTTTGGTTATGGGTCATGGGTTATGGGTTGGTCCATGGGTATTCCTTTAGATTCAATGTATATAATGAATACATTGTATCTAGTCAAATGGGTATGGGTCAATGGATTATGGATATGATCCATGGGTTGTGGTTTTTACCCATCCTAGTAAATTATTACAACAAATGATTAATTACAATATTTTTGTATTAGATAACTATATGTAAATGCTTTACAAAAATAACATGTATCCTTATAATTTTACTTATGATAACATTATATTTGTTATCAACAAAACACAAAGAGATCGCAAAATATTAATAAACGTTTTTACAGTTTATTTGTATTAACACAATGTATTGTATTCGGTTAATTCAAAATAGTAATAAAGTACATCTTATAACCAATATAACTCGTATATCAAATGTTACTCAAATTTATAAAACGTAGTTGATTATTATAATTATAACGAAATATGAAATATATGATATCCCTTTACTAATCACGTGTTAGTTCTTAATGTTTATTACACCGTTAAAATTTGTTTCTTTCAATTTTCTTTTC
The DNA here is from genome assembly GCA_019973895.1 of Chrysanthemum seticuspe. Taxonomy (NCBI): domain Eukaryota; kingdom Viridiplantae; phylum Streptophyta; class Magnoliopsida; order Asterales; family Asteraceae; genus Chrysanthemum; species Chrysanthemum seticuspe. The sequence goes on along the minus strand of BPTQ01000008.1, from coordinate 106,947,433 downwards.
CACTAATAGGGTATCCCTTAAAGAGAATACCTACATATACAACTCATTACATGCAATTACATACAGAGAAATCATGGAAGGTTTTGATTTATATAAGAGCATCCACTATGATAAACCTTTACAAAGGTTTATAATTATGCCACATCACAAATACATAAACCTTTTAGATTTATAAACCTATTTCCACTATAGATAAACTTGTTAAAGCTTCATAAATGTATAACATAACTCAATGCATTAAATTGTGAAAAGGTCTAAGATATTGGACCTCTTCATGCTATGTAAGCATGAAATTGATGTCCACTATGGTTAACAATATTATATACCTTTTCCTTTTTTTATAAACCTTTTTATAAACCACCATAGTGGATGCCCTAAGTGTTTACCATCATTGGTTAACCCATATGCACCCTTTATCAGCATTGTGGTAGTAAGCTAAGCTAAAAATACCATGTACGTGTAAGTAAATCTGCCATGTGTATCTGTCCAACAAATTTCATGTTAGAAACAAATATCTCACATATAAATAATGCTGCCTTAAATGCATCTAATTTTATCACTTATGGATTTCATTAAAGCACATTTATAGTTCATTTATAGCTCAATTTCATAGAAAACCCACATGCATTATCAAGTTTGCTAATTTGGAAAGACCAAGGATGGATACGTGCTAATATATAGAGGGTAATCACAAACTACAACGATGAATATCCGGGTTCCTAAAAGTTTGCATTGTACTTGAACGGTTTTTTGCTGTTGACGATTCAAGTCTACCGGCAGAAACACAATCCACATGTAGGCAAGTTGTTTTAACATTGGTTAGATAATAAATAAAGTTTATCTTTCACCCTAACCAAACAAAAATTAATCAAAGCGAGAACACATGAGAAAGGTATATCACATCATGTCATTTCCCTACTCAACTCCATGCAATCATAATCCTAAAAATTAGTTCATCATGTTAATCGTCATTTTCGACTGATTCAGCACGACCTAGGGCCCCACCAGACATCTGATAAACATTTGTGACAATATATTTACAAACAACATCGTGATGCTCTTCTCAACTGACTGATTTTCGTCTAGCCATTCAAGTGCCTCCTTTGTTACGGTTTCAATCTTTTCTTTCTTCTCAGATCGAGTTGTCAGCAACTCATGTTTACCGTAGACTTGGTTCCTCATGTTGTAAACGTAAGTTTCTAGGGTGTAACCGTGTAACAACACAAGCATCGATGTTTTCTTTCACCTTCTCTTATCTTCTTCAGCGAACTTTTATGTTTACCCTTTTCTCCGGTGATTCTAATATGTTTTTTTATTTTCCATGAGCCTTGTCCTTCCTTGTCCCTAGGATACAGATACTTTTGAATTAACAAAAGGATAAACATGGTTTAGCACTCCAAATTTAATACTGAAATTCACATAATACTCGTAAGAAACATGGGTGACAAACCTTGGAGCTGGAGGAATTGTAGAAAAATCAAATGTTGCAAGTAGCCAACACTCCATTGAGAGACTCCTTTCACCTTTATAAACCTGTTACAAAAATGTAAAGATTAGTTTATGAGCTACACAAATTGGGAAAAAATGCTCAAACTTTATTGGCCCAATTTTGAAAGAAATGGTACTTTATTAGAGATAACAAAGTGTTGACTCTGGTAGGTAGTAATACCTTGAGATTTCTTAGTTGGGATCAGAGTGTTCCTTGGGATCAATTTCGTCATCACCCATCCGGCAGTTTCAATATGGCAGGGTATGAGGAGCCACATCAAACAAAAGAATATCGACACATAAATACATTAGTATAAGTATTGCTTTGTTAAAAGATCGAAGAATATACCTTAAAGATTGGAATAGTACCTTTTCTCTCTTTGAAAGCTTTATAGCACTAATTTCTCCTCTTTGCTTAAAATATATGCGTAAATCCCTGTGCATAAGCTCAAATATATAAAATACGCAAAAAGTATAAATAAAGACAGCTTTTACTTTAGTATCGACTGGATTGACTTTTGTTGCAGTTGGTATGCATGTACTCAATTTGACCCAAATTCATAAGCACATATACAAATGCCCAAACTGTATTTTTAATACTTGAATACTCCCTTACACTTTATTTTAAATGCATAAATACTCCATACCCACTCACATATGTTTTAGCTTAAAATAGACCCCTTTATAAAAAGTCAACTCTCATATCTTTTAAACTTAAGCTTACACAATTGCTTTGTTTGATTTATTAAATAATGACTGACTGATATGGCTCATCATCATTTAGCTTTTGCATTTATTTTTCTCATTGTTCAGCATATGTATTGAACTAATTTTGGGGTGATTCGTAGATATAGCAGCAGGGGCGAATCAGGAGGTACATTTCAGAATAAATACCTATAAACTGTCAACATACATATTTATAACCCTTCATGACAAGCTGATGAGCTCTTGAGATGAGAGTGAGTCCTCGTTTTTCTTGTCCAAATGTAAATCCAGCTCCACGAGGAAAATTCCCCAGCCACATCTGTCGTCTGGATCAGACCATAAGAGGTCGCACATCGGTACTTCATGTGGGACCTACAAAATTACCCACCAAAATATCAAATAAAAAATGTGTGTCGCTTGAGAAGAAACACAGGACTAAATGTGTCCATTTTGACCTATTAACTTATATATGTATCACTTTAAAGAGCACACACATCAGTAAGTTTCCAAATCTCAGGAAGTGCTGTAAATATGAAAAAGGATCCCAATGTTTCAAACTCAAGGTTGAACCACACCGGGAGGGCATGACTTTACATCTTTTCTTTCCATCACTGGCTGAAACCCTGAAGCTTCTGAGGTAGGATTTGATGCACTTCAGTTCATCATGCCTGACGGGATCAATTTACTTCCTGCCAACTTTGCCACGTGTGTTGATGCAGCAAGGCAGTTTGCTGTTCCCGTGTTGCACATGTTGATCGGTCAGTTTACGCACTTCACCATATGTCAGGGTCCATTAATTGTTTAAGTCAGTGGGCCCTAGAGGATCGAGAAACGATGGGAGAGGTAGAGGTTGCAACAATAACATGATTACGGGCCACATGAATTGCCATGGTACATCAACACAGATGAAGTAAGGCTTATGCTCGAATAAAATAAAGTCATTTCAGGGTGTTTATGTATGTGCTATGTTTAAAATAATTATTAGAGGTTTGTGAACATAATCATACCAGATGATTGAAGCCACAATCAAGCTACAAAATAGTATAAACAAAAAGAGAAGACGGTTATTTCTGCACTATTAAAATGATCTGAAAGGTCAAAATACTATAAAAACACGTACAAATATACAATACCTGCAATACCAATGTACGTCATTTTCTAGAATACCAACCTGTAATGCAGCCTTTGTGGGGACACGGAATGTAACAACAGCTGGTTTGCTGTGAAAGACGGTTTTCTTATTTGACTCCAACTCAAAGGTGTGCGAAAGAACAGCACCACTGATGGCAGAAAGAAGTGAAAGATATGAGAATTAGCTCAACAAAAGAAAGTATTTTTTTACTGAAGTAACTATTTCATGATGGAATGTGATACATACACATCAAGTCTTTCCCAAGAGGTTGATGTGTTTCCAGACATGAGGTTGAATATCTCAGGAGTCCAATCATCATTAGTAAGACTAACATCATACACGGTCCTGAATAAAAAAAAATGGTGAAATTGTGAGATTCTGCAACAGGAAGTTTGATATAATTATTAGAAGTAACCAAACTGATAGCCTTACTCCTAAGGCTTGATGTCATAGTTGTAGAACAAAAAATAGGTTAATGTATTGCCTCATACATTACCTGACTTTGTTATATATTGTTTCCGACCACAACATCAATAGGTGACTGCAATTGTTCGTCGGCGCTGAATTCATCACCCGAGTCATTATCATTTTGTTAAAAATGATCACAAAAGGGTTAATATAAGTAATTTTCCCCACAGATGTAACTAATGCAAAAATAAAATGTAAAGATACTTTTTACAACTTCGACGTACTAAAAGCACTTTTTTGAGGAGCTAATTAGCCACAAAGACATCATAGTCAACCTTCGGCACTGAATCTTTACCGATATCTTCAAAGCTCTATATTGACAAAAAAAATCGTTATACAAAATATGAAATTGAAGGACTTTAGTAATTATTATTTCATAAAATTATGTTCATCTTTGCAGCAACATTCCCATTTTTCCATCATTAGTTTACACTTTTATATGATCATACCTTTAGAGTATAATATGAAACGAAATTAGTTTCTTGACCTTCTATTGCAGCAGCCTGAATAACAACAAAACAATAATAAATATTTTATGTTTTGATTATAAACTATTCAAAGTGCTTGTTGTATGTAGATGATTTCTTACCTTCATGAGTATATGAAGATCGGGGCCAGGCTTAATAGATTTCATAAGCACAGTATGTCAATTTTCACCAATTTAGTAAGCGTAAAGCAATTTTTCAGTTAAACCAACATGGGGTTTAACTTTTAGGGGATAAATAAGTTATCCAAATGCTAAAATGGATACTTGCTGGTTAAGCTCGGGTAGAAGCGGTGAAGACATCATTTGTTGCAGAGTATTATTTAAAAATTGTAAGAGGTTATACAGTAACGAAAACATATAGAGCAGACTTATCTTGAATCCACAATATCCTACACCATATGTTGTTCCCAGCCCGTCAAACCCGCCATTCTGTGCAACATACGCACACATAGGTAACTGTCTATTAAACGTTCAAACATTCGCAATATTCAAGGATAGTTCCAAAAACATCTGGATGATCACGAATGACAATAATTGACTAAGAAGTGCTAGGCTTCATCTGGTGCAGCCTGCACTTGGTGTGAGTCCCACCATTTTTGCTTTATAATTGAGAGTCTATCAGGGCCAGAAACAACAGACATTGATTTGTCATCGGTCACTTGGACTATAAATGTGGCTTGTGTGTTGTGGGCCCATCTTCAGCATTTTACACTTTACACTTTTAAGTGTGTGAGAACTGCACAAAATTCGGATAGTAATACTGTAATTAGTCCATGTTTTATACATTGTGCATAACGTTAAAGAAACATATTGTAATACAAACAATTGCAGATATAAAGCCGTTATTTGAAAGACAAAGCTACTTACTTTCCAGTTTGCAACACAAAGCCATTATTATACCACCTTCGTAAGAAGCTGTTACTAAGATTACAGGAGTGTTTGGGATTGCTTATTAAATCTGCCATATTATTATTGATTACAATCTATAAACTTGTAAGTATCATGCCAAAAAAAATATATAGTGACATGAGTTCTATGACAATATCGTGCCATGAACTCTAAGGGCAGTTCATGGTACACTTAATATTTCAGGAGGGTATGATCAGTCTCAAATTTGATTAATGGGTGGGTCAGCAAATCTCACAGCAGGAGGCCGGGCTACCACAACAGGTGCATCAGCAGCAAAAAGAGATCTTATGAATGACGGGGTTCTTAAGGGTCGTCGACCTGTCAGTCTTGGGTAAACATCTTCAAGGAAATAGCACACATGACCAGCAATCATACCCTACAACATACAAATAATCCATTAAAATTGGGCCAATTATAATGAATATAAGCAGTCCTACAAAGAGACAAATACCAAAGATGGATTTTTGCGTACTATGTCCTATCATAAGTACACCCATTGTAACACATGTAAGTAAACTTACGGTCAAAGTTTGGATTACAGTGACATTTTTTAACAGATCCATGGGTAAAAAAGAACTGGACATGGGCCAAATAGTTTTAAAATATCCCAACGTGTAGTTAGGTGCTTACGGCCTCAAGAATCCGTTTATTCAAATATTGGATCTTTGATTTTGAAAAACTACTCATTGCAGATTTGAGTTTCTTATGAGATTAAAGATGGACAAAAAGATTGTGTTGGCAAGCCGACCCGCCAAAACCTGCGTCGGCATGTTTAAAAGAATTTTCCATTTCACCCTAACCTGATTTGACCTATTACCTAGCGCATCAGTCCAGACATTTTGCAACATAAAAATTACAATACTCATTGAGGAAAAAATCGAAATTAGGTGGTTATACATACAGTAAAAGAGTAGCACCAAGCTTGGGCAAGCCTATGGCAGCTGTGTATTTGGTGAAAGAAGCATAGGCGGCATCGAATCCAACTTCGCCACCAAGAGCTACATCCTTGTAGTTGACTGCTACCTTTAAATTTAAATATGTGCAAATGACAAGTCTGAAAATGAAATGGAGATACAACCTTGGTAAATTTCCAAAGAGACTCTCTAATACACGTTGCACCTCATCTCGTACCTAATAAGAAACGCATAAGCATTTACCGGTCATACTGGTTCAATAGTGTTAAAAAAAGGACACTTAAAATGGTTGCTCCGTTTGACCCGCCTACACCTCTCTGGTTATCTTTCTTTCTGAAATTCAGTAACAAAAAGTATTATTAAATTCCAGTCATATAAGATGCTAAATATATCTCTTGTCAATGAAATCGCCTTAATAAAAATACAAATTACTCATTTTACCCGCATAAAGACACCTCTTTGGTTCTGTTTCTGACTTTCATAAAGTGAGGTAATAATGATAAAAATCAAATTCTTGCCTGATTCTTGAGGAAGATGTACAACTTTAATTTCTGGCCTAGAAACCAAAAGGGGTGGGAGACAACAGACTGGTCTAGTGGTTGTGTGAGGCGAACATCGTTTGCAAAGGAGGATCAGATGGTTGAAGTATTTTTCTCAGGCTTCTGCAGCAGCCTTTTTTGCTCTTTCATTGGCCTTAGCAGCTGCTCATTCACGAGCCTTGGTTTGGGCTCTCTAAACAGAAGCCCTTTCAGCCTTTACATGTGCTTCAACGCGGCTCTTTCACGAACTTCTCTTTTAGCCCTTTCTATAGCTTGTCTCGCTTTCTCACTTTCATTTTCTCTATTTCTTTCTTTCTCAAATCTCCTTTGCTCTCTCTCTTTCTCTTCCATTTCTCTCTCTTCATCCATAACCTGCTCATCTATATGCCTCCAACATCATAAACTTATTGTTACATCCCATGATCCCATAAATCCCCTACTCAACGCAGTAACATAAAACAGCATTGTCAACAAACCTGCAACCTGGCCCTTCTATCTTCTTTGCGTGGAGCAAGTGCTACATATAGAGGCTTGCTTGCAATCATCTTCCCATTCATCTCAGAGAGCTACAAAATCAGAATAAAAACCAACAACATCATAGTTGCTTAAATAATAAACCCATGTTTCCTTTCCAGATAGGATGATTTACGACATTGTATGCCTTTGAATGCATGTTAGCCCGATTCTTGACCCATCCATTTTTTGTTTATTTCTATATTTTTCCCATTTGACCTGTTACCAATTCCATGCATATGGACTGAGATTGCCACTTCTAGAATAATCAGGTGGAAGATAGAACCTCTGAAAGTGCATATGCAGGCCTAGGGCTTGGAGCTTGGGGTTAATAATAACTTGTTGGTCCATATTTGATGATGGTATCTGCAAAAACAACTTGCTTCTAAGTTGATGAATAAAATAATTACTAATCACAAAAAAAAAGGATTGTAACAAACCTGAGGAAGTGGCAGTTGTGCTTGTAGAAGTCCTTAGGATTCAATGCCTGGCACATGAACTTCTTTGAATCTCTTGCTGAGGTTCCTATATGAGCCTAAAGGAAAACACATAATCACCTTGAATCATATACTTTTAAATCATAAAAGTAAAATTTAATATGTTTAGATTATTAAAAAAAACCTGAAGAGTTGTTCTACATGCTCCTACTTTAAAGCTTTGGATTGATTAACATGTAAAAAAACCACAAAATCAGATTTAAATATACACGTTTAATTCATAAAAAACTGAATACGATTTAAATACAAAAGTTATACAACAAAACAAAAGTTATATAACAATTATGAACATGAAAAATCAGTAAAGAAGCCAAATAAAAATTATGGATCATTATGCAAGGATGAATGAATGTATTAGGGTTTTGAGAAAAAAGTAGGGTACGAATTATATTATGATGAATGAATAAAAGGTGGGATAATATTTACCTAAATCTCAACTAATTACCAATGAAAGGTTATCCCTTATAGATTATAATATGCAACATAATTATCAAAATAACTTGTTGCCTAAGTGGTAAACACACAAGTTATTTATCAAAACAACCAAGGTTCAATCCTTGTAAGGAACCTTTTTTATAAACAATTTTCAAAAATGTTTTAAAAAATTCTGAAAATTACAAAAAAAATAATAAAATTCCGAAATTTAACAATTAATTGCTTAGTTGGACAACAAATGCTTATGTGCCATGAAAAATTAAAAAAAAATACATTAATATTAAAAACGAAATTTAATAAAAATATTAATAAATACATTAATATTAAAAACGAAATTTAATAAAAATATTAATAGCTTAGGTGGACTAATGTGATGACATGGCATTGAGGTGGCATTGAGGTGTCATTGAGGTGGCATTGAGGTGTCATTGAGGTGGCATTAATGTCAAATGCCTCCTGTTATATATAATATAGATATATATATATATATATATATATATATATATATATATATATATACACTTAACCAATGTTCGTATATTTATATACATATATATTGCAAGTTTTACCCGTTTACTCGCATTTTTAACCATTTCTTCGTATTCGCTATTATTACATATTTAACTCGTTACATGTTCCCAATTATCTCATTGTCTATACCGCTTGCCAACTTACTAGTTTCAATATTTCAGGTTACAATAATTGTACTACTTATTGACCACATTTACCGAGTCTCATTAAAGTAATACTCGTTACATAGTTCGACTTGTACCACAATTGTAACGCATATGACCCGTCAAACACCATTTCATACTACGACATATTATTGCTTAGTCAAACTAACAACAATTATAACATCACTTCATAGATCAAAACCACACGGACTTGAAAATGAAACGGGTTTGACTCGATACCACAAACAACAACAAATAAACACCCTTTTTCCGCCATGACCCATCACCCACTAGGCTGACCCGAGAACCAAGATGACTATCAACCCAACAAGTTGACCCGACTCGTGACTTACCCCACTGTTCTGACTCATCCAAAACAGCAACAATCAATCAATCAACACCTAACCACACGACCTCATTATCAAGGATTTATAGAATATGTTTCGAACTTGTTAGCCATACAAGATTTATTCAAGAATCCATATAAACGTTTTTATCAATGTGTTTCAACCCTAACTCGCTTTTATATTTCTTGTACCCACAAGTTTAACCCAAGATCCAACAAGAATATCAAACATCTCGACACCACATTTATACCCTTTTCACCACACGAATTACATCAAAACAACGCTTTTTGAAACTTGTTTTAACACTTATATATCCACGAAAATAATATATATACGTTCGGAAAAATGGAAAATAAAACATAAATGAGATGGGGTAAGATTACCGAGAGAAAAAGAGGGGTCTTCACGAGTACGACTCGTGACCACTTGAATCCTTGACAATCGTTTAACAACAAAACCCTAATTGTCCGAATCTAATATTTAAGATTTGGAGCACATGTGAGTGGTTGAGGGTGCTTGTGATATAGAAATAGAATCACAAGATCCTGATCTACAAGTTGGGATATGTGGTGTAATTAGAGGAGTTCGCCGGAAAGTTGGCCGGAAAAAGTGACGGCGCCGGAACCCTAGATGGGTGGCCGTAAAATGTAGAGAGAGAAAGGAGAGGGATTTGTTTGTGTGTGTTTTATAGTCGTAGGAGGGATTAGAGTTGTATCATCCAAACTATAGGGGTGGAAATGTAAACTAACACAAGGACCCTAGATGTAACTTTGTACAACTTTCGATATATTAGGTTCGGGGCTCGTTTGAACTAGCAAACGAAGGATTCACGACTCGAGATTTACGCCAATAATCTCAGAATATTATTTCCGATAAAAATGACTATAAACATGACTCGTATCTCCAGTTAGATAAAACGATCGCTCTAATTGTTGTTTCTCCAATTACGACGCGTCGAGGAATTTTCGAGTTGTCACAGCCTCACCTCCTTAAAAGGAATCGCGTCCTCGCGATTCAATTCAAGTTACTCGTTTAGGTCTAGAAGAGGTGAGTGTATACGTACGAGGATTCATCTTCACGTTCCCTACGCGAATTCAGGATCTTACTGTGAGTTTCTACGAACTTCGAAGATAGAGATGCGACTTTACTAAGTCGCTCGATTTCATGGTCTACGATTTCGATAGGTCAACAAAGTTTAAACGTTCAACGATTAGGATTTCCCAGAGGGATAACAATTGCCTTATCGGCGAGTCTTTTCTTCCTATTACGCACGAAATGTTGGGAACTCTACTGAGTCTTGATGGTAGCTCAAGGCTCTAACTTGTTTAAGCATAATTTTCACATTTAAACGAGATCTTGTCGACAAAGATGAAAAAAAAGCAACCATTGATATGCCGGAGACGAAAAAGACGACTAAAAACATTGTAGAGAATAACTACCTAGGTCCACCAGATCTCAAATGAAATGTGCCACTAACGTGATTTTGCAATTTATAAGATACATATTGGATAAGTTAATTCTGACAGGGAATACATCATGGAATGGTATGCATTTTAATTCATGATTCTTTTCATTCTTTACTTTTTTAAGAGAAAGGATAAAATGGAAAGAGAATGGAGCTTCAATTCTCCGTTACCTTTCTCGGGATCTAACAAACAACTGAAAAGGGCTTCATTCCATTATTACCTTTCCCATTCCACCATACCAAACGAGCCCTTAGGGATTTGGTTCATGAATCGGAATAATTTGATTTGGGCATGTTTTTTAGGTTAATTTGAATCATGGGTTAAAACAATATATGATTTGAAGGTTATGAATGTTGACGCATTATTGATAAACGGTTCATCAAATATGGAACCCTATTGTGTAGGTTTATTTTTGGGTTGATTTGAATGAAATTGATATGGTGCTTGTTAATACAAATAAACCGTAAAAACGTTTATTAATATTTAGCGATCTCTTTGTGTTTTGTTGATAACAAATATATGGTTATCATAAGTAAAATTATAAGGATACATGTTAGTTTTGTAAAGCATTTACATATAGTCATTTAATACAAATTGTGGTAATAAATCATTTCTTGTAATAGTTTATTAGGATGGGTAAAAACCACAACCCATGATCCATACCCATGGAGCATATCCATGACCCATGGTCTTAACCCATGGTCTTAACCCATGATCCATTGACTAGATGCATTGCATCTATTAGATACATTGTATCTAAATAAATAACCACGGACCAACCCATAACCCATTACCCATGACCCATAACCCAAAAACCCATGGGCAAAGAGGAGCGTCCCACGGATCCCTGGAGTTACACTAGACGGATCCCTTAAGTAAGGGATCCGTGGGATCCGTGCAACAGTGGCAAGATTTTGCCTATAAATAGAGAGCCATTTATTCATTTTTACTCACCCCTCTTCTTACTAACTCTCTCATATATTCTTACACTCTTCTAACAAAAGATCACTTGATCTAGAGAGTTGTTCTTCTTTTTTCTATTGTGATTCTCATATAGGTCCTTCTCTAAGGCGAGATCACGAGCATTCTACAAGTCATCCAAGCAAGGGGTCCTTGATTGATTTGTTCCTCCACAAGATTTCTGTAGCAAAGATCTTGTACTTGATATTTCTCTAAAATCATGCATGACAAGTAGAAGATGGTATCTTCTTTAACCAATCTAAATACATTAAAGAGATGTTAAAGAAATTCGGTTTAGAAGAGTCGAAACCCATTAGGACACCTATGTCATCCGACACTAAACTCACAAAAGATGAAGACGGCGAATCCGTTGATAACACAAAATATCTTGGCATGATTAGTAGTCTTCTCTACCTCACAGCTAGTCGGCCGGATATCATGTTTAGTGTTTGTCTATGTGCTAGGTTTCAAGAAGATCCTAAAACATCACATCTAGAAGCCGTCAAAAGTATATTTAGGTACATTAAGGGTACGACTCAATTAGGATTGTGGTATCCTAAGGGTACGGGGGTAGAAACAATTGTATATGCAGATTCTGACCATGCAGGTGATTATGTTGACCGAAAAAGTACTAGTGGGGTATGTACTTTTATGGGATGTTGTTTAACATCTTGGTTCTCAAAGAAGCAAACGGCATTAGCCATATCAACAACCGAAGCCGAATATGTCTCCGCCGGCAAAGCATGCCAACAAGCACTATGGATGAAATAAGCGTTAGTTGACTACGACATTCATCTAAGTGAGATAGCCATTCTATGTGACAACAAAGGTGCCGATGACTTAAGCAAAAATCCGGTATCGCATTCTCGCACCAAGCATATAGAGATTCGTCATCACTTCTTAAGAGACAATGTTCAAAAGGGGAACATCTCTATTGAGAAGGTAGCGTCCGAAGACAACATAGCCGACGTCCTCACCAAACCTTTGAAGCGGGAACAATTCAACCTGCTTCGTCTTGGTCTTGGTCTCATGGAACAATTGTCGTAATTTGCTTTTACACTCTACAAGGTATGTAAACATTAGCCTTCTTCTTTTTGAGTCTAGGATCTCTATTTCACGCACAACTCAAAAGCAATACGGGAATTTTCAAAACCCAAGATAAGTTTTTACTTATAACTCGTACTTTCATAGTCTTCTCTTATTTTTCAAGACAAGTACCTCTTGTAAACATGTAATTGCATACCTATTTTTAAGGAATAAACGTTTTATTCACACAAAGAAATCTCTTTTCAAAGTGTTTTCTAAAAGGATACCTCTTCCCGTATCACTTTCATAAAAGCCATTTCTCACTTCTAGGATAAATCGCTTTTTCATTATTAATACAAAGTAAATACCCGTTTTCATTGCATCTCATGTCTTTTGGATGCTAAAGAGAACACATAACTAATATGTGTTTTCGGGTATATTCATTTAAGCAACAATGAATTAGGAGCAATCGGGTTATCTCACATAATAATGTGCTTTTTCACTTCTAGTTTGTTTTTCTTTTCTTTTTAGGAGTCGAGATAACCGCAACTCCAAATGGTTTGCATATAGGCACACACTAGGCACAAATGTTTCCATAAGGAAAATTTTGAGCTGCCTGAATCACCAGTACCACGGATCCCAGCCTTAATGTTGGACAGATCCCTCAAGGGAAGGATCTGTGGGATCCGTGAGACAGAAGCTAATTTTATCTTTTATTTTTCTCACTTTGGATGAAAACTTCAATATTTTCATCATTTCTTTTAATTTTTTTGGAGAATGTTATTTAATGCTTGTGTTCTCATGATCACATGCCTTAAATCCATATTTAATCATTAGATTTTAATCCACATTTTCGGTCAAGCATTCATTACAATGCATTATTTTTCTATAAATTGGATTCCCAAAATGCTTGCATATTCATCACTCTCAACATCACAAACAAACATCATCATGTCACCCAAAAGATCTTCCAACATAGATGAACCACCTAGTGCAAACAATCCCTTTCAAGAAATCCAAAACTTTGTCCTCCCACCTTCCAAAGTACCACCACCCAAATCTAGAAAAACCGCACGGATTAGCATCCGGCCTTGTTGCTTAGCAAAACCATCTTCAAATGGTTCATCACCAACCACTCATTCACCACAAGATGCTTCCATTATAGCACCTCCTTCATCACTAACAAGTACACCAACTTCATCACCCATCAAATCCCCACCTAAGGTCACTCTTTTGGAACTCCTTAAGACTCCAACAAGATCTCAACAAACCAAGCAAAAAGAACTAGTCTTTTTGACACCTCCAACTTCTCCAAACACAATTTTCAAAGACCTTGAAATCCCACCACCTTTAGCTCCCATTGTGTTACAAGAACATCTAGGTTCTTTTTCACCACCACTTCCAAACATTTTGGATTTTGATCCATATTTTCCAACTTTTCCACCACAACTTCCGCATCTCACAAATCAAAGTAACCCGGAAAACTTCCGCACTCATTACCCACATCACTTACATTGTGAACATTGCCAATCCACTAGGGATATTGCAATAGTAATTAGGGAAGAAATGCGAGTCATACTTAACCTCATCCTTGATCGCATCAACATCATTACTCACCAAACTTTCCATCCATAACCTTATGCAAGCATGGAAGGAATCATCTCTTTTATTTTTCTTTTGAGTCATTTTTTAAGAACAAGTCTTGTTCTTAGTTTTACATGCTTGTATGTGGCATAAATACCATTACACTTTGTTGTTTTATTACAAGGCCTTGTTTACATACCTTGGCTCCCAATCTTGATTCTCGTCAATCACAAGATTATTTATGCATGTTACTACTAACCCTTTCTTTGTAGGATCTTTTTATTTTTCTCAATTGACGCCCCATTCTAGGGGGAGCTACCGTCAAGGGGGAGTTAGAGATACGTGGACTATTTTTCCATATTTTATTTCTTCGTTGGGGCAACTTTTTGTTTCGACAAAAAGGGGGAGAAGAAGTAAAAATTAGGCTTTCAAAACATACATCTAATCTTAAGTTTTACTCATCATAACATTATATTTTGTCATCAACAAAAAGGGGGAGATTGTTAATACAAATAAACCGTAAAAACGTTTATTAATATTTAGCGATCTCTTTGTGTTTTGTTGATAACAAATATAATGTTATCATAAGTAAAATTATAAGGATGCATGTTAGTTTTGTAAAGCATTTACATATAGTCATTTAATACAAATTGTTGTAATAGTTTATTAGGATGGGTAAAAACCACAACCCATGATCCATACCCATGGAGCATATCCATGACCCATGGTCTTAACCCATGATCCATTGACTAGATGCATTGCATCTATTAGATACATTGTATCTAAATAAATAACCATGGACCAACCCATAACCCATGACCCAAAAACCCATGGGCAAAGAGGAGCGTCCCACGGATCCCTGAAGTTACACTAGGCGGATCCCTTAAGTAAGGGATCCGTGCAACAGTGGCAAGATTTTGCCTATAAATAGAGAGTCATTTCTTCATTTTTACTCACCCCTCTTCTTACTAACTCTCTCATATATTCTTACACTCTTTTAACAAAAGATCACTTGATCTAGAGAGTTGTTCTTCTTTCTTCTATTGTGATTCTCATATAGTTCCTTCTCTAAGGCGAGATCACGAGCATTCTACAAGTCATACAAGCAAGGGGTCCTTGATTGATTTGTTCCTCCACAAGATTTCTGTAGCAAAGATCTTGTACTTGATATTTCACGTATTTGTTGTGTAATAGTCGTGTTGGTTTGGTCCTCCGTGTTACGGACTCGGTATTTAGCTTTGTACCGAAAAAAGGTGTAAGCAACGTTGTGAAGGCTTCTCCGCCAAGTTGAAGGAGTTTGTTGACATAGTGCTTGAACTCTCGAGTAGGTGACTCGGGGAGTGGAGTAGGGCAAGGAAGGTGTCCTTGTAGCCGAACCACTATAAATCGGTTGTGTCGTTTCTATCCCTTACTTTACTTTCTTTATTTGCATTACTCTTAGATCTATACTCTTTCTTCATCCATACGATTTCACACAACATCGAATCTAAAGTTTTTTTGGAGACTAACTTAAAATCGGCAAAACTATTCAACCCCCCCCCCCTTCTAGTTTTTCACAGTGCTGAAGATCAGGGATATGAATTGGGGGTTATAGCAGGCGTGAGAAAGGCGTGTGTTTTTGCCAGATGTGATTTCCACGTAATTGTTTGATGACAACATGGCATTCTTTTATGCCAAGTGGCATATGTAACTTGGCAAATTCCTCTAATATATATATATATATATATATATATATAGGGAGATGTGATTGGGTACACTGCCAGAGTGTTGCTATTACTTGTTAGATCCGGTTAATAAATTTAAAACAAGATAATACACATCAAGCGGCGTCACACTCATAATTTCCAAAGTGTGACGACGTCTAGCCTTCTTGTGACGACGTTTGGTCCCTTTTGCAACATATCAAGTTCTTTTGAATGGGTGTTCCTTTATGCCAGATCTAGTATGTAAGACATTTAGTTGTATGAGGCCATCTAGTTGGACCTAGACGGCGTCTTTTGGCCGATTTTGAGCATAACTTCACTTTCTCGTCCATAATCATCAACAACCTGCATTTATTAATATTTGGGCAAGTAAACTAGGAAAACAAGTGATAAAGTTTATAAAAACAATTTTAAAATGCCCCAAAAATTAAAGCATTTTGGGCCTCATCATATTACTTCATTGGTCAACTAATTAATCACCCTCTTGTTGCACTTATTTTTAGTGCAAGACCTCCCTAAAAAAACCTATCGAGTCTATCATGTGTTTAAACATGTGTTGATCATATGGACAGTTTCTTGTTGCCTAAATCATGTGTTAGTGATTGAGACTCTGATAGTATTGTATTTCTAAAGAAATAGAGAAGACAAAACTATTACCAAACACGAACTCACAAATTTTAAAAGGCGTTGCACAATGTTTTTTTATAATTATAAGTACTTAAGTTGCATCATAAAAAATTTATTAGCTAAAATCAGATATCTTTTTTTATATAATAAAAGAATTACATCATTTCGGAGTGATTTTGTCAATTCATTCTTATTGAAAAAATAATTGGGTCAATAGGAGAGCTCGATTTCGCCACGTAAGCAAAATCGTGTGATGTGATTGGTTAATAAAATTCAAAATTAAATTGATTTTTGATCAAACTTTAATAAATTTGATGGAGAAATTTGGTTGATAAAAAAAACACATAAAAATATAGGTGTCAAATTTGTGAAAACAAAAAACTTAAAAAAAAATAAGATAGGAGGTAATTAATAAACTTTAGTGGTTGAATTTTTAAAAACTATATAGAGTTAAGTGTAATATTATAAGCCTCCATGTTTTTTAATAACTTTGGATTATAAACAAATACCCCCGTTATACCTTATACTCTTTATACTTTATATCTTAAAAAATACAATATATATGTTGTTTTAAAATAACAACATATAAATTTGCATAAGATTATAAGTATCATTTTTTTTACTATATACGTTAAATAATGACTCATTTATTTCATTTTTAAAAGTTTAACTTATGTGGACACGAGTTTACATTTTAAATACGGCAAAATTATTGAAAACGGGAATATATTATCAAATTGTAAGCACGGGTTACTTTAATATAAAAATAAATATACGCGATTGTACTTATAACAATGACTCGTATAATTCTTATTTATTTATATAAGGATATCTAGAAAAACATTTTTAAAAAAACTTTAAGGAGTATACTTTAACTTTATCAACGCTCATTATATGATATTAAACTTGCATCATGTGTACAACATAATATCAGTAGTGAAATTTAAATGACAACATCAATATCTTTGTCAGCTAAATAAAATTAAAATATTATGTTACCTAACAGATATTTTTACAAATATCTTACCAAATTCTAATGGATATCAATGCATAATAAAAAAAACTCGTGCAGAAATATTAGTTGTATTTATATCACAATTTTTATGAATAAATTCTTATATGGATATATACTGAATTAAAATGTTAAAATAAAAAACAATTATACTTAGTAACCTAAAATATATGGAGTGGGATCCTCTCAAGTTGAGGGGATCAACTTGAGTCAAGTTGAGGCACTATGAGCCATTGGATCAAATCCAATGGCTCAAATCAAAATAAGTACTTTTGATTTGAACCATTGGATTTGATCCAATGGCTCATAGTGTCTCAACTTGACTCAAGTTGATCCTCTCAACTTGAGAGGATCCTATTCCAAAATATATATGGCCTGTGCCACACCCGCCCAAATGTCCGTCCCCGACTACTTACCTCGTTATGTAATGTGAGTAGTGCTCCTGTTTGTTACCCAACATTAAACAACGACGGATAAAGAAAGTGAAAAAAAAAGAACGTATCTATACTATCTAATATATGAAAATACTGTACCACCCTCCTAAAGCACAACATTAAATTTTAATATTAAAAACACTTCCATATTTAGCACTAATGTACAACACCCCATTGCACCTCTTTAGCACACGGTTCTAAATCTTCTTCAATACTCCGCTCCACCAATACTTTTGGAAACTCATTAATATTTTCAATTATGCGTTACATTTTCACCTATCATATCAATCTTCAGTTTCATTCCAATCAAAACATATCAATCAACCATCTCCAAGAACATATCAATCAACCATCTCCAAAAACATACAAGCGTTTTAGGATTCGAATTTTTTTGCTGTCGATCACTTGAAATTGGTAATGATCTTGATGCTTTTATTCCATTGTATTGAAAGTTTATTTTTTAGGTCAGTTTTATTCATACATCTGTATTGGTAATGATCTTCTCTGCATAATTTGTATGTTTTCTTTTAATTTTGTCCATTTAATTTTCTTCCGATTGATTTTGATATGCATGATTTGGTTGTTTTATTTCTTACTTATTGATCTCATATTATTTATAATTTTATGGGTTTGGATCTGATATTACTATATGGTTTTGGTTTTAATTTTTGTTATTTTTTGCAGGTTACACTTGCAATCATGGTTATGTATGTTTCGTTAAACATTCATGAACTTTTCTCCTACAAAACTCATATAATTGTTTTTTAATCTTTTTTGCAGGTCTTTCATTCGTGAGACAAACATATGCTTTCTCTTATGGATGTTAAATATGAGAAGTGGTGCATCCATCTAATTTCAGAAATCCGTCAATGACCTAGAATCTATAATTTTGCAGATTAAAGGTAAAAGTTCATTTCTTATTGTGAACAATGGATTTTTTTTTTTGTATATTAGAGTTTTTATGGAACATTTCGTTCTCCGAATGATGTTTATTTTTTGTGAGCACTAAATGTTTGATGAAATGCCTAAAAGAATTATGAGTATTGTTTTTTTTACTACTTTCAAATTCATTATTATTGAGCTTATTTTTTTAATAGTTGGATTTGGTTGTTTAATTTGGGTTTTTCTTTCATAACGGATGTAAAGCTGTAACCTTTATCGTATCCGTTTTTTATTAAAGCTATAACCTTTATCGTATCTGTTTTTTTTATTAAAGCTATAACGGATGTAACAACTGATACTCTTTTTTTGAAATCTTTGTGTGTAGATCAAGTGTACTTTCCTAAGAAAACAATGAGGAGGTTATGTTGCTTTAAGGTACCCTAAGTAAAACTTTCTTATAAATTTATGCAATGGTGATCGCTGAGGTGATCTGTTTCTTATTATTTTTATCGTTTTAAATAAAATATCACTCACCTATCATGATTGCATATTTAGAATGAATTTGGCTCACTTAATATGAAAAATACATTGAAAGTTCGTACAAAGTACTCAATTATTAGATGTATGTATGCTTCAATTTTGTTTGAATGAATTGCTTCAAATTTCTAGAATTGCTTCTACTGTGAAATCCAATCGTGAACCTATTATCTACAACATGTTCTACTTTGGGACTGATTTGATGCGTTGTTGTTGTTTTAGTTTTCGTGTTTGGCTCTTATCGAATGTGGCTGCAATGGTTTGTGTTATAGCCAGTGGACTATATGAACGGAGTGTCTAACTGCTTTCTTGAATGACCTGATCTACACCATTAGAAGTGGTAAGTATGTGCATTAGTTATGTATTTGAGAAAAAATGAATTGGACAAAAGAGTGTGACCTGTTAATCCTACATGACCCTCACTATTGGTTATCAAGACCAGTAATGCAATCCGATGTTTCGCAAGGTCTTGCGTTTCAATATGGCACTTAAAATTGATTGTCGACTTATATATAAAATCCATTTTAATCTGATGTTTCGCAAGGTCTTGCGTTTCAATACATTGATATGTAAAGCCAACTATTATTTCCTACATTGTGTTTTCATTCAACTTATCTCATAAGCTGTTGATAGTGAATAACCTTTCCTAAACACCCCCTGAATGCCATATAAGCGTATATGATCATGTTTATTAGCTTATATAAGTTGCCTGCAAAAATTGGAAAGATTAGGTTATTCATGGTGTTTATAATAAGCTTATGTTTAATAGCACAACATAAGAAAATGCAAAAAGTTATATAAGTTGTTTATGATAGCAATGGCAAACAATTCATCTAAAGAAACTATTAGGAAATCATAAATTCTATGTTGTATATGGATCTAATTTGTTCTCAAAAGTAGAGGGCCTTGGATTAAAAGGATTTGTGTGGGTCAATGGGTTCATACCGAAATGTTTGAAAACATTATTAGAATGGTGAAATTTGTTCTCAAAAGTAGAGGTGGCAATGGTGGCTTTGTTAAGATCAGACATTGGTCGGTAAATAATTTCTCTTGCAGCTCTAAGGTATAAAATCGTATATATAGCTCTTTAGGGGTGTGTGATTATGCTTATTTGGTTCTTATTTTCTTCTTGTGTAATTACTTACTGAAAATGACTTATTTTGAAAAGTGCGAGATGGAGATGCTATTCAATTTATGTAAATTAGTTTGTTTAATAAAAGCTGAAACTGGAAATCATTTTGTAATGTATTGATTATAATTGGTTGCAAAATCAGGGGTCTTTGATGTTTATGATGGACATGGAGGTAGCAAGGCTGCAAATTAAGTATCAGATAAGCTGCACACGAATGTATTCGAGATGTTGGGGAAATGTTCTGAGAATGCGGCAACGCTTGAAGTTGTTACACGTGAGTACAAATTATATGTATGCGGGATTGCAGGTACATTGCTTTAGTTTCTTTTCCAAAATATATAAGCTTACTCTTTGAATGAAAATTCTTTAACTTTGAATATGGGCTCAGCTTATATTTTCTTGGTCTGAACTTTACAAGATACAATCTCCAACACCGGGATTTAGCATATGAATTGATGACAAGTGTCCCCAAAGGAAGGTAAGATCATTCACACTTTCTTTTGCTGGAAGTTCTTGATTAGAGGGTGTTTGGATATGCTTTTTATAGTGATTTTATGGTATTATCATGTTTGCAGCATATGCAAGATGAACACGATAAGTGAGTCTAAATGAAATTCCTTTGACAAGCTGCAATGAGAAGAAAATGGTGTTATCGCACCTATGGCAACTAATGATTACCAAGGTAGAGTTTTTTCATCTTAACTATTAATGATGTTATGTTTAGATTTATGGTTTTATTTTATTTTGACAAATTTAAGGAGAAACTACTACAACTTTATATTTAGTTTGGTAAACATTGTATGTAGTTAGTTGGAACTCTATAACTGTATTGGTCCAATTCATTTATGTCTTACATGATCCAGTTGATTCATTCATACATTATATTTAGTTTGGTAACCATTGTATGTAGTTAGTTGTCACTCTTTTATTCATTATGGCATCATTAATATCCAAGGAGATGGATTCTAGGCATGTGATGTGTTTTTAATTTTTTGCAAGTTGAGATACTGATCACTTATCTTCAATTTAGGCAGATTTAAGAAGTCTACAAATTTATTGCTAAATACAACTATGTAATATTAATAAGCATGAATTTGCTCAGATTCAAGAAGTCTACCTCTTATGTTGTCTGATCTTTCTGCTTAGATTATTATTGAGTGTATTTGACTGAAAAATTCTTTTTATACTTCATTTGTTGACAATTACTGACCCTCCTTTTACATTAGTGTTTGCTGAAACCAAAAGACTTTTCGACTAAAAAAGAGCGGCCCATCTCGAAGTAAGGTTGGTTAGCTAATTGATGGATTCACTCACTGAGTTCACCATGCCTAATCCCTCTGGTCAAATTCATCTAATGTGATCAATTTAAATGGTTGCAGGGGATACAACTAAAAAATTATTAATGCAACTTTAGGTAGTGGAAAATCAAGGGAAGTTGTGCGCCTACCCCCTGGAGAAGATCTTAACGAGTTCCTGGCCATAAATGGTAATAATTTTTGGACTGATCGGTGATGTTTAATATTTTGAAATTAGCATACGAAATCTGTTTTGTCGAGTTTTAGTATCTCATAGTTGAATTGTATGTAATTTGTCTGTTGTGATTTGTATGCGTAAGTAATCCTTTATGATTTTGCCGGTGAAAGTGGCTTTGATTATGTAGGCACGCAAGGAAGGGTACTATTCCTTATAAACATTTTAGGTGGGTTCTAATTACACGTAATGTTCATCAACCAGTGTTTAGGTGCTTATTGTGATGCCTGATTAAAGGTAACAAGCAAAGGCTTGGAGTCAAATTGAATTGAAAGCATTGTATACCTGTTCTACAGTTTGGACTAAACGAAAGAATGTATGTGATACTTCTTTCAATTGATATGAGCCATTTTCATAATATTTCAGTTATTTACCTCATTGGAGGAGTGTAATAGGTTATTGAATAATGATACATTCTATTTACCTATTTCATTATTTTGACAGAAGCAAGAGCCAAATAAAGGTCTAAATGATGCTGCTCAACACTGGACAAACATGTCTCCATCCATCTCAGGTAGCGGAACCATATGAGGTAAGCAAGCACATATATTTTACATCTTCTGAATGACTAACTGTATGTACAAATTTATAGACAATGGTTTGAATTGCGTTATTTTTTTGCATGTAGCTTTATATTGTAGAATGGTGCTACAGTTTGTAATCAAAACGGTGTTCTATACAGTTTAGCGGTCATAGGTATGGGTATAGCAATGTATTATTTTTTTAATCAAATAATTAATGTTGCTGCCAATAGAGTGACCAGATGGAACCGACTTTGGCGATTTGCTTAGATATGGTATCCGTTTTGGGGACATAACTGGACATAACTCTATTAAAAGGATAGGTAGGATAAAAAATGTAAGATTTATTTCCAAAGAAATACTATTTAAAGCTTTCGTTTAAATGTTAAATAGATGGTTATTGTTTCCATTCACAGTACATGACACAGTGTGCCTCTTCGCGAGACTTTGAAAGATGCAGATCATGGAAGTGTATTTTGGGTATGTTCACTTAAAAATGGAAATTTGATGAAACTAACTTTATTTTGTTTCTTTATGTAATTGTTCTACATTTCAGCGTACAGAAAATTTGGACCTGCCAGCCACAGGCTTCCACTGGCGGGCCAACTGCAGCATCAGCAGGCGCATCAAAAGCTGATCGGATGCTCTTCAGTAATAAGGTAAGCATATACAGTACATATATGCCGATATGTTTTTATGTCAACGCTTTGAAAGGTGTTTTACAATATGATACAGATAGTGAAGATCGTGCTATAATGTTTCTTCGGTTTGGCACAAATTTCATTACAAGCTGAACTCGAGCGTAGAATGGCTTGGCTAAGTTTTTTAAGCATTGTGTAAGTTTGCAATAATTCATAATTAGTTGTATGGGGTTAGTAATCAACTAAACATTACTTCATAACTGAAAATGGAAGTATGATTTATAATGGGTTGATTTCGTGCGGGATCAAAAAGGTAAATAAGATTAAGAACTTAACACGGCTTAAATTGACCCAAAACGCTTTTGACCTTGACACTACTTCCAGCTGACTACCAGAAAGTCGGAGTGCCAATTATGATTTTATGAACCCTTAACTTTGGTTAATGGTTAGTGCTTGAAATACTTTGGATTAACCATTAACTTTAGGTTACTAACATGTATTCTTTTGTTGGAAAATCATGCGTTCTCGAATTTTTTACTTTTTATCGATATAGGTGTTATGCGTGAAATTGTAGAGGGAAAGAGAGAAAATGAATTGGTGTTTCATGCATTTTTACACCGGCAAGTAAGTGGTGTTTCATGCATTTTTACAATAGAAACTATAGGAGCTGAGTTATCTTTCTTTAAATACGCTCTTTTTTCACCCACAAAGATATCCTACATTCAAATATCCCCGACGATCTCTATTATTCTCTTTTCCACAATACATAAATTCAAAGCTCAAACTTACGCTTATGAGCTGAATAAGCTCTTTTAGCTATACGCCTCTACTAATAGGCTGTTTGGGTACTCAAAATATTTTGTTTTGTTTCGCACCTGCAATTAGCAATCAGCTGCCGAAGTAGCTTTTACCCAAATGCTCCTTCAAGTAACTTTTTTTAAAAATTAAGGGTGTGTGGCATTCTCTTCTAATAGGCTGTTTGGGTACCCAAAATAGTTTGTTTTGTTTTGCGCCTACAATTAGCAATCAGCTGCCGAAATCAGCTTTTACCCAAATGCCCCTTCAAGTAACCTTTTTTTAAAATTAAGGGTGTTTGCATTTTGGAAGTCATTATGTGATATAGAAAATTAAAAAAATATATATATGGCACAAGGATCCATATGCGCCCAGTTGGGTAATGGGTCAATATGGGTATATTTTTGGCACAGGTGAAAACATGTTGGGTTGACATGAAACACCATTCATTTTCATACATAAACGTACAAAAAAGATGTTATACTACTTAAGTCGCTTAAATATCAATGAAAGCAACTTATATCTTTATAATCCTCTTTGTTTTAACTATTTTCGGGTGTTTTTATACTTGATTTGTAATATACGTTATCACAATACAATTATATGTAATTATAAACTTATAGTAGTATAAAGAGTTTTTGAAAAAGTTGATCCCTGCTCTTAATCTCTTATAAGACCCGAATTAATTGTACATCATATATGAACCCTTCTATCATAGGTTCATAGATACAGAGGCTGAAATGGTTTCGACAGTAAACGTTCATCAAAACGCCTTACGTTACAAGTGGATAAATATGTAATATGTAACGAATGTTGTCATATAATATCGCCTCTTAACCCGGAGACGGCGAGGAACCACTTGAGATTAAAGTTTTTTGGAAGTGGATATCTTTTGGCACAAGAAATGAATATATTTTTATCAACAAAAGAATGTGAGTTCTGTCACATTAACTATTACGTAGTTGCGTTTAATAAGTTATAGGTTTCTGATACTGACTGATTTACTCTTTTAACGGGGAGGTTCAATTCAGGTTCGCAGAAACACACATGGCAAGAGTTACTTTGATTCATTGGTTGGTTGAGCTTTAACATAGACTTTGTAAGTATTATTTTGATTCACTAGAGCCTAGAACACTATTATCTACTTCATTGTAATAATTCCAGGGAGATAAGCACCTATATATAATTTAAATTGGTTGACACTGAAAACAGTGGAACAGTTACTTTTGAGGAACTGAAAGAGGGTATGAGATGAGTGAGTTCTAAACTCATGAAATCCGAAATCATTGACTTGATGGATGCAGGAAGCACATATTTTCAACTCTAATAAATTTTGTTGAATCCATAGCTCTTGTGAAAAGATTGCAGAAAAGTTCGTAATGGTTGACAAAAAATATGGTATGTATTTTGTTGCATTACAAGTTTAATTGCCTTTTTTTAATCGAATTCTAATTAATTGAAAGGACTTATGACTAAAACATACTCTTTTGTTGCATTATTAGTCGAACATTTGCAAACACGAGTACAGGTGGGTTGATGGAGTTACTCTCAACAAACTGATAGTAGTATCTGCGCCTGAATACGTGGACTATTTGATGGAATGGGTTTATATTTAATATGCAAATTACGCGTGGTAGCGTTTGTAACGTTAGAGAAGTAGCGTTTGTAACGGTCTATCAAAACGTTTTTGTAACTACAAAAATTTATAATATCGTTTCCGAGTATGCACCATATCTCTTTCAAGATTTACTCGATCACGTATTGCACGCACCATATCTCTTTCAAGGTTTAGCGATCACGTGTTGCACATCACCTGATGTTGTAGACGAGGAAGAATTTTCAAGTTATAAACAAGGTGGTCTGTAGATGAGAGTACATATTTCGATTATTTTCATTGTGCTTTGTAGGTATCCTACCAAAAAATGCGTACTCTTTCATCTTACAAACATAGTAGTAGGGTTGTTTGGAGTTAAATTATAATGCAATTTTTTTTTCTCATAATGAAGCATGACTTATGAATTTCTCAATTATAATTGTTTATTAGCTGTTATAGATTAGCATTAGTACAATTAATAAAAAAAAAAACAATCATCTAAAAAATAATAATTAATCAAAAAAATAACAATTGATCTAAAAAAAAACAATCATCTAAAAAAATAACAATTAATCATCTAAAAAATGCTAAATAAAATGTTTAATATGGACCATATAGGACGTAGATCCAGTCCCGCTCATAAAAAACAATCATCTAAAAAATAACAATTAATCAAAAAAATACCAAATAAAAAATTTAATATGAACCATATAGGAAGTCAGTCCTGCTCATAAAAAACAATCATCTAAAAATAACAATTCATCTAAAAAATGCCAAATAAAAAGTTTAATATGGACCATATAGGAAGTAGATCCAGTCCTACTCATAAAAAACAAACATCTAAAAAATAACAATTCATCTAAAAAATGCAAAATAAAAAATTTAATATGAACCATATAGGAATTAGATCCAGTCCTACTCATAAAAAACAATTATCTAAAAAATGCCAAATAAAAAGTTTAATATGGACCATATAGAAAAGTAGATCCAGTCCTACTCATAAAAAACAATCATCTAAAAAATAACTATTTATCTAAAAAAATGCCAAATAAAAAGTTTAATATGGACCATATAGGAAGTAGATCCAGTCCTGCTTATAAAAAACAATCATCTAAAAAATAACAATTTATCTAAAAAATGACAAATAAAAAGTTTAATATTGGCCGTATAGAAAGTAGATCCAGTCCTACTCATTTAAAACAATCATCTAAAAAATAAAAATTCATCTAAAAAATGCCAAATAAAAAGTTTAATATGAACCATATATGAAGTATATGCAGTCATGCTTATTAAAAAATAATCATCTGAAAAATAACAATTCATCTAAAAAATGCCAAATAAAAAGTTTAATATGGACCATATATGAAGTAGATCCAGTCCTGCTCATAAAAAACAATCATCTAAAAAATAACAATTCATCTAAAAAATGCCAAATAAAAAGTTTAATATGGACTATATAGGAAGTAAATCCAGTTCTGCTCATCAAAAATCAATCATCTAAAAAATAACAATTCATCTAAAAAAGGGTGAAAGCTAAAGGTACGCAGCGTACTTTTTCAGAATTACACATCTAGCTAATATATTTTGTGAAAGGTCAAAGCTAGCTAACATACTTTCAAATTTCACTCGATCTAGCTAATATGACCTGTTGGTAGTAGGTTACCAGGTCACCTTGGCGAAAAATTTGCGCAGTTAGTCCTCTAGGACTAACGACCGTTAGCTAGATAATAACGACCGTTAAAAAAAAAAAAAAAAA
This sequence comes from Chrysanthemum seticuspe, assembly GCA_019973895.1. Lineage (NCBI taxonomy): Eukaryota > Viridiplantae > Streptophyta > Magnoliopsida > Asterales > Asteraceae > Chrysanthemum > Chrysanthemum seticuspe. The sequence goes on along the minus strand of BPTQ01000008.1, from coordinate 106,920,125 downwards.
AAAAAAAAAAAAAAAAAACTTTAAAATTTTTTTTTAAAAAATGTAAACTTTTATAAAAAAAAAACATAAAAATATAAAAAAAAAAATTAATTTTTTTTAAAAATTTTTAAAAAAAATGTAATTTTTTTTTAAAAAAAACGTAAAATTAAAAAAAAAAAAAAAAAAAAAAAAAAAACGTAAAATTTTATTAAAAAAAAAACGAATTTTTTTTTTAAAAAAAAAAAAGTAAAAATTCTTTTAATTTTTTTTTTAAAAAAAACGTAAGATTTTTTTTATAAAAAAAACGTAAAATTTTTTAATTTTTTTTTAAATTTAAAAAAAAAACTTAAAATTTTTTGAAATTTTTTAAAATTTTTTAAAAAAAAGTAAATTTTTTTTTAAAAGTTATTATTTTTTTTATTTATTTATTTTTTTTAACGGTCGTTATCATCTAACTAACGGTCGTTAATCCTAGAGGACTAACTGCGCAAATTTTTCGCCAAGGTGACCTGGTAACCTACTACCAACAGGTCATATTATCTAGATCGAGTGAAATTTGAAAGTATGTTAGCTAGCTTTGACCCTTAACAAAATATATTAGCTAGATGTGTAATTCTGAAAAAGTACGTTACGTATCTTTAGCTTTCACCCTCTAAAAAATGCCAAATAAAAAGTTTAATATGGACCATATAGGAAGTAGATCCAGTTCTGCTAATCAAAAAACAATCATCTAAAAAATAACAATTTATCTAAAAAATGACAAATAAAAAGTTTAATATGGACCATATAGGAAGTAGATCCAGTTCTGCTCATCTAAAAAATAACAATTCATCTAAAAAATACCAAATAAAAAGTTTAATATGGACCATATAGAAAGTAGATCCAGTCCTGCTCATAAAAAACAATCATTTAAAAAATATCAATTTATCTAAAAAATGCCAAATAAAAAGTTTAATATAGACCATATACGAACTTAATAAAATGGTTTATCTTAGTTGTGACAACATAGATAAAAATGACCGTGGTGGTGCTATAGACCAAGCCGTGTTTTCACCGGAATTTATCAACGGTTTAAAATTTTCGGGTGTCCCAAACCATAGGCTCGCATTGAAGGTCGGTGCCCCAATAATGTTGTTGAGAAACATTAATCAATCACAAGGTTTATGTAATGGGACAAGGCTTCAAGTGACTAAATTAACGCGTGCGTCTATTCAAGCCAAAATAATTAACGGAACACATTTTGGGAATACGGTTATACTTCCAAGGTTGAAAATTACTCCATCGGATAAACATTTACCACTCAAGATCGTGCGCAAACAATTTCTTGTGTCAGTTTATTTTGCCATGACGATAAACAAGAGCCAAGGACAATCACTTTCGAAAGTTGGTTTATACCTACCACGTCCTGTTTTCACACACGGACAATTATATGTGGCTCTTTCACGCGTAAAAAGCAAAAAGGGTTTGAAGGTTGTTATTTCTGATGCCGATAGTAATTTATTGAAGACTACTACAAATGTAGTCTATAAAGAGGTTCTTCACGGTCTTTGATCAGTTATCAACAGGTATTTTCGGATATTCACTTAATGTGATACGAATTTGTTTTTTACATGTTTATTGTAATTCAGACAAATGTTTTACTTATGACTTCATATTAATAAATAACAGATTCACTATTTGTTTTCTTTCATTATTTTTCTTATTTTGTTTACATACTAATTTTCATCTTTTTGCAACATTTTTTTTCATCTTATTACTTTTATTATCATCTCATTTATCTTTTTTTTTTAAAAAATAACCCGGTGTCAACGGGTCTTATAAGCTAGTAAATTGCATATACCCAAAACGAATAACCGGGTTACCCGTTCTTTTAATAACCCGAGTCAACCGAATTGGGAAACTAGGGCAAATTAATCAATCAATCAGTTAGTACTTGTTCATCTTCAAATTAAAATCAGAATCTTGATCAAAACTTACGTAAGTATCAATCATATTATTCAATTTCCCCAAATTTATATATAATGCATCGTCTTTGATTTTAATTTGACTGTTCTTTTTTGCAGTATTAATCTGATCATCAAGGTTTTAATAATGCAGACAGTTGGTGATCATAAGTTGCCTCATTTCTATAACTACCCACCTTATTTCACGTAATTATCTTAGCTATTGACTATTATCGTTTTCCTTGCAGTTTCGTTCTTAGAAAGTTTTTTTTATCATGGAATGCATAGTTACTTGTTTTTTTAGTATAGGAGTCAATGTATATGATGACGAATAGCGTAAACTTTTACAAATTAAGTTAGTTATGTTTGGATATTGGAGTTAAGATATTAGAATGAACGCTTCGGGTCATATGTTAAAAATTAGCGAGTGGAGATAAGTTAAGCCTGTTTGAGCTATAGTAGTGTTGGTTAAGTTAAATCAATACTAGGTGACTGATGTGAACCAATTTGGACTAGCCGTTTGGCACGTGAGGTGCATGTGACTAGTTGTTAAGCTAGACCACGTGAGGTGCACGTGGGTATTCCAACAGCTTTTCCCGCCTAGCTCACACCCTTTAAATACCATGTTGTTTCATTTCATTTATTAAGCTTTTGTAAACCAATTTCTCTCTTCTCTTGTAATCTGTAACAAACCATTGTTTCAGTAATCGTAATTCAATTTCGAACCCAATTCTTCTTCATTTGAGTTCAAGGTTGTTTTACTAGTTTGATGGGTTGTGATGATGGTATGAATGTAAGTTTCAGTAAGAAGGGGAACTCAGATGGTATGGCAATGGATGTGGATCCTGTTGATGAATGTTGTAGAGAAATTGCAAACGGTAAACTGGTGAAGAAATTGAATGTATGGAGTTGACCGTTCTTGATGAACTTGGTGAAGAAAACGATGAGGGTAAGGATATGGAACCAAATGGTGCAAATAGAGTGACTTTTTCAACCGGTGGTGTGATCATTAACAGGGGTAAAGAAAATAAATCTTTCAGTTTTGAAAAGAGGTCCGATGGTTGGCCTGAGAACTATATAGCAGCACCAAAGGCAATTGGTTACAGTTTAGGTAAGTTGAAGATGGACACTGGGTATGTTATGTGTAGAAACAGGGGAGTATCGAAAGTTGCATGGAAACTGTTGGTAAAAATGCGGTTGGATGGGAGTATTATGAGAGGGAATTGTCATGTATGTGGTATAAGAAAGGAAGAAGATGAAAGAAACGTTTCTGAATTTGAAAAGATAAGTGGTATTGTGATAAGTGCTACTAGCTGTGTTAACACGAATAAGTATTCAAATGGTGCCTTAAAGATGGGTAATTTTGTTGAAGATGATACTGTGCTTGGAAATAATGATAGGCGTCCATGGTGGCGGGACAAACAAAGAAAGAACATGGGCAAGGTCTTAACTGATTGGGTACAGCAAATTACTAGTCTTAAAGGGAATCAAGACTATGGTATGGGCTATATTGAAAGTCTTCAAAATGTCAAGAAAGTGGTATAGCCGCTGCTGTTAAAAGGAGGCAAAAGGAAGAAGGCGATAAAGCAAGAGAATTGTGTCAAGAATCTTCTCAAACGATGATGAGATCATCTGAGTGTGGCTATTCTCAGTGGGGTTGTACAGTGGTTACTGAACGGGAATGGAGTTGAGACAAACTGAAATACAATCATCTTTTAGTTCCTAATAATAACCTATGCTCCATGTGATGAAATAAAAGTAGCATGGTAGAATCAACAGATGTGGTGAAGTTTGTAATGATAAACACTTTAATTCAGCTTACAATAGCTGAGTTTGATGTGGTCACCAAACAAGGTCTTAGTGATTATAAGATATCATCTGATGCAAAATCAAATGAAAAAGAAGTGTGTGTTAAAGGGGTGATTTTTGGGAGGTGTTTGTGCCTATGAATATGTTGGTATAGGTGAGACATTTGACATATGGAAATGGCCCAAAAGGAGAAAAACTTGTTTGAAGTTTTTGGACAGAGTGAAGGTAAGTTTACTTCATCAGCTTGCTCACTTAATCACACTTATGGATGACAAGTTCTCTATCAGCATTTTCAAAGAAACACTTGGAATTGCACAAGATGTTGAAGGCTTAAATAAGTGGAATGGTCTAATGGCCTATGTAGTAGTGCATGGGTCTGATGGTTGTGCTGAAAAGACCATGGGGGAGTTGTGTAGTGACTTAATAAACATTCTCTTGAGTCGATCAGTGACCAGGCCTCAAATGCTCGATGATATTGCTGGTTGCTGTCTTTGGCAGTGTTTGGATTTACCAATAGTCTTTTTGGGGTGTTTGGATTTGAGTATGGGGTGTCTGGATTTGTAGTGCAAGTATTCTGCTGATGTGGACCAGCTACATGGATATCAAAAGGATTCCACAATACAAGCAATTGAAGCTGCTTCTTTGTGCATATGCTAGAAGCTTGATACTTGAGGACAAGTATTATTTGAAGTGGAAAGGATTGATACGAGCCAATTTGGACTAGCCGTTTGGCACGTGAGGTGCACGTGACTAGTTGTTAAACTAGACCACGTGAGGTGCACGTGGGTATTCCAACAGATTTTCCCGCCTAGCTCACACCCTTTAAATACCATGTTGTTTAATTTCATTCATTAAGCTTTTGTAAACCAATTTCTCTCCTTTCTTGTAATCTGTAACCAGTTCTGTCACAAACCATTGTTTCAGTAATCGCAATTCAATTTCAAACCCAATTCTTCTTCATTTGAGTTCCAGATTGTTTTAATAGTTTGATCTTCGAATACTTATTCCAGGATTAAACATATCTTTCCGTTTTGGTACGTATCAGTGACATACGGAGTTTTGAGTAGTGGGTAGGAGTAGACGTAATTGGGTCTCTGTCAGTTACATTATATAAAAGGAATCGTTTTTGAAATTCTTGAGTTATCTGTCGTTTCATTTCAAATGTTTTTGTTGTTGATATTATGATTGCAAGACTCGATTTGGATAGATTTTGTATTTACAATGCTTTTTTATTATCAGATTGCAGCCAGTGAGAGAAACTCGAGAGAAGCAAATACAACTATGGAAGGAACTTATACTTGATTATTGTCGGACACAAAAGATATTTGTGATTGGATTGGAACAAGACTTCCCTTTGTTCACCAACCCTACAATCGAAAGTAAGCGTTCCCTTCTTGTCAACAGTTGTTATTGAAAGTGTGTAACGCCTTTGAAGTTGTCCTAATATGATGTTATATGATAATAATGGCTATATTGCAATTTAAAAAATAAAAAATAAAAAATACTTACCATGCTACTTGATCTCAGCTGTATGATTGTTTTAGGCAACCGCTTTTATGCTGCACCTTAAGCATTTCACACTATAGGATGATAACCCTCTGCTTAGCATCTCTATAGTATTTAAGAGGCTAGTAAGACATTTTTTCAAAAAACAAACACACCCTTAGTAATATTGAGTTGGTTTTATAGTTCAATCATCTTTTCATGACTTTTATTTTAAACATAAGGCCGAAACCTAAGAACTTTATTGATCAAAGTAATCACTCCTCAAAAATGAGGTAAGTTCAATTGGAAATTTAATCCGCGGATTACAATAGTTGTTGAAACACCAAATGAGCAAAATAAGCAAAATATACAAAATGTCGTGAAACATCAATCCATTCATGACTTAAATCTCATGTTTTACTACTATTTTGTCGAGTTTTCCTTGCCTATTGTGTTTCTGTTTGTATGTTAAGAACTTATCATGTATTATTTTTATTGTTCTGTAGCTTTTATTTGATGTCCTGCTTACTGCTGAATCACTTTTGTGGTAGCGCAGGATCTCTGAATCACGAAGCAAGGGAAGCTTTCCTGTCAGCTTTAGTTTCGGATGGTTGGTTTTTCCATCTTTATCATACTCATACAATTTGGGGATCTGTTAAGAAATGTAGAATGAAAATAGTATAGACATAATATCCCTAACTATTTGAAACAAAATTTTCTAACAAATGGTAGACATTTGACGTTTTGTACACAGTTCATATATGCTAGATTACATGCCATTTTTATCTACAGGACGTGCAGAATGGATGGACAAGAATCGCAGGCAATGTCTTATCCTCTGGCATCGAATAAAAGATTGGGCGGACCTTATCTTAAAATTTGTGAGTGAAAACGCAACCCTGCTATGAACTAGATGTTGAAAAATGGTTGGACTGGTAACGGGTCGAAATGGGTACATTTAAGTGTTGGATGGTTTGGGTTGACCCGAAACAATTTTTTGTTTAAAAATTGGTAACTTTTTCTCAGATAATTAGTCTGACATCTCTGATTACAGAAGTTATTAAAGCTCTAATAAAATTTTGTTTGGTAAAAAGGATTTGGAAGGTTTTATGCATAAATATATACTTGAGTTTGTCGACCCTATTCCTTCACTGCCAACTGTGTTACTATCATTACATTTGTCAAAATAGACAATTTGTTTCTGATAGTTGTTGACTCACATCTTGATCAGGTCAAGGAAAATGGCTTAGAAGATAGCGTAATGACAGTGGATGAGATACGTACAGGGATTGAATCCCGGGGAACAGGTAAATGGTGGCCATCTACAGAATCAAATCAATGCATCTAAAAGATCTGGATTCCATCTTGTTGTGTTGGTTTTTGTATTTTTCTTATTTTATTGCCGAAACTGGAACGTTAACAAGTGTATTTCCGTGTCTCAGATATCCATGGAATGGACCGAACAGTTTTATTGAGAGCACTTAAACTTCTGGAAAATAAGGGAAAGCTTGCTATCTTCAAGGGAACTTCAGCAGATGACGAAGGTGTTAAGTTTTCTGTATAACATGTTTTTTGCAAAGCCAATCTATTTGGTTGAGATGTTTATATGATTTGTACTTGATGCATTACATTAAAGTTTCAACTTTTGCTTATTGTGTCTACTCACTTCTTTTACTTGAAGATTTCTGTATATGGTGCTTATCATCAATAAAGCGTAATCTTATTTCTTTCTTTAATCTTATTTCTTGTTTTAATTTGCTTTCTAAGAATGTGAGAGAATAAGTAGTCGGGTATTAATATGTGGGAATAATATTCAAAGTAACAAACAAAGCAATTATCTTTAGCATAAACTATAGTGACATTCCTATTGCCGTCTTGTAAAATTTACCTTTATGCACTTTAGCACAAATCTTGAACCAGATACAATTTGAGTGACATAAAACTTCATCTTAATGGCGCTGTATCTTTAATTTGGGAGCTTCAAATGCATAATCATCATAATATTATCACCTAGGGATGAGCATCATACAATCAAATGATAAAAATTTCCTTTATTTCTGTTGTAATGATTTAGTTATTACTATATCTTGGTGGAGGGTATTTTGATGCAGACCTTAATGGACCCAATTTTTTTGCATTAAAGTTGACAAAAGCAATTTCTTTAAGACCAGACTTAGAATCTACAAGCTGCAAAGCCAATATCACAAGTTTTTAGTTAAAATATAGCAATCACTTTAGTTTTGGCTGGCTAAAATGCTAAAGAATGAATCATGCTATGAGATTCTACTTTAACTAAGAAGGCAAGTGTATCTAATAAGTACATCACATCTAAATCTTACCTTTATGTACCGTTCCCGTAGGCAAAGCGTAAGGTCATGTCCTACTTCAATATTATTTTTGCTGCCGACAAGGGAAGATCTAGAAGGCGTTTAGCGTGTGCTCGTATATACCCTGAAACTTTCTTTTAGCTTATTGTAACGTTTATACATGTCATTGTTTTGTTTTATAATAGTATTGCATACCCCAGATAAAAACCTTGAACCCGCTACACAATGCCAAAATCTTTATCATCGCCACTTTATGCCTAGAGTCACACTATCATGATTCATAAACCCACATTAGGGGGGTGTTTGACATGGCTTATCCAAGCTGCTTATCTGATTATTTTTAAAATAATATCTTTTGAATCATCTGTTTTAAGTTGCTTATTGCAAAGTGCTTAATAGGCAGACAAGGCCATTTTCAAGCCTTTACCCTTTAATCTTGAGACACAATCATACCCGATCTGTTATCTATGACAAATTATAAATATATAAGCTTTAGAATGTTCCACCTTGTCTATATTTTACAACAAGATACAAAGACATTGTATTGGGATGATGATCATGATCATGAACATATGGCCAAAATAAAGGGGAAAAAAGCATAAAGAAACACATTTAGCACAAGAAACTAATAATAAGACTGTTCTTTTTGTTACTTGGGAAATAGAGCTTGGAATTCTAAAGTGAGATCTTTAAAGAGTATAAATAAAGTATATGTTTTTTTAGGAAGGTTTTAGTTTCTGTTGACCAGCCAAAACAGAGCCCATTTGGTAGTTTTGTTACTTTTTTTTGTTATTTGGTAGTTTTGTTACTCAAGTCTCTATTTTCTTCATAGCTAAGGAAGAGCAATTTACCATACTACCCCTTATACAATATTTGCAGTTTTCTTGCCATTTCATCATAAAATATTGTGAATCTGTTCAAATATGTAAAAAAAAATGAATTTAAATTACAAAACTAGTGAATAAATTGGTATCCAATGATTTAGTTTCTCACATATCCTAACCTTTTTATATATGTTGAAAGATGCTTAGCTTCACAGGGGTACTATTCCAATTTTCTTTAATCATCCTAGTCAGATTCTTTTACTAATTTTGTTTAAAAAAAAAAAAAAAAAAAAAAAAAAAAAAAAAAAAAAAAAATCTTTTACTAACAACATTAATCTTCTTAGATTGAAAGCTTATGATTGGGATAACATGAAACATCTTACATGTCATGTGGGTCCCATACTGATTTACTATATAAAGCCTCAAGCCTCATATCAAAACTGAATAGATGTATAGTGCAGTACACAAGTAAGACTAAAGTATCAGTCTTGTTTATTCTCTCATTGCTTCAAATATACAAACTATGATTCTTGGTACTCATAAGCTATTCATACTTTTTACTTGCATTGGTATATTAGCAGTCAATCCATATATGGTTTCCGGCATTAGAATCATAGATTTTGAAACAAAATTGATTCATCGCGTGCTCAAGACAGTTGTCATGGAAGATGATCATAAAGCAAATCCATCAGCAGCAGCCGAGAATAAGAAATTTGACGCTTATAAAACAAGCAAAAGAACGGTACGGAAAGGGTCAGACCCCATCCACAACCGCGCTTGATAAAAACTATTGGGAGATGTCATAGAAAACAGAAGGTTATGTGAAGCTACAAAATTTATTTTCTTTCCTTTTTTGTATTGTTTTTATGAGGTTTACATAGAGAAGAATGTGCATAGTGAGTTTTTGATGGATGGTTACCAAACTGAAGCAGTACGTAGACTAAACTTATATAGTTTGTTCATCTTTCAATTCTGGTTCGAATGATTTTTTTTTTTTTTTTTTTTTTTTTTGTAATTCACATTCTTTTACATTCAAATGAATGTTTTTTCTTTTTTGGTTAATCAATATGCATTAGTAAACAGGCGTTTGAAAATGTTCAGTTTGGTTAATTAATGTTATTCAATTCTTGATGCTATGAACTCATCGTTCAGATAATGATAAGGAGCATTGCGAAAGTATGCACTGTGCAGCCTTTCGTTTGTTACAGACATACAGAAAACCTTAGTAATGTCCATCGGATACAAAATGACAACGACAATCAAGCAATTTGAAAAAAAGTTCCTTTTAACTAAATGTCAAATCCGAAAGAAACAATAAAAAGCTTTAAGATGACATTATTTTAAAAAAATGCTCTATTTTCTAGTTAGCAGTTGTTCGAGGTTATGTTTCGCGAGGAGCTTCCTATATAAGGTAACCAAAGTGACTATGGCTTATGGGGTATGGACAGAGGACCAAGACCAAAGTTGGGACTAGATAATAAACATATTATATATAAACATCAAAAGACATATAATGGAACTAAATTGAATCGCTAAACCACACCATAAAAACCCATTGTTTGGCGGCAAGTCATTATCTCCTCTAACGATACACTAAGAATTGTGTTTAACAAATTGCACGTTTCTTTTGATGTAAACAATCACAACAAATGGGCTGAGACAATGGACCACATACCTGAATTGGACACAAACCGGACCGAACCGGGCCGACCCCAACCGGACTGCACACATTTCAATCTGATCCTGGATCCACCATTTCCCTCGTATTTGATCTTCTGCTCGGTCCAGTCCGGTCATAATAGTCCACCTAAGGTGTCGTTTGTTTTTTCAGAGCTTTTACCTCTTCATCTGCAAACCATGTCTGCAAAAGAAGAGGTGCATTTAAGCTCTGCATCTGCAAAAAGAAGACCGTTTGTTTTTTGTGCTATTGAAGTACTTCTTTCATTTTTCTTCTTTCATTAGTATTTTTTGTGCTATTGAAGTAACTTTTTTTTCCTTTTTCTTTTTCACTAATTTTTCGTGCTATTGAGTGCAAAACAAGCCGTCACTTAAAATACGAAGTAGACAATACATAATGGTTCAAAATATACCAATATCGACCGTTTTTTTTTTTGCGCTATAAACCCTTTTGTCATATGGGTCAAATGGATCATTGGTTTTCTTACTTTGGTTTTTTTTAACGTTTTCCACCATTTTTTTACATTTTCGTCTGTTTCTTTAATTTTTTTTTACGTTTTCCTCCATTTTCTATGTTTTCGTCAGTTTTTAACGCTTTCGTCCGTTTTTTTTACATTTTAGTCCATTTTCTTACGTTTTCGTCCGGTTTTTTACGTTTTCATCTTTTTTTTACGTTTTCGTTTGTTCTTTTACGTTTTCTTATGTTTTACGTTTTTGTCCTTTTTTTACGTTTTCGTTTGTTTTTAAGTTTTTGACCGTTTTTTACGTTTTCGTCTTTTTTTACGTTTTCGCCTTTTTTTACGTTTTCGAACGCTTTTTTTTTTCATCTGTTTTCGTCAGTTTTCTTACATTATCTTACGTTTTGTTAGGTAAGATAAAATAACGTACAAAAAACTTATAATATTATAGGAAAACGGATGAAAACGTAAAATAAACATATGAAAATATAAAAAACGGACCAAACATAAAAAACGGGCGAAAGCATAAAAAAATGGATGAAAACGTAAAAATGGACGAAAATGTAAAAAAGCGGTAGAAAACGGACAAAAACGTAAAACACGGACGAAAGAGTAAAAAAAAAATTGGCGAAAATGTAATGAAACGGACGAAAACGTAAGAAAATTGCCGAAAACATAAAAAAAATGGCCATAAACGTAAAAAAGGGACTAAAACGAACGAAAAAACCCGACGAAAACATAAAAAACGGACGAAAACGTAAAAAGCAGGCGAAAACAAATGAAAGGTTAGATTCAAATAAGCCACACCCCTTCCATGGATGGAAGGGGTATTTATACTTACAAACAATACGTCCTCCTATCGGACTGTGGATCAGGCATACAGTGGGTAAAGACCCGTCCTTCCTCCACGGTGTTGCTCTAAACTAAACTACGCTACAAACTAACTAATTGACTACTAAATAACGTAAACAATGACAAATCTACGAGCTAACATATGCTAGACCATTATTGGGGTGACCGACACTTTAACATGGAATTTCCAATTCCTAACAATCTCCCCCTAAGGGAGGTCACCCCATGAAATACATTTTGCTTCCTAGCATTCTATCTTTGACTTCGTTCTTGAGCTCGTAGACTTGAATTCTTCAATTCCACAATCTTTGTGCAAAAGTAGCGATTCTTCAAAGTCCACATTGATTTGTACTTTTAGTGGAGGCATTTAACTGATCCACATCTTTGATGATCTTCGAGCTTTCATTGAGATCATCAGCCACAGTAAATCTCTGGATCACCCTTTATTGTGTTGCTATCATGTGAAGTTGTGACTTTTGGACCGACATGCTCACACTTTTGAATCATGACATATTTCCATCAGAGTAGCGGAAGCCTTACTGGTTCATGATATTTGCAGCAGCGAAGCAGAAGCATAGTATGAAATATCAGAGCCAGGTTATGTAGATATGCACCAGTCATGATTTCTTCAATTAAGTGTGGATGCTGTGAGCATGCGGCTTTGGATTGACCGCTCAATTCTGATCAGGTGCAACCGTCCAAATGTACCTGCAAACAACAGTTAGCAATAAAACACACGAAAGTGTCTTTGATCACTTTCGCTGAATTGAGGTACACGGCCCACGGTTCCCCGTTGATCAGTACAAGTACTGCCTGTGATCAGGTATAATTCCGAAGAATCTCCTTGACAGGGTTTCGCAGCTGTTCTAGCTGTTCTCAAACCGGAACGTCTCAAAGAAGACAACACGGAGTGAGTGAACCAGCGAATTGAGATTCACTGATTGATGAAAATGATTTGAAAACAATCGTGTATTGCTTGAAGAAAAAGTTTTGCAATACGACGAAGGTTTTATGAGAAAGATCAATTTTCAATCAAAATACTTTTTGTATTAGAGAATGAGTACACATTCGACGTGCTAGCGAAAAGAAGAGATTCGCACATCGAACGGTTTTTCTAAAAGTATTTTTCAATCAGAGATACTTTTTGAATTTGAAAACATGAGTACACATTCGACGTGCTAGAGAAAAGAAGGTTTGCACATCGAACGGTTTTTCCAAAAGTATTCGTCAATTCATTTCCTGGACCAAGGTAGATTCACGAGTGAATCGCCCCATTGTTTCTATCCAGTTGTCACAAGCTTGATCTTACGAGAAGATCTCACATGTCACCCACCAAGAGCTTGTTTGATGTTGGCTCTAGAAGGATTTCCATCTTCATCGTGAATACTTTTACATACCACTCAGATGTTCTGGCAATACCACAAGGATAATGCGTAGGACTATTAAAATATTCTTACTTTCCACATTTTGTGAAACAGCAAGTCTTCATTAATTTTGTGTCCTAATGAGATATTGTGGATGATCTCTTGGCTCTAGACTCAATAGTGCACATTTTGTTCCTATGCCGGAGACTAGGGAGAGGGTCTCCTTCTTCAATATCAACAATCTCTAAGAGAAAGTCGATAAATTATGTAGGTTCCCCGTGAGAATGAAACAAGTCCTTTTAAGAGGAACTTGAGTAGCTTGGGAAGTTGTAGTGTAGTGCGTCACTGGGTCCATGACGTATTGTCTTCAATACCAGTGTTACCTTAGTAAACACCAGTAGCATATGTATTGAACCTGGTTACTGCCCTAAGGTTGAATTAATGGAGGGCTATTTCTTTTCACCCTTTTTCACATTCAATTCTTTTTCATTCTTCAACCTCTTCAGTGCTTACCAAAACTTCATAACTAGAACCTTGTTGGGTTTATTCCAGTACTAGCTCAGTCTCAGTCCGCACTATTCCCATTTCTCACTTTTCTCCTTTTTTCAATATACCTAAGGACTCTACACTATCTAGTGGATTGTCCCTGGGTAGATCCCTCCGGTTCTGGCGGATCGTGGGAACTAATACCTAACCTAACCATCCTTATAACTCCATACATAAAGTAAAATGGTCGGTCTTTTGGTACAGTTCAATCTTCCATGAAACCAATTGAAAAATCATTTGGAAAAACAATCAAGGTACTTGTGATACGAGATCAAAGCATTTTGTACCTTAATAGTTTTGATCATTTAGAAAACCTCCCCCTCAACATGTGCATATGATTTAGAAATTGTTTAGCACACGGAGGCAAGAGGACTTTGAAATATTTTCTTTGATCACAATTTTCATAGAAAAAGCCATTTGATTTTCTTTGGTAAATTCTCCCCCTCAATATGTGCATAGGATATTTGAAAACATTTTATCACATAGAGGCAAGAGTTAATTTGAAGCACATCCACAATCACAAGAGCCATTAAGAAACCATTTTGTTAGGAATTAGAAATTCCCGGTATTAAAGAGTCGGTCACCTCAAGTATATGTAATCGTTAGAAAGCTCGTAGTCGTAGTTCTTTTAAGTTAAGTAGTAATTTAGTTAAGTAACACCGTGGAGGACGGACGGGTCTTTACCCACTGTATGCCTGATCCACAGCCCAAAGTGTGGCGAGTTATGTAAGACTATAAATACTCTCTACCTTCCAAGGTAGAGAGTTGGAGCTCATAATAATATCTTTCACTTTCTCTCACTAAGTTCCCTAAACCTCTAACTTTCTCTCTCTAGAATTCCATCTATATGCTACTTTGTGTTATGGTTTGATGTGCATGTGAAAAGTAATATCCTAACAATTGGTATCAGAGAGCCATGGTTAGATCATATCTTGCACATCTTTGGATTTATAGTGGTTTTTAGGTGGTTTTTTGAGTTTGAAAAAGTTTAGTGGTTTTTGCATCATTTGGTTGATCTCTTGTGTTAAAGTTTGAATTTTGTTGGTACTTTTATGTTTAGAATCATCAAAAGTGTTTAGGTTTTCATTTGGTAAGCTTGAATCATCTTGGTTGGGTTGTTTTTGGATTGAAAAGTGAAGTTTATTTGGTTTCTCAAGCTAGCGACTTAGCTCTCGGAATAGTTTCTTGGTAGCGACTTGCTTCACAGTTTTGTAGCGACTTACAGTGTTAAAGCTAGCGAGTTAGAGCTAGCGAGTTAAAGTACAAGTAGTGGACTCTCCACTACGGGTAGCGACTTGTGGTAGCGACTTGGTCAGTAGCGAGTTGCTCTTTAGCAACTTGTGTCTCTAGCGACTTGTGTAGCGAATTGCTGCCAAAATTTGGTTAGCGACTTGGTTTGTAGCGAGTTACTACTTAGCGACTTGCTTTTCTGTTAGCGACTTGGGTTTCTAGCGACTTGGCTTTCTAGCGAGTTAATTGGTAGCGACTTAGTGCATTTGTCTCTAGCGACTTAGTGCATTTGTCTCTAGCGACTTAGTGCATTACCATCTAGCGACTTGAGTGATTGTTTACGGTTTTCTCTTGATTTAGTAAAATCCCGTGAAAGAATCTATTTCCCGGTTTAATCATAGAGTAATAAAATCCCGTATAATCTGATAACATGTCTACCAACGTTCCTACTGTCATCTCCACTGTTGCCGAGGATGTACAAGCAGCTGGATCAGATACTCGTCCACCCATGCTTGACAGAACTGACTACGATTCTTGGGCTCAACGAATCAGATTGTATTGCCTTGGAAAGGAAAATGGTGTCAATATTCTCAAATCCATTGATGAAGGACCATATCGAGTTGAAACGACTAGAGACATACTTGATACTAATGAAGATGGTACTCCTATTTACGGAATGGACAGACCTAAGATGTATGATGAGCTTGATGATAAGGAGAAAAAGAGATTTGATGCAGATATCAGGGCTTCAAACATTGTTCTTCAAGGTCTTCCTAAAGACATCTACAAGCTGATCAATCATAACACTGAAGCAAAGGCAGTTTGGGACAATGTTAAGATGCTTCTCTCAGGTTCAGAACTAACTGTGGAAGACAGAGAATCCCAACTCTATGACGAATTTGAGCACTTCAAGATGAAACCAGATGAGAGTGTATATGAGTACTATGTGAGATTTCATAAGTTAGTGAATGACATGAGGAACATCAGAATGACTATGCCTAACATTCAGCTCAACTCAAAGTTTGTGAACAACATGAATCCCGAATGGCACAAGTTTGTCACAGCTGTGAAGCTCACTAAAGGATTGAAGAATACAAACTATGAGCAACTCTATGCCTTCCTCCTTCAGAATGAGAGACATGCCATGTTTGAAAAATTGATTCTCAATCAGTTCAAAACCAACCAGGGAGAGACAAGCTCGTCTAATGATTCAACAGCCTTCTACTCAAACATCGGAATCACAACCAAAGCATCACAAGTCATACCCTTGGGGAATGGTAATCACAAACTCATTCCTGATCCCATGTTCAAACAAGCTGATGCTGATGCACACGTGGGTAACATCATCAATCAACTAGCTCTCCTCATTAGTCAAAACATGAACTCTCTCCCACAAACCAACAACAACCTCAGAACTGCATCTAACCCACATAATCAAGCCACTGTTAAAGATGGAAGGATCGTGGTGCAACCAGTTCAGGAAAGACAGTATGATCAGGGAAGAGGTGGAGCTGGGAGAGGTTATATTGGAAACCAGAATCGAGGAAGAAATGGTAATGATGAGTGTCTAAATACTCATCATTTTTGTACTATATAAACTGCAAAATCATCTGAAAACACTCAGAAACACATCAAAATGATCAAAATATCACAAATCAGTGTTTTATGTGTTTTAAATTCAAAAATATCAAAATCAGATGAAAAACATATCAAATTTGCAAAAATTGCAGTTTTAGTCCCCCAAGTTTCAAAAGTTGTCAAAAACAGTCCCTGAGCACATAATTTCAAAAGTAAAATCACCAAAGGTCCTTTTTAAATCATAACTTGTCAAATTTAGTCCTTTGGTGAAAAATATAAAAAGTTTGAGAAAATTGCAAGTTTGGTCCTCCAAGTTTGAAAATTGGCAAAATTAGCCCCTGGAAAATTGGAAAATGGCAACTTTGGTCCTTGTAATATTAGTACTTGTCAGTTTCAGTCCTTGGAGCAGCTATGAGATATTGACAGGATTGGTCCTTGATTTTCAGAAAATTACATATTAAGTCCTTGTATTAATAAAGCCTTTCAACCCATTTTGACCCTTGAACTAGTTTTGACCCCCCTGTCAAAGTGAATTGTGAACACCCCCAATATAATACTCCTGTGGTCAAATATCTGGTCAAACAAGTTGGCGCCAAAGTCCTTCCTTCAACACCTGCTCCTGAAATCACTCACCCTATCCACCCCCTCCTCACCATTCACATTTCCATGTCCCCTCATCCTACACCAATATCCAAGAAACATTTATTTCCCCTCCCTCATCTCACTCAACACCCTCCACCTGTCAAAAACTCATTTCCCGCCAAAAAACCATTCAATGGCCAAGATCATATTTCCTCATCCAATGGCTAAGGAAAAAGGTGGGATTAGCTCTGAAGTCAA
>BPTQ01000008.1:106699467-106891307 GCA_019973895.1 Chrysanthemum seticuspe | reverse complement strand
GCCCTCCATTTATTCAACCTTAGGGCAGAAACCGGGTTCACTTCATATGCTACTGATGGTAACATCGGTATTGAAGACAAGACGTCATGGACCCAGTGACGCACTGCACTTCAACTTTCCAAACCACTCAAGTTCCTCTTAAAAGGACTTGTTTCATTCTCACGGGGAACCGACATTATCTATCGACTTTCTCTTAGAGATTGTTGATATTGAAAAAGGAGACCCTCTCCCTAGTCTCCGGCACAGGATCCAAATATGCACAAATTGAGTCTAGAGCCACGAGATCATCAATAAATCTCATTAGGACACTTTCAATGAAGACTCTCTGTTTCACACAATGTGGAAAGAGAGATTATATCTTGAGTCCTACGCATTATCCTTGTGGTATTGCCAGAACATCTGAGTGATGTGTTTACATATTCACAATGAAGATGGAAAGCCTTCTGGAGCCAACATCAAACAAGCTCCTGGTAGGTGGCATGTGAGATCTATTATATAGATCAACCATGTGACAACTGAACAGAAACAATGGGGCGATTCAATCTCTTGAATCAATCCTGGTTCAGGTTATGGATTGACGGATGCCTTTGAAAAAACCGGTCTTTGTGCTTATAAACTCTTTTCTTTAGCACATCGACCGTGTACTCATTTTTCAAACCAAAAGGTATTTTTATGATTGATAATTGATTTTCAATAAAACCTTCGTTGTATTGCAAAAACAATTTCTATTGAGCAATACACGATTGTTTTTCAAATCTCTTTTCATCAATCAGTGGACTTAAAATTCGCTGGTTCACTCACTCCGTGTTGTCTTCTTTGAGATGTTCCGGTTTGAGAACAGCTAGAACAGCTGCGAAACCCTGTCAAGGAGATTCTTAGGAATCCTACCTGATCACAGGCAGTACTTGTACTGATCAACGGGGAACCGTGGGTCGTGTACCTCAATTCAACGAAAGTGATCAAAGACACTTTCGTGTGTTTTATTGCTAACTGTTGTATGCAGGTACTCCCGACGCTTGCAGCTGATCAGAATGGAGCGGTCAATCCTTAGCCGCATGCTCACTTAACTCATTCAACTCAAAGAAATCATGACTAGTGCATCAATGACTCTGATATTTCACACCAAGCTTCTGCTACGCTGCTGCCAATATCATGATTCAACAAAAGCTTCCGCTACTCTGATGAGAAGATCTCATGATCCAGAATGTGAGCATGTCGGTCCCAAAGTCACAACATCACAAAATACCAACACCACAAATGATGTGTCAGAGATTATTGATAGCTGATGATCTCCAAAGATGGCTCAAACTTATCATCACGTGGATCAGTAAAAGACCTCCACTTGGAATAACCAAACATGCAATGTGAAGAATCACTGACTACGAGCTTAGGAGCAAAGGACTACATCAAGAATGCAAGATCAATTGTTAAATGTAATATCTATTTGTATTCAATGTAATTTTGGTACATGATTGAGGTGACCTCCCTTAGGGGGAGATTGTTAGGAATTAGAAATTCCCGGTATTAAAGAGTCGGTCACCTCAAGTATATGTAATCGTTAGAAAGCTCGTAGTCGTAGTTCTTTTAAGTTAAGTAGTAATTTAGTTAAGTAACACCGTGGAGGACGGACGGGTCTTTACCCACTGTATGCCTGATCCACAGCCCAAAGTGTGGCGAGTTATGTAAGACTATAAATACTCTCTACCTTCCAAGGTAGAGAGTTGGAGCTCATAATAATATCTTTCACTTTCTCTCACTAAGTTCCCTAAACCTCTAACTTTCTCTCTCTAGAATTCCATCTATATGCTACTTTGTGTTATGGTTTGATGTGCATGTGAAAAGTAATATCCTAACACATTTGAAAACTCAATCAAGGTACTTTATAAATTACTTTAAAAAGCTTTCGTACCTCAATAGTTTATTTGCTCCCCCTCAATATGTGCTTCAAGATTCGAAAGCGTTTAGCACATATGAGCGAGCAGCGTGCACAATTAAATCAAAACGATCACCTTTTATCAAATTTCATTGTTAAATCACAAATTCTCCCCCGATCAAAAATATCAAACCCTTTGAGATTTTGGATCCCAAGTGATTTAATTAGGTTTAGAAAACATGGGAGAAAATGTGGCCTTGTTTAAATACTCATCTGGTTTTTGGATAAATCCTCCTCCTCAACATGTGCATTATGTATATTGAAATCGTTTGGCACATGGAGGCAGGAGTGCCTTTAAAGGACTAAAACCAATTCCATTTAAAATAGATTTGAGATTTAAATCACGATCTCTACCCCGATCAGAAATATCAAACCATTTGAGATTTTTGTGATCCCAACTGATTTAAATCATTTAGAAAAATTTGGGGAAAGACGTGGCAAGATTCAATTTTGAAAGATGACAGATAAGGACCATTTTAAGACATTAAAGATTGTTAGTGTCAGGTATGATAGTTTTTAAGAGATCTTTTAAGTAAAACAAAACAATTTCACAATCAAACAAGAACAGAAAAATTTTCATTTTGAAAGACCTTGATTCTAAAGAAAAAAATCATACCATGACATAACATTAAATCTTTATATCACCACTTATTTTGTACAATCCGGACTTTTATGAAGCAATATTGTTTGAAAATAATTTATTTTAAATCACTCTCCCCCTCAATCGATGACCGTAGTCGTTGATTGAGTGACTTAGGTTTTGATAAAAATGAAGTCCGGTGATTTTCAAACTTAAGTCCAATTTATTTTCAAAACAAATATTTTTCATTTTTCAAAACAATATTGTTTAAAAATTGTTTAAAAAATGGTATCATCACAATTTATCCTGCACAAGATACGTTAAGTGGTTGAGAAGCTTCTGTTGTTTCTGTAGAGCTTGGAAGAAAAACCGTCTGCTGATGCAGTGAGACTTCTTCTTACGTTGCATTTTGAATGCCAACTGAGGTCAAATTAAGCTCCGTTTCTTCAATCACTTAGAAGAAAACCATATGCCGATGCAGTGAGACCTCTTACGTTGCATTTATGCCAACTCTCCATAGAAGTCCAATTAAGCTCCGTTTCTTCATTTGTCAACCCAAGATATAGTTACCCTTTCCTTTCGGCATCCAATCATCTTCAATTGTGGGATCCGGATCGGGAACATTCTTTTATACCAATATACCTGCATACGTTAGTGAACACACATACAAATATATGGTGGTCGACATCACCCAAACAACAATCGACTAATAAAAGTCAATGCAACATATCAATCAGATCATATAAATGTATGGGAATAATGTGTTCATAAAACTCTAATCATCTAATCCTAGCAATCATATCCTAGGCACCTAGTCCTTCAACATAGGTTAACATCATTTTTAATTAAGCATATAGGATAATTAAGAAAGTCCGTTAGATGATATAGATTTGAAAACATTATCCCCCTCAATTAATGACTCAATTTTTTAAAAGTTTAAAAGCGCTGAAGTCATTGATTGAGTTTGCAAATTATATAAAAACTCTGAATCTGATTGTTTTGAAAGCAACTCATTTTCCACCAATTTTGAATACAACAAATATTTTTCTGGAGAATTTTTAGACGGAAAAACATTTGTGTGGGAACAGCAGTCCTTCGACATACTTTCCTCGTTTTGTTTTTGGATAAGTGCACAAAATATTTGAAAATTGGTTTAGTGCAGCACTTTCCTTTCTTGAAGAACGGGTTGCTATCTGAAATAATAGCAAGCCATAGTTTTAAGCACGGGTTACAGTCTGAAGTAACTGCAAGCCATAGATTTGTGACATGTTTAGAAAGAAATATTTACACCTCCTGCTCGAACTTCATCTAAAGTCCCGTGCCATTATTGAATGACATTTCTAAGACCGTATTTGTTATCGATACCAGAAGACATGTCTTGAGAAAACATATTTTTGGTCTTTTTCAAATTTTTTGATTTTTATGGGTTTTTGATAATTTTATATTTTTCTATTTTGTTTTGCTAGTTTTATATTTTTGTATTTGGTTTTCTGATAAATATTTACAAAGATAGTTTAGATGATATAGTTAAAGAAGATGATGAAACGAGTACCGAGATAAGGATATCGAGCAGCCCCGTTGTAGAAGATAGAAGTCATCATCTCTTAAACATTCACCACCAAAGCTTCCAAGGCTCTTGAATCGAAGATAGAACATGAGCCTTCGAGAAAAAGAGACTTTGGCAGCTTCCCCTCAAACCGAAGATCCATTAGATGAGCAGATTCGAAGCTCTATTTCAAGCTTTCCTTAGCCAGGTGCACAAAGAAGCACACCATTATCATAAATCCCGCTGCTCCATTTAAGAACGAAAATCAAGGTTCTCCGTTCGGGGTTATATCATCAACAAGAATAGCAACGTATCATTCCACTCATAAATAATCTTCTCAAATTTCATAACCACTGAAGTCTGACGCAATCCATTCCAAAAGGTGTCAAGAGAACAATTCCCCCAAGTAGTTGAATTGATGTAGTCAGTCTCTTTGTATAATGCTCAAGAACTCTCCCAATACACATCATGAGGGGAATGAAAACACCTTCCCATGTTCACATTTTTCTTCCCGGATGATCGTGTATGAAGCTCAAGAATCCGAAGTACACCAATACCCAAGAGCTCTCTCGAATACACATCATGAGGGGAATAAAAACACCTCCCCATGTTCACATTTTTCTTCCCTGATGATCGTGTATGAATCTCAAGTATCCGAAGTATACCACTACACAAGGAAGGAATGAGTGATAACATTGAAGAAACAGGCCAAGTCACTGATTATCTCTGCGGATGACAATCTCTGCGGATGTCAACTCCGGAATAAGTGATTATATCTCTAAATCACTGATTAAGCCCTCAAGTGAAAACAGCTGAGCATCCCCAATGTACACAATCTCTCTCCCCAATGAATCACACACTTGTGTACCTCGTTTATCTTCAGAATCTTTCTCTAACATCTCTTCCCCCACATAGTTGGAATAAACACTAAACTCCATGAGTCAAACCTTGAGTTTCTCTGCGGTAATTACATTTGTCTTCCCGGGATATCTTCAATCACTTAGAAGTATTAAGTTCATCAAGTTTACTCGCCATGAGTCAAACCTTGAGTTTCTCTGCGGTAATAACATTTGTCTTCTCGGGATATCTTCAATCACTTAGAAGTATTAAGTTCATCAAGTTTACTCGCGTTTAGATGCGTGTATCCTTCCTCCTTTCTGGTTTTGATGATTCAGAATCAGCAACACATAATAAGCCCAAATACTTGAAATCTTTATGAGAAGAACACTTGAACTCTTGTGAGAATCAACTTGCTGAAGACTCTCTCTGACTATTTTTATCAACCCTTATGTAGACAATTTGAGGTGACCACTGAAGAAGAACACCCGATATAACATACTTGAAACTGAAGTCAACATCCCCACATTTGTATCTTAAGCTTGCACCTAATGATGGAAGAACGGTGTAGAGAATTTATGCTTCAAGCAAATCTCTAAGTACTCACTACCCAAACAAAGTATGAGACATTAACACCTCTTGCGATTATCCACACCGTCATATGCATGTGACACTGAGTAAAACAAAGTAACTCCTAATAGTGATAGTTAACCAGGTCTTCAACCATCCACCTCGACTGCTGGTAACTAGATAAACCAAGTCTTCAACTCAAATTCTTAAGCCCGAGCAAGTTATCAAATAAGAACACGCCTTTGTGAAAGTCAACTTCAATCTCAAATAAGTGATAAATGATTAACTCCGAAGTAATCAATTTGTGTCAAATGTCCAACACGTGAATAAATGTACAACCGGATGTACATTGACCCACTTAATGAACCGGAACAAATGATTCCTCAACATCAATTCCATCTTCCTAAAGATATACATATAGAGACTGATCTGGAAGATTCACCAATAATGTCTTCAAGCGGATGAGGAAGTCATTTTCCTTAATGTTCATGTGGTTGATTTACAGAGTGCACAATAATCCGTGAAGATTTGGTAAAGGAATACCAAAGAGCGGATCATTTTTCATGAACAATAATCCGTGAAGATTTGGCAAAGGAGTACCAAAGAGCGGATTATTATTCAAAAGTGCAACTGTAATTTTACAATAGTCAATATCAACATCCCGAGGAGTCACTGCTAAATAATATGAGCAATTCTAATTGGGGATTGAATCTGACTTATAACTTTCACCCAATTAGTACTCTCCCCTAAACCGACAATATGTTTGATAAATGCCTAGATTAAGAAGAAGTCTTTAGATCGTTAAATGCAACTCGTCTTTAGTCTTCTAACATGTAGCAGAAAATGTAGAACCGACTGTAGACTCGACCTTCTTCAAGATTGTCCGAATGGGGAATAGATTGTTAACATCTTCAACACTCCAAAAAATAAGAACATCGCCAAAAAGCATCCCGATTAACTTACATATTGAAAATCCCCTTAACTAAAATCTCTCCCAATCAAAAAAGAATAGAAAAATGTTCATCAAGGAAATCAGCAATCAGGCCGCAACGAACACACAAGATGGTAACACCAAACTACCAATCACATCAAACAAGAACAGAGAGATTGTTCGGAATCATCATGTTGATGTATCCGTGAAGCATTAACCAGAAGCACTTTGTCGATAAACTCATCAATCCGAGTGAAGATGTCAACCAACGACTCTTAGAAGAAACTCCATGTAAAGATGACCAGATAAGAAGAAGCTCGGTTCTTACATGAGTTAGGAGCCGTTTGACCATTTATTCTCAAATATTAATCAACCATGCAATAATTTCACACTTCTTCTCCCCCTCAAGAATTGCATACAGAGTTCCCATTCTTGATTAAGTAAGTGAAAATCATCCGAATGTTCTATTCACACTTCTCTTCCGCAAAATAAGCACATGATGTCGCCATCTTCAACAATCAGTGGTAGCCCGGTTCACTTGATGACTGAAGCACATGGAAAAAGTATGAAGCATGTTGATGAGAATGGTCATAATAAGAAGATTTCTCTTCTTCAGAAGATAAACCGCACTGACACGTACACTTTTCTTTTCTTTTAAGAACGAGGCATGAACTGTTGTGTTCATACGTCATAAATCTCTCTCTTTTCATCTACTCTTGGCAAACTTGTAATCACCCCATTATCATTCAGTAGGCTCTTTGTCATGACAGCTGATGGAGAAAACCCAATATGATGAATTTGACCCTGAAGTAAACTACCCTGAACTCGTGACTTAAACTTGCACATATGTAACAAAGAGCGGTGCCGATTTCCATTAGCATCTCTAAGTACTCTCTATGTACTCTATACTCTTCAACCAACCAACCATCAAGTATAAGACGTACATTACCTCTTGAAAATCCACAATTGAATGTGACACTGAGCACTACAACGTAACTCCTTAAAGTGATAGTTATTTTGTGGTGGTAAAAGCCCAATTCCCCCAAGTGGTAAAAGAAAAGGTAAAAGACACCCAACAATAACTAGATTTCCAAGTCTTTGTTTTTGATAATATGCTTGAACAAGGATCATGAAGAATCTTCATCCATCCATCCCCGATACCTTCAGATACTAAGTACACTCGCCCGTGATAATTCACTTCAACCTCAAATAAATAATACTGAATTAACGCCGTTGTCACATCTTCTGAACTGCTCAAATCTAGCCTTCTTTGACATTTAAATGAACTTTGATAATGGTTTCATCCCGACCATGGTTAAAAGCACATAACCCCGTAAAACCATGTGAAAACCAAACTGCCATGAAGAATATCCAAGCAATCACTCAATTCATGAAGTACACCCTTTTATCCATTCTTTGAAGTAGAAACCGTAGCACCAGCATCAGATAAGATCCCGACATACACTTTCCTTTCTCCCGGATGGTTCCATCGTCACGGGATTTTACAATTCTATAGTTTAAACCGAGAAATAATTTCTTTCGCGGGATTTTACAAAACCAAGAATAAACCGTAAGATAGATCCGGAAATGCACTTTACTATTAACAATGATGTTTCCATTGTCACGGGATTTTACAAGTCTATGATTTAAACCGAGAAATAGGTTCTTTCGCGGGATTTTACAAAATCAAGACAAAACCGTAAACAATGTCAGTTTGAATGAGTAATGACAACTTTGGTTTCGGTGAATATCTGTTTTAGGGGAACATGCAGCAGTTTATCAACGGTTCATTATCCAACATCATCAACATCATCAGCCATTCAATAAATACTTTGGTAAACACATCATTCACGCATTCTATCGGCAGATGTTGTGACCTCATGGTGAATTAAACCCGATATGCCAAACTTGAACATGAAGAAGAATTCTCCAGATTTGCTACTTAAACTTGTACAAAACCTCGTGAAAAAGAACCGGTGTGTACCCAATGTACAAAACCTCTTGACATATCCTCAACTGCGTGAGACACCGAAGTGATAGTTACTTTGTGGGTTAAGTGAGAAAAAATCACAAACGTAACTAAATAGCCAAGTCTTTATCACCCTCTATAAAAGTCCAAACAAGTCATCTTCGTGGAAGGGTAGAAAGAAAGAAGACGTAAATAAGTAAGCACGCCTGGAAAATCTCACTTCAAATCCAAATAAGAAATATCGTCCAAACAACCCCGTATTCAATCTTGTTCAAATATCAATTCAAGCCGAGACATAATGTCCTTCGTGAGAATGTATAAACCAAAGTACCAATCCTCATAATAATTAGTCATATCATCACACCAAGTCCGATCAATCAACATTTCACCCGATTCATTAACACACCATAAGATTCTCCCGTTCCAACATATAAACCGAATACCAAGTGACGTTGGGAAGTAAGGATACAAAAATGCATATTAGAGCACTCATGAGAATTCTAATTCGGTTCAATAGATTTCCAGCATTGGCAAGACCCACGACAACAATAATAATTACTTGATCATCAACACATACAAAATAATCCTTTAAAACCCACGTTAAGAAATATCATGATACAACAAACCCGGTCCATTTTGTGTTTAGCCAATCCCGAATCAAAATAGCATTCAGCCCATCCAATTCTTTCATACAAAATCTGGATATGCTATACGGCCCAACGAAGTGTGTAACCAGATCCGATTCTCAACCTGTACGCTCCAACAAACAAGGCCCATGTCATCATATCCAAAGCCACATAACACCCTAATCCTACGGGTATTTAAGTTACATATCACACACTTAACTCAAACCTTAAGATTACTCTTATATCCGCCCCCCCTCTTACCACAAACACAGAAAAACAAAAACCCTAATCCCAAAAAAAATCCGCCTCTTTCATTTACCAGTTGAACACCAACCCTAATTTTTATAAATAAAATCCGCCTCCTTTCTCATATTATCTAAGAACATATAATCCAGTCTAGCCACAGAGATGGCATGAGACGCAGATTTGGCATTGAGCATGTGGTCTTAGAACATGTGATATGCAGATTTTGAATAACCACAGGGATGGTTTGATGACTTACTGGAGGCTACGATAACAAACATCATCAACACGGTAGGTTAATTTAACTTTGTCACTTCGTATAACAAATAACCGAACAAGGAGAGAGATGAAACACTAATGGTTTTGATCTTTCTTCATTAGTTTCAAATATTGGAAAATAGTAGATGCTCATAGATCTTTGATGTTTCATGTGTTATAATAGCATAGTCCTTAATCTTGACACACAAACTGAGATCTTTTGTGAGAAAAGAAAGAGAAAACGGTTTTATTTTTCTTGTATAATTTTATTTCATATTTGATTCGGATAGGAAAAGATTGATGATGTGTTGGTGGTTAAGAACATGGTGAATCTTTAAAATATTTGAGCCATATAGAACCCAACTGAGATCTAGTAGTCATCAAATGGAGTTGGATCAGTGATGAGTTTATGTTCGTGCGATGGATCTTTAATGGTCTTGATATGCCAATATTTATCATGAAATAAAGCTGAGATCCTTTATCCTTATCTAGATAGATTTGATCTGAGGATATAGTGTAGTTTTTATTGATGTAGTAGTCTGAGTCTTGATTAGTGTTGGTGTTGGTCACATGTGGTTAACAAACAACTGTTAGTTGCTTCATCATTTCTTTAATCCGCATCTTAAGTCTTTCAACAAGTCAACAACGAGTGAAAATGCATTTAAAACACAACTCGCTTAGTTGTGAAAACAGTCAACTCGCATCATATTCTTTTAACAACTCGCAATAAAAAATGCTAGTACTCAACTCGCATATCCATTATAGCAACTCGCTCAATAGCAAGTGCAGATTTACCATATGCGAGTTAAGTAACTC
Organism: Chrysanthemum seticuspe; assembly: GCA_019973895.1. Classification (NCBI taxonomy): domain Eukaryota; kingdom Viridiplantae; phylum Streptophyta; class Magnoliopsida; order Asterales; family Asteraceae; genus Chrysanthemum; species Chrysanthemum seticuspe. The sequence goes on along the minus strand of BPTQ01000008.1, from coordinate 106,880,998 downwards.
ACATTATTCATGACCAACTCGCTTTTGACTAAGGCAACTCGCATTTGACAAAGGCAACTCGCATATGGACCATTGAACCTGGACATATTTTAGACAAGTCGCATTCATAGCAACTCGCAGTTGACTAAATAGTCAACCCGCATCCTTAAAGCTGGTTCCTAACTCGCTTATGACCCAGCAATAACTCGCATCAGATACTTTGAATTTGGACGTTTTTTGACAACTCGCATTCAACAATGCTCCAACTCGCATCCAAGAAAGACCAACTCGCATTAAAGAACAGGCATACAAACTGCTTATGACCAGATTCTATAACATAAATAAAACTTGTATGAAACAGCTCAAAAACTCAATACAGCAAGCTTAAACACTGCATAAGAACACGCTTAAAGATACTGGTTTAGAACATGAAAAATGATATATGACCATGACATACAATAAACCAGTAAGCCAACATAAAATACAGATTTAACAACCAACAACTGCAGCAACACACATCATCAAATCATCATGCCAACTGAATCAAACACCCATCAAAATGCATAGACAAAAAATTGTGAATCAACCCGTATACAAGACAACCCAAACCGCATATACGAACCACATAAAACACCATGCAAATCATCAAAACAACACAAGGATAATGCGTAGGACTCTTAATATATACTTACTTTCCACATTGTATGAAACAGCAAGTCTTCATGAATTTTGTGTCCTAACGAGATATTGTGGATGATCTCTTGGCTCTAGACTCAATAGTGCACATTTGGTTCCTGTGTCGGAGACTAGGGAGAGGGTCTCCTTCTTCAATATCAACCATCTCTAAGAGAAAGTCGATAGATTATGTCGGTTCCCCGTGAGAATGAAACAAGCCCTTTTAAGAGGAACTTGAGTAGCTTGGGAAGTTTTGTGCAGTGCGTCACTGGGTCTATGACGTCTTGTCTTCAATACCAGTGTTACCTTAGTAACCACCAGTTGCATATGTATTGTACCCGGTTTCTGCCCTAAGGTTGAATTATTGGAGGGCTATTTCTTTTCACCCTTTTCACATTAATTTCTTTTTCATTCTTCAACCCCTTCAGTGCTTACCGAGACTTCATTACTAGAACCTTGTTGGGTTTATTCCAGTACTAGCTCTGTCTCAGTCAGCACTCTTCCCATATCTCACTTTTCTCCTTTTTTTCAATATACCTAAGGACTCTACACTATCTAGTGGATTGTCCCTGGGTAGATCCCTCCGGTTCTGGCGGATCGTGGGAACTAATACCTAACCTCACCATCCTTATAACTCCATACATAAAGTAAAATGGTCGGTCTTTTGGTATAGTTCATTCTTCCTTGAAACCAATTGAAAAATCATTTGGAAAAACAATCAAGGTACTTGTGATACGAGATCAAAGCATTTTGTACCTTAATAGTTTTGATCATTTAGAAAACCTCCCCCTCAACATGTGCATATGATTTAGAAATTGTTTAGCACATGGAGGCAAGAGGACTTTGAAATATTTTCTTTGATCACTATTTTCATAGAAAAAGCCATTTGATTTTCTTGGTAAAATTCTCCCCCTCAATATGTGCATAGGATAAGAGAAATCATTTTAACACATAGAGGCAAGAGTTCTTTTGAAGCACATCCACGAACACAAAGGCCATTAAGAAAACCATTTGATAACTCAATCAAGGTACTTTATAAATAACTTTAAAAAACTTTTGTACCTCGATAGTTATGCTCCTCCTCAAAATGTGTTTCGAGATTCGAAAGCGTTTAGCACATATGAGAGAGCAGCCTGCACAACTAAACCAAAACGATCAACTTTTATCAAATTTCATTATTAAATCACAAATTCTCCCCCGATCAAAAATATCAAACCCTTTGAGATTGATGAGTGGCCTTTTACTCATCATTTTAAGCTCGGAAAACCCACAAAAACGACTAAAAACACAAAAATATAACCAATTATACTGCAGATATCCTTGGAATGTGTTTTAATGTGTTTCAGGTACAAAAAGATCGAAAACAGGGAAAAAACGGACAAAATTGAGCTTGGAATGGAAAACGTGCTTAGCGGACGGAGCCGGGAGTGGATTTTCTACATTTTTGGATCCCGAAACGCATATTTGGAGTGAGAGTGGGGAAAACAAAATCAAAACCGAACCCTAAACCCATAATTACCTTTCTTCCCTGTACCCGAACCCAATTTACCACTTTTACCCTTAAAACATTTTTACTAAAATCAATTATTTTTATTTTTAACCATTTTTATTTAACAACAATTATTTTAATTAAAACCAATTTTTATAAAAAATATTTTTCTCTCTAAAAAAAAATAAATAAAAACTATTTACAAAACACAAAAATACATTTTAAATCTTTTGATCAAAATGCAAAAAAATAAATAAAACAAAACCTTAATCCTTGAACCCTTTCCCTTTACCCATTTAACCCACGACCCTTCTTTTTTACCCATCCCCTCTTTACCCATTTTTGTCTTTACCCAAAACCAGAGCCAAAACCATCCAAGAACAAAACTCATTTGGCGCCCAAATCCTTCCCTCCTCCTGTCACTCTCACTCCACATATACAAACAAGACATTATCACATGTCTTCCTTGCCACCTTGGCAATCCAAGGTACAAAAGCCCATCAATGGCTGTAATATTAGCCTTGGTCCCCAATCAAAATCAATGGTGTGGATGATGTTAAAAGAAGCACACAGATGCATTTTCTCATTCCTACTCACACAACAAAACACAAGCACAACAAGACAAAGAAGAAGATATATGTTGTTTTAGTATAAATAGGCTTTTAGTATCTTTGTAAAAAACTGTCTAGAATTCTTAGTTCTAGTACCATTTTAATTTGATTGTCATTTACATTCCTTGTAATTTTTAAATTCCATGCAATTTAATTTCAGTATTTAATTTCAGTTAATTTAAGGTTATGCAGTTTTGATTATTTAAATTCTGTTAGTTGTGTGTTAAAAGTATTCTTAAGTGTTGTTAGAGTCAAATTGAAGTTTCTTGTTAATGATAAAAATTGGTTTTTAAGTTTTCTACATGTTTTCAGCATTGAAAAATCCATTTCTGCCCTGAAAAGGAGGGTTTGGATTTGGATGTTAGTCATAGCAAAAATCTGTTTTCTTTGGTTTTGTTCCTCAAACCAAATTAGTTTAGCCTTAATGTAGTATATTTAGTGCATTTTTATAAGTTTTTAATAGTTTAAAAGATTTTTAGTTAAGTTTTCAAACTTCTAGTTTTAAAGTTTATTATAACAGTTTACATTGCAACTTTTTTTTAAAAGTGTTTAAAGAGCTGTTCTTTTTGGTCCATTCTCATTTGAAAGTACATGTCACTAGTTTGATTAAAGGTCATAAGCCTTTGAGTCATAGAAGTCAATTTGCTAGTTTTTTAGTAGTCATTAAGGTAAAATAAATCTTTATAACAGTCCATTTAGTCCTTCTTTTTAACTTAGATTTAGGTAGCTTAAAGTTAAATTTAGGATTAGTTTTTATTGCAACAACTAGTTAGTAGTATTAGCTTAATTTGTTTTAGCTTTTTAAGCCCTTTAGAGTTTTCTAGGATGCTTATTTTTAAGCCCAAACATGCCGTAGTGGGATGTTTTAGCCTGCACAGTACAACAGCAATTTTCAGTTTGTTGTTGCCTATTTCCCTTTCTTTATTGGTTATTAAACCTCCCTTTAATGCCTTTAGTAAGTAGCTTAATAAGTTTAGTTTATTCCCAAGCTTATTATAGCTTTTAGTTGCCTCATAACCAAACAGCCCCTTAAGTGTTTGCTGTTGGTAAATAAGCTGTATACAGCTTATTCTAGCTTTTTCCAAATTTATGTTTCTGTCAAAAATGCTTATTTCAGTCCCTTAGTTAGGTAAAAAAAAAGTGCACTGACAGGGATTGAACCCTGGTCAGTTCGCATAAACAGCAACGCCCCAACAGCAACCTCATGACCATCTGCACTATCAGGAGTTTCTTGTCATAATTTGCTTTATTAGTTATTTAAATACCTGTAGCAGTTTTCTGCAATTTTTTTAGTTCCACCTTTTTTATTTTCTTTACCTTAAGCTTAGTTCAAAGTAGTTTTCTGCAATTCTTTTAGATTTTCCCAATTACATTTAATATTTTTTATAATTTAATTAGTATATTTAGTTTTTAATTCGTAATAAATAAAATAAAAGTCTAAAAAATACCCGGCTTTTTCCTAAAATTATTTTTAGTCGTTTAGAATGTAGTAAAATTTGTTTTGCACCCGTAGGCCTTAAATTGCATTATTTTCACTTTTTGAAGCTCGGGATTAGCCTGGGTTTTCGCGTTTTTTTTATTTTTATTGCCCTAGGACTTAATTTAGCATCATTTTATTGTTTAATATGCTTAGTAGTAGTTAATTTGTTATTTACTTTGTTCCTCTTGCCTTCATTACTTTCCCGTTCCTTAAATTAGTAGATAACGTAATTCAAATCGAAAATTTCCCGATCCATTCAAGCATTTTAATAACAAACCTCAAACGTCACCGTCAATTCACACCTCGTTGGGAAACGACCCGGGTAATCACTTGCCCGGTATCACTTATCGAGTATTCGCGAGTTTTGCGTGTCGATCTTTTTCCTAAAGGGTCGGTTTGTAATTCTCGCGAGTATTTATATTTGGTATTTCTATATTATAGTTGATGTTAGGAATTAGAAATTCCCGGTATTAAAGAGTCGGTCACCTCAAGTATATGTAATCGTTAGAAAGCTCGTAGTCGTAGTTCTTTTAAGTTAAGTAGTAATTTAGTTAAGTAACACCGTGGAGGACGGACGGGTCTTTACCCACTGTATGCCTGATCCACAGCCCGTAGGTGGCGAGTTATGTAAGACTATAAATACTCTCTACCTTCCAAGGTAGAGAGTTGGAGCTCATAATAATATCTTTCACTTTCTCTCACTAAGTTCCCTAAACCTCTAACTTTCTCTCTCTAGAATTCCATCTTATACGCCACCTTGTGTTATGGTTTGATGTGTATGTGAAAAGTTATATCTTACAATTGGTATCAAGAGCCATGGTTAGATCATATCTTGCACATCTTTGGATTTATAGTGGTTTTTAGGTGGTTTTTGAGTTTGAAAAAGTTTAGTGGTTTTTGCATCATTTGGTTGATTTCTTGTGTTAAAGTTTGAATTTTGTTGGTACTTTTATGTTTAGAATCATCAAAAGTGTTTAGGTTTTCATTTGGTAAGCTTGAATCATCTTGGTTGGGTTGTTTTTGGATTGAAAAGTGAAGTTTATTTGGTTTTTCAAGCTAGCGACTTAGCTCTCGGATTTTTTCTTGGTAGCGACTTGCTTCACAAAATTGTAGCGAGTTACAGTGTTAAAGCTAGCGAGTTAGAGCTAGCGAGTTAAAGGACAAGTAGTGGACTCTCCACTACGGGTAGCGACTTGTGGTAGCGACTTGGTCTGTAGCGAGTTGCTCTTTAGCGACTTGCGTTGTTGGCGACTTGAGTAGCGAATTACTGCTGAATTTTTGCTAGCGACTTGAGTGTTAGCGAGTTGCTCTTTAGCGACTTGCATTGTTGGCGACTTGAGTAGCGAATTACTGCTGAATTTTTGCTAGCGACTTGAGTGTTAGCGAGTTACTACTTAGCGACTTGCTTTTCTGTTAGCGACTTGGGATTCTAGCGAATTGGCTGTCTAGCGAATTAATTGGTAGCGACTTAGTGAATTTGTCCCTAGCGACTTAGAGCTTTATCATCTAGCGACTTGAGTGATTATTTACGGTTTTCTCTTGATTTAGTAAAATCCCGTGAAAGAATCTATTTCCCGGTTTAATCATTGAGTTATAAAATCCCGTATAATCTGTTAACATGTCTACCAACGTCCCTACTGTCATCTCCACTGTTGCCGAGGATGTACAAGCAGCTGGTTCAGATACTCGTCCACCCATGCTTGACAGAACAGACTACGATTCTTGGGCTCAACGAATCAGATTGTATTGCCTTGGAAAGGAAAATGGTGTCAACATTCTCAAATCCATTGATGAAGGACCATATCGTGTTGAGACGACCAGAGACATACTTGATACTAATGAAGATGGTACTCCTGTTTACGGAATGGACAGACCTAAGATGTATGATGAGCTTGATGATAAGGAGAAAAAGAGATTCGATGCAGATATCAGGGCTTCAAACATTGTTCTTCAAGGTCTTCCTAAAGACATCTACAAGCTGATCAATCACAACACTGATGCAAAAGCAGTTTGGGATAATGTAAAGATGCTTCTCTCAGGCTCAGAATTAACCATGGAAGACAGAGAATCACAACTCTATGATGAATTTGAGCATTTCAAGATGAAACCAGATGAGAATGTCTATGAGTACTATGTGAGATTTCATAAGTTAGTTAATGACATGAGGAACATCAGAATGACTATGCCTAACATTCAGTTGAATTCAAAATTTGTAAACAACATGAATCCCGAATGGCACAAGTTTGTTACCGCTGTGAAGCTTACTAAAGGACTGAAGAACACAAACTATGAGCAACTCTATGCCTTCCTCCTTCAGAATGAGAGACATGCCATGTTTGAAAAATTGATTCTCAATCAGTTCAAAACTAACCCAGGAGAGACAAGCTCGTCTAATGATTCAACTGCCTTCTACTCAAACATCGGAATCAAAACCAAAGCTTCACAAGTCATACCCTTGGGTAATGGTAATCACAAACTCATTCCTGATCCTATGTACAAACAAGCTGATGCTGATGCACACGTGGGAAGCTTCATCAATCAACTAGCTCTTCTGATTAGCCAAAACATGAATTCTCTCCCACAAACCAACAACAACCTCAGAACAGCATCTAACCCACACAATCAAGCTACTGTTAAAGATGGAAGGATCGTGGTGCAACCAGTTCAGGAAAGACAGTATGATCAGGGAAGGGGTGGTGCTGGTAGAGGCTATGTGGGCAATCAGAATCGAGGAAGGAATGGTAACCAAGGTCAAGCTAAGCCGATCAAATGCTATAACTGTGGTGGTGAGGGACACATTGCAAGGAACTGCACATCTCCAAAGCGGCCACAGAATGCTGATTACTTCAGAGATAAGATGCTGCTGGCACAAGCTCAGGACAATGGTGTTACGTTGGATGAAGAGGAATTGCTGTTTCTTGCTGAGGGTAATGCCAAGACCTATGATGCAGATGTGGATGAGCAGCCTATTCAGGAGATAGGTCACAATCATCAGAACGCCTTTCAAGTCGCTGACTGTGATGCTTACGATTCTGATGTAGATGATGGACCTACTGCACACACAATCTTTATGGCTAGCATCTCTCCAATGGTTTCTCCCAAGATCTCTTCCTCACCACAAGCTGGCACATCCAAGGACAAACTCATCTCTGAGGTATTAAAACTATACGATGATGCTGATGTGCAAGCAGATGCATGACAAAGTACAACCAACTGAAACTTTTGAATCAAATATTGAAAATATGGGTAACATCAATATTGTCCCATACGATCAATACGTGAAACAAAGTGAAAGTGAAATTGTACCAAGTGATGCATCTTCTGCAGTCAACAATGACTATGTCTTTGATGAATACACTGCATGTGCTCCTAATGATTCCATAATTTCTGAACTAAATGCCTATAAGGAACGTGTTGCTATTTATGAACAACGGGCAAAATTTGAGTTGACCACTCGTGAGCAGGAAATGGATGTCCAAGTGAGTACAGTAATTAGAAAAAGCAAGTTTAGAGAAGAAGTATTGAAACAAGAACTAAATTCCTTGCAAGAAAAACTTTCTAAAACAGCTAAGCAAAAACAAGAACTTCAAGAAAATGTGAAAATGCTTAAGCAAGAATTTAATGCAAAGGAATCAAAACTCTTGAGAGATTTTTCTAATCTGAAAACTTTGAAAAACAAACTTGAAAACAAGTTGTATTTACAAGGAAACACCATTCAGACTGCTCACATGATCACTAAGCATAGAGTTCTAAGCGATAAGCATAGCGTTCCCCTTGTAGAGGAACCAAATCCAGAGGTAATTAAAAGGGCTAGAAATGCTCATAAGGTAATTTATGATGGTAATGAAGTCCTTAAGCCTAGGCAGAAACCTAGTTGCGTTGAGTGCACTGAGGAAGATAAGATTTTAAATGATATCACTAGGGAAAAGATGAATAAGAAGCAAGATGATCCCAAATGCAAAGAGAAAAACATAATCTTCTCTCCTCATGATTACAAGAAGGAAAACTGGATTGCCTTGAACAAGTTTAAACCTCAGACTTTGTTGACTCCCGAACAAGTCTTCTGGAAAATGGATTTAGATAAGCAGAAAGCTGAAAATATTGTAGAAACAAACCCTCCCCTTCGGAAAATGCCTAGAGCAACAGTGTATCCTCCTAATACACCTATGCATCTTGTACCTAGAACAATTGCCACTAAAAGCAAGACATTAATTAGCCAATACGTTATATTCCAACTATTTGTTGATTTTGAGAAAACTTGCAAGAAAAGGATCACTCCCACTGGTATAACTGAAGGTGAAAGAGGTTTTGAACAAATGAAAGAATGTTATTTAACTGAGGTCATGCCCTTCTTTAAACTTCTAAAAGATCACTTTGAGAGTCTTAAAAAGGGGGTAGAAGCTGATATTAAAGGTATGGAAAAGGAATTTGATGCAATGGTTGCTGAAGTTAGTGATTATGAGCGTGCACTAAAATATAATGAGATTGAGAGAAAGAACTTGCATACATTAAATGAGACTCTTATTACTGAATGTGTTGCTCAAGATATCTTTTTTACTGCTTCAAATTGCTCCATTAATGCTTCTAAATTTCATGAACTGTCTGTTGCCCTGAAAGTCTCCCATGATCGTGTCATTGAGCTTGAAAAAACTAATTCTAAACTAAACGAGAAGATTGAACTAGATGATCACGACACTTTAGTTAAACATTTTTCCAAATTAGAAGTTGAGCATTTTAATTTACAACTAAAATACCAACATCTCAAAGAAAATGTCAAAACTTCAAATGTCAAGACATCTTCAGATGTTCCAGAGTTTGATGCAGTTTTTCAAATTAACAAACGTGATGAACAGATTCAAGCTCAGTGCAACACGATCAGAAAGTTGAAAGCCCAGATCTCTCAGTTAAAAGGTCAAACAAACAATATGACAGGTTCCCAAATGCCTCCTCCTTTAGATTCTCAGATTTCTCAAACGTTTCATCTTCAAAACCTAGTAAATGCTTTACAAAAGGAAAACGAAAGTTTTCTAGAAGAAAATGAAAAGGTTAAACGTCATTTCAATGAGTTATTTGAGTCAATTAAAATCACTCGTAACAAAAACAACGAACAAGTAGCTTCATTGCAGAAGGAAATTGAGAATCTGAAGAGTCAGGTAAAAGGGAAAATGCCAATGACCAATGGGGAGAATGTTGTATCAAAGGTTCACTCTTGCAATAAATATGCGTTATCTGTGACATATGTCCCTCCTCATCTAAGGAACAATAAACTTGCCATTCAAACATATTTCTCATCCCTTAAGGATTGCTTAGAATGCCTGCGTGAGATTGTTGAAGAGGATAAGCTAGAGAAACCTCATGATAATGCAATTGGACATGCATGCTCATATGCCAAACGATCTCAAGAAATCTTAGAATGCTTGATCACCATATGCCCAAAGACATTAGGTGAGAGAGTTAACCCTTTGATTCCATGCTCAATGCCTAAGGCCAAATATGAGATGCACTCGATTCCCAATGTTTTGAATGAGAGTCGTTGTGTACCCTTGAGTAGTTCAGATTCTAGATCTGTCAATGCTAGGAAAGAGAACTCAAATGTGCCTTCTAGGAGTACCAATCTCAGTACATCTAGCTTTATGAAAGTGAACCGTAGTGCACCTGCATGTAGTTCAGATCCCAGCACATCTAAACAGGTGGTGCAAAGAGTAGTAAAACAAACTAATGTTCCCATTCCCTCTACAGGAGTAATCAGTGACATTAAAGGGAGCAGGTCAAAGTCTCAAGACAATACAAGGAATGATAGGACCTCTCAAGCTAAGAATGTGCACTGGAAGAAAGTAGAAGAACAATCTAGGAACCTTAAGTTTGAATCGAATAAAACGAATCGTGTTGATTCTAGTATTAGCCATAAGCGTACTGTAATTAATTCGAATTCTGATACCATTTGCAAAACTTGTACTGATGTTTGCTTGAATTCTGTTTCTAATCATGGATGTGATGTCAATGCTTTGCCTAATGATGTTAATTGTCCAGTTAATATTGTTAATGCTAAAATTCATGCTCAAAAGGCTAAAAGGCAAAAGCGAAAGAAAGTTAGAAAACAATGGAAACCCACAGGAAGAACATTCAGCAGAATAGGTTCTTATTGGATACCTGTTGGTCATAAGACCAATCAGATAATGCCCACTAGAAAATGGATGCCTACTGGTAGAACTATTCCCTTAAGAAGTGGTCACACTGTAAACAGGTCTAATACAGACACTAGTATTGCATCTACTCATAATGATTCCATTACCTCACTGTCTGATATGAATGCATCTATTTCTGATGTGGGTGTTCCAACTGTTGATACTAACCAAATGGAACCCATTCTTGCATGGGGATCCTAATTATCCAGTTATCCATTCTTGTCTGTGTTCAACTGCAGATCGTTCAAATCGTTCTGTGGTACCTGGACTCAGGCTGTTCCAAGCATATGACTGGAGACCGGTCACGGCTCATGAACTTCGTGAGCAAATTCATCGGGACTGTTAGATTTGGTAATGATCATTTCGGTGCTATTATGGGTTATGGAGATTATGTTGTTGGTGATAGTGTCATCTCCAGAGTGTATTATGTGGAAGGTTTAGGTCATAATCTGTTCTCTGTTGGCCAATTCTGTGATTCTGATCTAGAAGTAGCCTTCAGAAAACATACCTGCTTCGTTAGAGATCTTAATGGTAAGGAACTGTTGAAAGGAACTCGTGGCTCAAACCTTTACACTATCTCTATCGATGACATGATGAGAGCTTCACCAATTTGCTTGCTATCAAAGGCTTCAAAGACAAAGTCATGGTTATGGCATCGTCGTCTCAATCACCTGAACTTCGGCACCATCAACGATCTTTCCAGAAAGGACTTAGTTGTAGGTTTACCTAGACTAAAGTATGAAAAGGATCATCTTTGTTCAGCATGTCAATTGGGAAAAAGCAAGAAGTATGCCCATAAACCCAAACCTACTAACTCTGTCACAGAAGTTCTTCATATGATTCATATGGATTTATGTGGACCAATGAGGGTGCAGAATATCTTTGGGAAGAAATACGTGTTAGTTGTGGTTGATGATTATTCTAGATTCACCTGGGTCAAGTTCTTAAGGACAAAGGATGAAACTCCGGATATCATCATCAAACTCATCAAACAGCTGCAGGTGAGACTAAACAAAACTGTCAGAATTATCAGAACAGACAATGGAACTGAGTTTGTTAACAAACAACTTAGTGAATTCTATGAAAGCATTGGAATCAGCCATCAAAGAAGTGTTCCACGAACCCCTCAACAGAACGGTGTAGTTGAAAGACGAAATCGTACTCTTGTTGAAGCTGCAAGAACAATGCTGATCTACTTAAAGGTTCCAATGTTTCTCTGGGCTGAAGCAATTGCCACTGCATGTTACACACAAAATCGTTCCCTGATTCACACCATTCATGGAAAAACCCCATATGAACTTGTCCACAACAGGAAACCTAATCTATCTTTCCTTCGTGTGTTTGGTGCATTGTGCTATCCAACTAATGAGGGTCAAGACTTGGGCAAACTTAGAGCTAAAGCTGACATTGGAGTATTTGTAGGATATGCACCAAACAAAAAGGGATACCGAATCTACAACAAAAGAACCCGAAATATCATGGAAACAATTCACGTTACGTTTGATGAGCTGACCGGTCAAATGGCTCCTGGACACTCCAGCTCAGGACCCGCACTTCAAAACAGTCCTATTGGTTCATCCCTTGTTCCAAACTCCTCTCAAGAAACGCCATATGTACCTCCATCTGAAGATGATGTAAAGAAATTGTTTGATCCAATGTTTGATGAACTGTATGAGTCTACTACTAATGAGGTGCTGATCCCTACAACAGAGGATGCTCATATTCCAGTGAATGAAGTCAATCCTTCAGTCTCAATATCTTTAAGCCAAGAAGCACCTGCTGCTGATCCTTCAGTCTCATCAACAAATCATCATTCTTCAAATGTACATCATGGAAATGTTTCTGACATCAATAATGAAGTTAATCCCTTTGCGACTCCTGAAGATGCTCCATTTGAAAACATATTTGCTACTCCTGAATCATCTTCAGAACCATCTTCTTCAGGAGACATCGACTCAGCTACTTCAGTTCCTCAACAAATGCCACATGAACACCTCAGAAAATGGACTCACGATCATCCATTAGACAACATCATTGGAAATCCCTCTCGTCCTGTATCAACCCGGAAGCAACTCGCAACCGATGCCTTATGGTGCTTCTTCAACTCCGTACTATCTAAGATCGAACCAAAAGATGTTAAAACTGCTATGAATGAAGATAGCTGGTTCAATGCTATGCAAGATGAAATTCATGAGTTTGATCGTCTTGATGTATGGGAGTTAGTACCTGCTCCGGACTGTGCTATGATTATAGCTCTAAAATGGATCTTCAAAGTAAAACTTGATGAGCATGGTGATGTGTTGAAGAACAAGGCTCGATTAGTTGCTAAAGGATATCGTCAAGAGGAGGGTATAGACTTTGAAGAATATTTTGCTCCAGTTGCTCGAATCGAGGCAATCAGAATCTTTTTGGCTAATGCTGCTAGTAAGAACATGGTGGTATATCAGATGGATGTAAAGACGGCATTTCTGAACGGAGATCTTAAGGAAGTTGTCTACGTAAGCCAACCCGAAGGATTCGTGAACCAAGAGCATCCTACTCACGTTTATCGTCTGAAGAAGGCTCTTTACGGTTTAAAGCAAGCTCCAAGGGCATGGTATGATACACTATCAAAGTTTCTTCTATCAACCGGATTCATCAAAGGAGCAGTTGATCCTACATTGTTCACCAGGAAATCAGGCAAACATTTGATTCATGTTCAAATTTATGTTGATGATATTATTTTTGCCTCGACTGACCCAATGGAATGTGATCGTTTTTCAAATGAAATGAGTTCAAAGTTTCAAATGTCAATGATGGGACAAATGTCATTTTTCTTGGGATTACAAATTTCTCAAAGTCCCGGAGGCATTTTCATAAATCAATCTAAATATGCAACAGAGATTTTAAAGAAATTTGGATTTGATTCAAGTGACCCTGTTGACACCCCCATGATTGACCGAACCAAACTAGATGAGGACCTCTCAGGGATCATGATTGACCAAACTAAATATCGAAGTATGATTGGATCCCTGATGTATCTCACTGCTAGTAGACCAGACATTTTGTTCTCTGTGTGCATGTGTGCTAGATACCAGGCTAAGCCTACCAAAAGGCACCTTGAAGCAGTTAAACGGGTCTTTCGGTATCTCCAAGGAACCATCAATATGGGACTTTGGTACCCGAAAGACACCGGTATGTCACTAACGGCCTATGCAGATGCTGATCATGCAGGTTGTCAAGATACACGTCGAAGTACGTCAGGAGGTGCTCAGTTTTTGGGTGATAAGCTTGTGAGCTGGTCTTCAAAGAAGCAAATGAGTACTTCTATTTCCTCTACAGAGGCTGAATACATAGCCATGTCATCTTGTTGTGCTCAAATCTTATGGATGAAATCTCAATTATCTGACTATGGCTTTGAATTCAACAAAATCCCTCTGTACTGTGATAATAAAAGTGCTATTGCTCTCTCATGCAACAACGTTCAACACTCAAGAGCAAAGCATATCGACATTCGACATCATTTCATCAGGGAACAAGTGGAAAAAGGTGTAGTGGAACTATATTTTGTGAGGTCTGAATATCAGTTAGCGGACATCTTCACCAAAGCTCTTCCAAGAGAACGTTTTGAGTTTATTCTTCCACGTCTTGGTCTGAAAAGCCTTCAACCAGAAACTCTCAAACGCCTTCAGGAGGAAGACGAAGAGTAAAGGTCTTGCTTCATCTATCTCTTGTAAATATTTATTTGAAAAACAAAATACAAAATTATAAAACCTTCAAAATCCATAAAAATCTGAAAATGTCGAAAAATCTTCAAAAAAATATTGTCATTTTTGTCATGTTTCTTTCCGGTTCGATTATATCTACGGTCTTTGAGCTGTCATTCAAAGAATGACACGGGATTTTAGATGTTGTTCGAATTTTAAAAAAAAAAAAAAAAAAAAAAAAAAAAAAAAAAAAAAAAAAAAATCAAAAAAATTTTTTTTGGGAGAAAGAGAAAATGGTTTGTTGTCATTTCAGGCAATAACCCGGTTTTAAAGAAAGAACAGAGCCATGTTTTATCATGTTTTCAAAATTCCATGCTCTGATTCTATAAACTTTTATCTGCTGAAAACTAAATGCTTTGAAAAATAACTCAATCTCTATTTTTGATAATCATCAGGACTTATTTGTCAAAATCTCTATCTCTCAATCAACAACCTACGTCATTGATTGAGGGGGAGAATGATTTCAATTAAATTAAAAAGTTATTTGGCATTAAATTGTTTTCAAATGATATACATGCATGTTTTAATAAATGGAGTTTAAAGTCTTAAAATCTGATACATATCAGTTAAAACACTTTCACAATCAAGTCACAATTCTCCTTAAAAGCTTTCAAAATCAATTTAAATCTATACGAGATCACAAATCTCAAATGATTTGATAATTGTGATCGGGGGAGAATGTGTGATTTAAATTGGACTTAAACTGATAATCAGGTAAATGGTTATAAAAGAATGTACATGCTGTCCTTCTCACATGTGACAAACGATTTCAATTTTTCAATGCACATGTTGAGGGGGAGCATCTATCTTAAACCTTTGATTTGAAACGTGATCATTCATCCTAATGTGCAGGTTCCCTCTAGTATGTGCAAAACTCTTTTCAAACCTCGAGGCACATATTGAGGGGGAGCAAATTCTTGGAAACCTCATCCTTCCCGGAAATGCTATACCTACTTCATCTGTTGAGGGAAGTGATTTTGATATCTTTTAGAAAATGGTAATCAAAGAAGTTAATTCTTTCTCTTGCCTCCATGTGCAAAACATTTTCAAATACTTGATGCACATGTTGAGGGGGAGTTCTCGTTCTAAAAATATCAAAAACAATTCAGGTACAAAATGCTTTGATTATATATCACAAGTATCTGAATTGATTTTCAAATGGTTTTCAATTGGATCCAATGGCAGACGAACAATACCAAATAGACCGACCAACTTTACTTCATGTACGGTGATATAAGGATGATAAGGTTAGGTATGTGTTCCCATGATCCGCCAGAACCGGAGGGATCTACCCAGGGACAATCCACTAGTTAGTATAGAAGTCCTTAGGTATGATGATAAAAGGAGAAAAATGAGATATGGGAAGAGTGCGGACTAAGACTGAGCTAGTACTGGAATAAACCCAACAAGGTTCTAGCTATGAAGTCTCGGTAAGCACTGAAGGGGTTGAAGAATTAAAAAGAATTGAATGAGAAAAGGGTGAAAACAAATAGCCCTCCATTTATTCAACCTTAGGGCAGAAACCGGGTTCAATTCATATGCTACTGATGGTAACATCGGTATTGAAGACAAGACGTCATGGACCCAGTGACGCACTGCACTTCAACTTTCCAAACCACTCAAGTTCCTCTTAAAAGGGCTTGTTTCATTCTCACGGGGAACCGACATTATCTATCGACTTTCTCTTAGAGAAGGTTGATATTGAAAAAGGAGACCCTCTCCCTAGTCTCCGTTATAGGATCCAAATATGCACAAATTGAGTCTAGAGCCACGAGATCATCAATAAATCTCATTAGGACACTTTCAATGAAGACTCTCTGTTTCACACAACGTGGAAAGAGAGATTATACCTTGAGTCCTACGCATTATCCTTGTGGTATTGCCAGAACATCTGAGTGATGTGTTTACACATTCGCAATGAAGATGGAAAGCCTTCTGGAGCCAACATCAAACAAGCTCCTGGTAGGTGGCATGTGAGATCTATTATATAGATCAACCATGTGACAACTGAACAGAAACAATGGGGCGATTCAATTTTTTGAATCAATCCTGGTTCAGGTTAGGGATTGACGGATACCTTTGAAAAACCGGTCTTTGTGCTTAAAAAACTCTTTTCTTTAGCACATCGACTGTGTACTAATTTTTCAAACCAAAAGGTATTTTTATGATTGATAATTGATTTTCAATAAAACCTTCGTTGTATTGCAAAAACAATTTCTATTGAGCAATACACGATTGTTTTTCAAATCTCTTTTCATCAATCAGTGGACTTAAAATTCGCTGGTTCACTCACTCCGTGTTGTCTTCTTTGAGACGTTCCGGTTTGAGAACAGCTAGAACAGCTGCGAAACCCTGTCAAGGAGATTCTTAGGAATCCTACCTGATCACAGGCAGTATTTATACTGATCAACGGGGAACCGTGGGCCGTGTACCTCAATTCATCGAAAGTGATCAAAGACACTTTCGTGCGATTTGTTGCTAACTGTTGTATGCAGGTACGCCCGACGTTTGCAGCTGATCAGAATGAAGCAGTCAATCTATTGCCGCATGCTCACTTAACACATTCATCTCAAAAGAAATCATGATTAGTGCATCAATGACTCTGATATTTTCACTCCATGCTTCTGCTACGCTGCTGCCAATATCATAATTCAACAAATGCTTCCGCTACTCTGATGAGAAGATATCATGATCCAGAATGTGAGCATGTCGGTCCCAAAGTCACATCACCACAATGGATGTCTCAGAGATTTTTGATAGCTGATGATCTCCAAAGATGGCTCAAACTTATCATCACGTGGATCAGTAAAAGACCTCCACTTGGAATAACCCAACATGCATTGTGAAGAATCAATGACTACGAGCTTAGGAGCAAAGGACTACATCAAGAATGCAAGATCAATTGTTAAATGTTATATCTATTTGTATTCAATGTAATTTTGGTACATTATTGAGGTGACCTCCCTTAGGGGGAGATTGTTAGGAATTAGAAATTCCCGGTATTAAAGAGTCGGTCACCTCAAGTATATGTAATCGTTAGAAAGCTCGTAGTCGTAGTTCTTTTAAGTTAAGTAGTAATTTAGTTAAGTAACACCGTGGAGGACGGACGGGTCTTTACCCACTGTATGCCTGATCCACAGCCCGTAGGTGGCGATTTGTGTAAGACTATAAATACTCTCTACCTCCCAAGGTAGAGAGTTGGAGCTCATAATAATATCTTTCACTTTCTCTCACTAAGTTCCCTAAACCTCTAACTTTCTCTCTCTAGAATTCCATCTTATACGCCACCTTGTGTTATGGTTTGATGTGTATGTGAAAAGTTATATCTTACAGTTGACTATTTGACCCCTCAAAAGGCAAATATCAATTTTTGGCGCCGCTGCCGGGGAGGTTGTGTTGCGACAATATCGTTACGGTTTGACGATTAGTGACTTGAAGATCCTTCCTCGTGAAGTTATTCGCTTTCCAAAAACCTTAAAACCCAAAAATATTTTCTTTTTCAAAATTTGTTTTCCTTTTATGTTTCTATTTATTAAAAAAAAAAACCCAAAAATAATCTTCGGTTTCCTCTGAAATGTTTAATTCTTATCTCTCTACCCTCTAAATTGTTTAATTCTCCATAATGCTCGATTTTTCACCATTCGATCCACATGATCCTCGGACCATGGAGGATTTCTATCGTCCGTCACTTATCGGTCGAGGAGGACCGATCGTTCCTGGAACCAAGTTTAGATTGAAAAATCGTATGGTTCGTCTTCTTCGACAACATTGTCAATTTCATGGATATAACGACGAAGATGCTAATGAGCATTTGAACAAGTTTTTATCTATCACTCAATCCATGAAGCAACGTGACATTTCTCAAGATGATATCCGATTGAATCTCTTCCCCTTCTCTTTAACCTACGAAGCCGAATCTTGGTTTTACACTCTTGAAAAATATTCAATTCATTCTTGGGAAGAGATGTTTCGCAAGTTTATTTCAAAATATTTTCCATATTCGAAAACGATGCAGCTGAGGAAAGAAATTCTTAATTTCTGGCAATTACCCAAGGAATCTGTATTTGAAGCTTGGGAAAGATTCAAATCGTTATTACAGAAATGTCCCGATCATCGAATTTTGCTTCTTGATCAAATCCTAACCTTTTATCACGGTATCACTACGATTGATCGAGACAAAATCATGTTGGCAGCTGGTGGAAATATCATGCGAAAGACTCCTCAAGAAGCTTATGATTTGATCGAGAATATGACACAACATCATTATCAGTGGGATGCTGACGTTCCTTACGATTCTACCACTATGTTGAGCGATCATTATTCCGAGAAAATTTTCGTTATGAGTGCACAAATTGACGTCTTTGGCAAACAAGAAAGATATATCAGTCACCAAAGACCGAGTTATCCATCCACCTTTTACTATTCCGACTCTGACGATAGTGATGACGATGAACCGTTTGAAGAAGAGAACGTAAAGATCGATCCGCTTATTTATGAACCTTCGGATACCTTGTCAATGGGGGACAAGGAAGTTGAATGTACTCCTCTTGAGAAAATTGATGACCTTGTTCCAATCCCAAGGGTATCTGAGACACCTTTCAATTCGATTTCAGAAACTTTCAAAATGACCTTCACAAATCCTTTGTTTGAATTCGATTCTGAATGTACTCTCAATTTTGACAATCAAATCTTTGACGAGGAAAGTGATGAGTCCGACACGGAGACCACAATGGAAAAGGTGCAAGTTCATAGTCTACAAAGTACCGCACAAATCCCACCTCCGTTTATCTCGATTGAAAAAATTAAAGATGTAGAGTCGTCTAATGGAAATCCTCCGGAGCCCGAGCTCAAGGATTCGTCTCTTGATTTACTTCTCGAGGAGTTCGCCGATGAACTCGCTCGCATCGATCCTCTTCTACCGGGAAGTGAGGACGATGACTTTGATTTTGAAGCCGATTTAAGAGAGATTGAAAGTTTGTTGAATGAAGATCCGTTAAATGAGCCGCCACGAAAGATTAATGATGATTATCTCGAGGAGTTCTCCGTTGAACTCTCTCATTTCATATCTCCTCTAGAATATGATCGTGTCTATTTTGATCTTGAGGAAGATTTTAGTTTGGGGGAAGAGCAGCTCTCTCAAAAGAGTTTCGTTATCAATGACATCATCCCACCTCTTTCTCCCAAAGTGTTTGTTGAAAATAACCAAAAGAGCTTTAATGATGAAATTCAAATTAAGGAAAATATGAAATTTGCTTTTGAGGATGGAGATCTTATACTGATTGTTATAAACATCTTTCTTCCATTCCTTACATATGGTGTGACTTCTCCTCTTCTTCATTCCTACGGGAGTGAGGACATCATTTTTGACCCCGGCATCTCAATTTATCATTTCTTTGAGCCGGATGTATCTCATCGGAGTGGAACTTTCAGCACATTCAATGTTTATCCAAACCATTTGAATAAAGTCCGAATGAGATTTTGTCTTCCACTTGCTCCCCCATGGACCAATGAATTCGGGGTCGAGTCAAGCTAGCGACTCAGTTAACAAAAATAGTAGCACTTCATGGGGGACAACCCATGTTTCTGACTTCTTTCTATTTTCTAACACTAAGTGTGGGGGTAATCCCCCTGCTGTTATTTGCTTGTTGTGTGTTTGCTCTATGTTTTCAGGATTCCCATAGATCGTGATGATTGATGCGCCTGTTTTCAATCCAGCTGCCCAATATCCGATCTTTTTGCTAACGATTATCTAGGGATATCTTATTAATCCTTTTTTGTGAAAAAAAGATTTCACTTCAACACTTGGCTAGTAGTATTACCTTTTTCTGTTCTATAGTTTCGGCTACTGCCGGTACTTTGAATATTGAGGGCAATATTCAATTCTAAGTGTGGGGGGGAATTCTAGTGAATTTTGATCACATATTTACCTTCTAGTACCTTAGCACCCCCGTTTTAACCAAAAATTTTAAAATTTTTATCGCTTTAAGTCAAGTATTTACATTTACAAGAAGTGCTTTGCACAAAAATAAAGCGTTAATGCTTGAGTGTTAATGGTAGTTTAGTCTTAATTAGGCTAGAACAAGGGGAATCCCGACTCTGCTAGAGTGTTGATCTAGCTGCTCTCTTAACATTTAGGCTAAGGTTTTACGCGTTGTGCAAATGAAAATGCTAAACGTGGAGTAGTTGGTTCTCTTTAGAGATTATATAAGTAATCTATGGCTTTTTCTCCCAGAAGCTAACTAATTGGACTTAAATACGTGCTCGTTGTCAAACTTTTGAACATTCAAATCGTCTTGTTAAAATAAAAAGTTTTTAAGCAAAATTGATTTAGAGTTCGAGTTCAACTTTTTATTTAAATTTCCGAGAAAGCATACTTTCCTAAAATCTGAATAATGTTGCAAAATAAAAGTATCGAAAAATGATTGAATGATGCAAAAGTTGCAAGTTTAAAGTTCAAAGTCAAAATGAAAAAAAAAAAAAAAAAAAAAAAAAAAAAAAATGTAAAAGAAAAAAAGTGAAAAAAGTTGAAAAATGAAAAAGGAAAAAAAATGAAAAATGAAAAAAAATGAGTTGCGTGAATAAAAGCATTATGTTGCTTATGAATAAATGTGCGAAACTTGCTTTTTCTTAAATTTAAATCGGAAGTTGAACTCGTATTCATCAAAGTTGTCTAAAAGTTTGACGGTAATTTGGAAATCCTTGATTTCAAAGATCCCGAAAGCTCCGATACTATTCTCGAGGGTGAAAACCTAGCCTCCTTAAAAGGAAAAGCTGAGAAGAAAGTCACAACATGGAGTGATCTCACCTTTGAATCTCGAATTTCTAAATCATCGTCGGTTGTGATCCATTTAGGTTTAGTTTTAACTTAACGGTAGCTTCGTAAATCTTTGGAATCGAATTCCCGCTAATTCCGGTACTATTCTCTGTGAGGTGTCAAAAGCCCGGTCACTTAAAACTTATGTTTTGGGATGTGCAGAGAAGAAAGCCGCTACATGGAAGAGTCTCTTTCGATCCTTAGACTTTCATCGTTTCCGGTGGGTTAATACTTTAGTTAAGTGGATAGCAATCATAACAAATGTCGATTTTAATGATCAAACTTTTGAAAATGAGCACACGAACTTAAATTGTATAAATTGCGGGAGTAAAAAGTTAAGTCTCGACTTACATAGATTATTGATATAAGTAGTGTTAGCATTTTATAAAAACGTTTGCACAATAAGTTTAAGCTTAGTTTGAGAGTATCAAAAAGAGGATGACGATAACAGTTCTCCGGAGACACCCATTTTGCGTGAATCCCGTTCTATGATGCCATGTTTTGATAATCAAGCAAGTTATTTATTTATGTTCAAGTATAAATTTCTAGTATTGAATAAAAATGTCGAAACGGGGTATTCTTGTTATTTTTGATCCTTTCATTACTTCATATGATCGGATTGCTAGGGACTAGAAATTGATAGTGTGGGGGGATGATGAGTGGCCTTTTACTCATCATTTTAAGCTCAGAAAACCCACAAAAACGACTAAAAACACAAAAATATAACCAATTATACTGCAGATATCCTTGGAATGTGTTTTAATGTGTTTCAGGTACAAAAAGATCGAAAACAGGGCAAAAATGGACAAAATTGAGCTTGGAATGGAAAACGTGCTTAGCGGACGGAGCCGGGAGTGGATTTTCTACATTTTTGGATCCCGAAACGCATATTTGGAGTGAGAGTGGGGAAAACAAAATCAAAACCGAACCCTAAACCCATAATTACCTTTCTTCCCTGTACCCGAACCCAATTTACCACTTTTACCCTTAAAACATTTTTACTAAAATCAATTATTTTTATTTTTAACCATTTTTATTTAACAACAATTATTTTAATTAAAACCAATTTTTATAAAAAAATATTTTTCTCTCTAAAAAAAATAAATAAATAAAAACTATTTACAAAACACAAAAATACATTTTAAATCTTTTGATCAAAATGCAAAAAAATAAATAAAACAAAACCTTAATCCTTGAACCCTTTCCCTTTACCCATTTAACCCACGACCCTTCCTTTTTACCCATCCCCTCTTTACCCATTTTTGTCTTTACCCAAAACCAGAGCCAAAACCATCCAAGAACAAAACTCATTTGGCGCCCAAATCCTTCCCTCCTCCTGTCACTCTCACTCCACATATACAAACAAGACATTATCACATGTCTTCCTTGCCACCTTGGCAATCCAAGGTACAAAAGCCCATCAATGGCTGTAATATTAGCCTTGGTCCCCAATCAAAATCAATGGTGTGGATGATGTTAAAAGAAGCACACAGATGCATTTTCTCATTCCTACTCACACAACAAAACACAAGCACAACAAGACAAAGAAGAAGATATATGTTGTTTTAGTATAAATAGGCTTTTAGTATCTTTGTAAAAAACTGTCTAGAATTCTTAGTTCTAGTACCATTTTAATTTGATTGTCATTTACATTCCTTGTAATTTTTAAATTCCATGCAATTTAATTTCAGTATTTAATTTCAGTTAATTTAAGGTTATGCGGTTTTGATTATTTAAATTCTGTTAGTTGTGTGTTAAAAGTATTCTTAAGTGTTGTTAGAGTCAAATTGAAGTTTCTTGTTAATGATAAAAATTGGTTTTTAAGTTTTCTACATGTTTTCAGCATTGAAAAATCCATTTCTGCCCTGAAAAGGAGTGTTTGGATTTGGATGTTAGTCATAGCAAAAATCTGTTTTCTTTGGTTTTGTTCCTCAAACCAAATTAGTTTAGCCTTAATGTAGTATAGTTAGTGCATTTTTATAAGTTTTTAATAGTTTAAAAGATTTTTAGTTAAGTTTTCAAACTTCTAGTTTTAAAGTTTATTATTACAGTTTACATTGCAACTTTTTTTTAAAAGTGTTTAAAGAGTTGTTCTTTTTGGTCCATTCTCAGTTGAAAGTACATGTCACTAGTTTGATTAAAGGTCATAAGCCTTTGAGTCATAGAAGTCAATTTGCTAGTTTTTTAGTAGTCATTAAGGTAAAATAAATCTTTATAACAGTCCCTTTAGTCCTTCTTTTTAGCTTAGATTTAGGTAGCTTAAAGTTAAATTTAGGATTAGTTTTTATTGCAACAAGTAGTTAGTAGTATTAGCTTAATTTGTTTTAGCTTTTTAAGCCCTTTAGAGTTTTCTAGGATGCTTATTTTTAAGCCCAAACATGCCGTAGTGGGATGTTTTAGCATGCACAGTACAACAGCAATTTTCAGTTTGTTGTTGCCTATTTCCCTTTCTTTATTGCTTATTAAACCTCCCTTTAATGCCTTTAGTAAGTAGCTTAATAAGTTTAGTTTATTCCCAAGCTTATTATAGCTTTTAGTTGCCTCATAACCAAACAGCCCCTTAAGTGTTTGCTGTTGGTAAATAAGCTGTATACAGCTTATTCTAGCTTTTTCCAAATTTATGTTTCTGTCAAAAATGCTTATTTCAGTCCCTTAGTTAGGTAAAAAAAAAAGTGCACTGACAGGGATTGAACCCTGGTCAGTTCGCATAAACAGCAACGCCCCAACAGCAACCTCATGACCATCTGCACTATCAGGAGTTTCTTGTCATAATTTGCTTTATTAGTTATTTAAATACCTGTAGCAGTTTAAGTTTATTAAGCTTTTGTGATTTTTTATAGCTTATTTCGAAAAGCAAGTTCCACCTTTTTTATTTTCTTTACCTTAAGCTTAGTTCAAAGTAGTTTTCTGCAATTTTTTTAGATTTTCCCAATTACATTTAATATTTTTTATAATTTAATTAGTATATTTAGTTTTTAATTCGTTATAAATAAAATAAAAGTCTAAAAAATACCCGGCTTTTTCCTAAAATTATTTTTAGTCGTTTAGAATGTAGTAAAATTTGTTTTGCACCCGTAGGCCTTAAATTGCATTATTTTCACTTTTTGAAGCTCGGGATTAGCCTGGGTTTTCGCGTTTTTTTTATTTTTATTGCCCTAGGACTTAATTTAGCATCATTTTATTGTTTAATATGCTTAGTAGTAGTTAATTTGTTATTTACTTTGTTCCTCTTGCCTTAATTACTTTCCCGTTCCTTAAATTAGTAGATAACGTAATTCAAATCGAAAATTTCCCGATCCATTCAAGTATTTTAATAACAAACCTCAAACGTCACCGTCAATTCACACCTCGTTGGGAAACGACCCGGGTAATCACTTGCCCGGTATCACTTATCGAGTATTCGCGAGTTTTGCGTGTCGATCTTTTTCCTAAAGGGTCGGTTTGTAATTCTCGCGAGTATTTATATTTGGTATTTCTATATTATAGTTGACTATTTGACCCCTCAAAAGGCAAATATCAGAGATTTTGGATCCCAAGTGATTTTATAAGGTTTATAAAACATGGGAGAAAATGTGCCTGATTTAAAAACTCATCTAGTTGTTGGATAAATGCTCCCCCTCAACATGTGCATTATGTATATTGAAATCGTTTGGCACATGGAGGCAGGAGTGCCTTTGAAGGACTAAAACCAATTCCATTAAAACAGATTTCAGATTTAAATCACGATCTCTCACCCGATCAAAGATTTCAAACCATTTGAGATTGGTGATCCCAAAAGATTTAAATAATTTAGAAAATTTTGGGGAAAGACGTGGCAAGATTTGATTTTGAAAAATGACAGATAAGGACCATTTTAAGACATTAAAGATTGTTAGTATCAGGTATGAAAGTTTTAAGAGATCTTTAAGTAAAATAAAACAATTTCACAATCAAACAAGAACAGAAAAAAAATTTATTTTGTAAGATCTTTGAGTTTTAAAGAAAATCATACCATGACATAACATTAAATCTTTAGATCACCACTTATTTTGTACAAACCGGACTTGTATTGATGATATATTGTTTGAAAATATTATATTTTAAATCACTCCCCCTCAATCGATGACCGAAGTCGATAATTGAGTGACATAGGTTCTGATAAAAAGAAGTCCGGTGATTTTCAAAATTTAGTCCAATTTATTTTCAAAACAATATTTTTCCATTTTCAAAACAATATTAGATAAAAAATTGTTTAAAGAAAATGGTATAATCACAATTATCCTGCACAAAGATACATTGGGTGGTTGAGTTGCTTCTGTTGATGTTGCTGCTGTAGGGCTTGGAAGAAAAACCGTCTGCTGATGCAGTGAAACTTCTTCTTACGTTGCATTTTGAATGCCAACTGAGGTCAAATTAAGCTCCGTTTCTTCAATCACTTAGAAGAAAACCATCTGCTGATGCAGTGAGACCTCTTACGTTGCATTTATGGCAACTCTCCATAGAAGTCCAATTAAGCTCCGTTTCTTCATTTGTCAACCCAAGATATAGTTACCTTTTCCTTTCGGCATCCAATCATCTTCAATTGTAGGATCCGGATCGGGAACATTCTTTTATACCAATATACCTGCATACGTTAGTGAACACACATACAAATATATGGTGGTCGACATCACCCAAACACTAATCGACTAATAAAAGTCAATGCAACATATCAATCAGATCATATAAATGTATGGGAATATTGTGATCATCAAACTCTAATCATCTAATCCTAGCAATCATATCCTAGGCACCTAGTCCTTCAACATAGGTTAACATCATTTTTAATTAAGCATATTAGGAAAATTAAGAAAGCCCGTTAAATGATGTAGATTTGAAAAACATTATCCCCCTCAATCCATGACTCATTTTATGAAAAGTTTAAAAGCGCTGAAGTCATTGATTGAGTTTTCAAATTTACAAAAACTCTGAAACTGATTGTTGTTAAAGCAACTCATTTTACCACAATTTTTGGAAAACAACAAATATTTTTCTGAAGAATTTTAGACGGAAAAACATTTGTGTAGGAACAGCAGTCATTCGACATACTTTCCTCAAATTGTTTTAGGATAAGTGCATGATATTTTTGAAAATATGTTTAGTGCAGCACTTTCCTTCTTTTGAAGAGCGGGTTGCTATCAGAAATAATAGCAAGCCATAATTTTAAGCACGGGTTACAGTCTGAAATAACTGTAAGCCATATTTAGAGACATGTTTTGGAAAAGAATATATACACCTCCTGCTCGAACTTCATCTATGGTCCCGTGCCATTATTGAATGACATTTCTAAGACCGTAGATGTTATCGATACCAGAAGACATGTCTTGAGAAAACAATATTTTTGGTATTTTTCAAATTTTCTAATTTTTATGGGTTTTTGATGGTTTTATATTTTTCTATTTTCTTTTTGTTGGTTTTCTATTTTTGTATTTGGTTTTGCTGGTTTTATATTTTTGTATTTTGTTTTTCTGAAAAATATATACAGAGATAGAATAGATGATATAATTTAAGAAGATGATGATACGAGTACCGAGATAAGGATATCAAGCAGCACGTCGTAGAAGATAGAATTCGTCATCTCTTAAACTGTCACAATTCTCAATTTCCGGTCATTTCTCAAACTCAATATTCATCATTTCATATCGGTTCGTGCATGGTTTTGCATTTTACATTAAACGTTTATTTTCTTATTAAATAAACGCTATCGCGTAAAGATTATTTTGAATATTGATCCGACACTTCCAAAAATATTCTTAATATATTTTTGTACTCATTCTAAGACTATAAAAATTATATTATTAGTTTACCCGGTGTTTTAAATTTATTGTGTATATAAATTGTTATATATAAATAATTACGACGGTTTTTGTAAATTCAACACGATAAATATTAATTCACTCAATTCTTGTGAGAAATATATTTTTATAATTTTTATGACTTCAATATATTTTATTTTGACCCGTTAAAATTTATTCTTAGTTAACGCTACCTTAAATGCTTAAATAAGTACAAAAGTTACTAATTATTCCTAAATAACTACACTTTTCTACTACACAAATGTACTTAGCTATAAAAAAAATTACAACTAGTCTTTTTCTTATGTGTGTTTTTCGACCAACAAAGTGACTCACACACTTTGTTACAAAATATCTTCTACTTATATTGATATTATACTAAAACACATACACACAAAATATCCAAGGTGAAAAATCAAAAGCCATTTTCTCTTCCTCTCTTCTCTTGCAAACCGGCCAAGCATCAAGGATCAAGGAGGGATCATCAAATTTTTCTAGACAAGTTATTTATACTCTAGTATCACTTTTGTTTAAGGTTTTGTAATAAAAACCTTGGGTGATTAGGAAATCCTTTGTTCTTATAACCTCATCAAGTATTCTAGTAAGCATCTCATGTCCATTTTTCATCTTACATATTTATTTCATATTCATTTCATCATTTTTGCAAGAAAACATGCATGTTACATATGAATTTATACCACTTTTAATGTTTTTATTACATATTATTAGTTATAATTATCCTATAATTAATCCCTTGAAACATATCACTTTTGGTGAGGTCTAGGAACCCATGACACCCTAAGAAGGTGTATGGTAGGATTTGGATAGATTCGGAGTTGTTTTGAATTGGTTGGAATAGGTTTGGCGCGTGAAAAACTCATTTCGACAACTTTAGTTAACGGTCTGTCCATATTTTTAAATCTGGGAAAATTCGACAGTTGGTAAAATATTTTGGGCTAGATATTTGGAAAATACACTTTAAAATGAAAACGTGGCCGCTTGAACGGATTAAAACGGAGTTATAACGAAGAAGTTATGAATTTTTCAAGTTAAGCAACGAAAACTACAAATTCTGGAAATTTCAGCAAGTTACATCAAATTTGTACGAGTCAAAAATGAAGCTTAGGCGTTGTAAATTATTTCGAATTATCAAAAATATATTAGTATACTTTGATACGAAGCTAAGAACATATAAAACGTAGAAAACGGACTTGTAACGATTAAATTATACACGTTTACACAAAGTTGCCGTAATTTTATTATATAAGAAAAACTATACTATTTCTAATAGACAAGTGTTACGGCAAAACAAGTCACCATGTTGGAGGTCGTTTTTAACATTGATGTAGAACTTTTTATAAAGAGATGTCTTCTAGTAAAAGTAAGTTCGCCAAGTATATTTTCCAAAATGTCCGACCGTTTGTCTAGCGGAGTTATAACGAATAAAATACGGTCACTTAAACTTGACCGAAAACCACCCTTAGACTATATTTTTGGACTAAAGTACTATACTTAACCTATATTTTTCTTTGTGATCGAGACCTCTAGGATGGAAACTTAAACACTAAAACTTTGAGATAATGATACAAACTTTCCAAAACTGTTGAGTTCGTTTCCTAACACTCGATGTGCACCATTTTACGACTAGCTTTCCGAGGCCATATAGTCACTTTCATGACTTGTCAAATTATATTATTTTGCGACGAAAAGTTATAGATTCATAATAAATCACTAAATGATTATCGTAGGATATCATTTCAACGTAAATACTTGTAAAGTATTTGGTAACTTGACAATATGTCATAAACATATATTTCGACGATAAACTTTATTTTCCAAAATGTACAAGTGGTATGGATATCATATGAGTTTGCATGCACGACATTGTTTCATGACTTATATTAGAGCATATCATTCATAATAGGTCGCGGTTAGAGAGTTGCGTCTCATTTTTGTGCATCCACTTTGTCATCATAACTATTGCAACAGGTGAGTTCGTAGCCCCACTTTTACTCGTTTAATTGTTTTATAAACTCTTCGGGGGAGATACATGCTCAACTACTTGCTTTTACTTTACATTTATATGAACTTAAATATCTTT
The DNA here is from genome assembly GCA_019973895.1 of Chrysanthemum seticuspe. Lineage (NCBI taxonomy): Eukaryota > Viridiplantae > Streptophyta > Magnoliopsida > Asterales > Asteraceae > Chrysanthemum > Chrysanthemum seticuspe. Next base: position 106,852,105 of record BPTQ01000008.1, on the reverse strand, counting down.
TGTTTCACTCTATGTGCGCGTAAGTAGATTATGCCCGAACTAAATTGATCACTATCTTTTGAACGCTATTAGTTGAAACACTTTCCTTGATTTTGAACTCTTCGACATGTATATTTGAGCTCTTTTAAATTGATTCAAACCCTTTAACATATAAGTGAACACTTTGGACTTGATATGAACTTTTTGACATATAGTTGATCTCTTTTAACTTGTACAAGGACCCTTTTGATATATTTTAAACTTGTTTGACGTAATTTTGAACGCTTCGACTATCTTGAACCTTTTGATATTATTCGAACTCTTTGACTGTTCTGAACTTTTGAACTCGACTTAAATCTTTGAACTTAATTACGAACTTTTGAACGGAACTCTTGAACTTAAATACAAACATATGACCTGTTTGAACTTATTGAACCGTACGTGTTATGACCTTGACCTAAAGTCTCCCATGATCGGAGCATCACTATAAAGTCTCCTTTGTTCGGAGCATCCCTATAAAGTCTCCCATGTTCGGAGCATCACTATAAAGTCTCCTTTGTTCGGAGCAATCTTAAAGCCTCCTCGGTCCGGAGCAGAATGTCTCACTATGTTACGGAGCGTTCTCAATCTAAAGTCTCCCATGTTCGGAGCAGTGCAAATTCTCCCATGTTCGGAGTGTTCTTGGTTGTATATTAATAGTTGTATGATGCACTGTTCGTACATTCGCATTGTTAGTCTCCTATTAGTAGGTAGTATGGATAGCGCTATTAGAGGTCGGCCAACCTCTCGTCCACTATGTTACGGGACGTATATTATTTATTCTAGGGGCTTTGCCTGGCATACATTATTATATACGTGGTACTATATTGTGAACTATTATGACCATTTATACTTGACTACTTGATATGCCATATTTTGGCAGTGGGTTGTGAACACACAGGTTGCAAGTTTTGTATGGGCGGAACTTGGAACTGAGTGGATTTACAATGCATTTGCTTTGTGAACTCATTTGACCACGTTGGCTTGAACATAAACTAGACATCTTTTGGCAGTGGGTTGTGAACACACAGGTTGCAAGTTTTGTATGGGCTGAACTTGGAACTGAGTGGATTTACAATGCCTTTGCTTTGGGGACTATTCTAAATGACCAAAAACTTTGCCTTTGTTGCATGAACGTTCTTTAAAAGCTTTACTTGTTAACCAAACTCTATGAACTCACTCAACCATTGTGTTGACACTTTTAGCATGTTTTATCTCAGGTATCTAAGGCATTCACTTCATGGCATGCATGTGGACTTATCATAGAGTCGCGGTGTCGACGCGTCTTACCTATATTTTATGCACTTAACTATCGTTTGATTGTAACAAACTTGTTTTGATATATTGGAAATAATTTGGGACCTAATCTTTGTAAACTCTGATTATTTTAATGAATCAAACGATATTTTCAAAACGACACTTTAGGTCGTTCGATATAACTGTAACTTTGATGCTATGACAGTCCTCCCCAAGGTATTCCATTCCGCTGTAAAACAGGTAATTTGGGGGTGTGACATAAACTTCCACCACCAAAGCTTCCGAGGCTCCAGAATAGAAGATAGAACACGAGCCTTTGAGAAAGAGAGACTTTGGCAGCTTCCCCCCCCCCCAAACCGAAAATCCATTAGATGAGCAGATTCTAAGCTTTCTTTCAAGCTTGCCTTAGCCAGATGCACAAGAACGCACACCATATCTTCGATCTTGCTGCTCCATATAAGAAGGATCATTGTAAGTCTCCGTTCGGGGTTATATCATCAACAAGAACAGCAACGTATCATCCCACTCTTTAAAATTCTTCTCAAATTTCATAACCACTGAAGTCTGACGCAATCCATTCCAAAAGGTGTCAAGAGAGCAATTCCCCCAAGTAGTTGAATTGATGCAGTCAGTCTCTTTGTATAATGATCAAGAACTCTCCCGAATACACATCATGAGGGTAATGAAGAACACCTTCCCAATGTTCACATCTTTCGTCCCTGATGATAGTGTATGAAGCTCAAGAAACCGAAGTATACCAATATCCAAGAACTCTCCCTAATACACATCATGAGGGTAATGAAGAACACCTCCCCTATGTTCACATCTTTCGTCCCTGATGAATGTGTATGAAGCTCAAGAATCCGAAGTACACACATTCCCAACGAGAGAATAACTGATAACACCTCCCTCATGTTACACATTTATCTCCCCTGAATATGTCATACTTGTGTACATCTTTTATATTCAGAAACTTTCTATTACATCACTTCCCCCACGTAGTTGGAATAATAACACTAAAAGCCTTGATGAGTAATTCCTTGAGTTTCTCAGCGGTCATGACATTTGTTTTCCCGGGATATCTTCAATCACTTAGAAGAATTAAGTTCATCAAGTTTACTCGCCATGAGTCAAACCTTGAGTTTCTCTGCGGTAATAACATTTGTCTTCCCGGGATATCTTCAATTACTTAGAAGTATTAAGTTCATCAAGTTTACTCGCGTTTAGATGCTTGTCTCCTTCCCCCTTGCTGGTTTTGACACTTCAGAGTCAGCAAATCATTATAAGCCCGTATTCTAGAAATTTGTTGAGAAGAACACTTGAACTCTTGTGAGAATCGACTTGCTGAAGACTCTCTCTGAATATTTTTATCAACCCTTATGTAGACAATTTGAAGTGACCACTGAAGAAGAAAACCCGATATACCATACTTGAAACTGAAGTCAACTTCCCCACATTTGTATCTTAAGCTTGCACCAAATGATGGAAGAACGGTGTTGAGAATTTATGCTTCAAGCAAAACTCTAAGTACTCACTACCCAAACAAAGTATGAGACATTAACACCTCTTGCCATTATCCGCACCGTCATATGCGTGTGACACTGAGTAAAACAAAGTAACTCCTAATAGTGATAGTTAACCAGGTCTTCAACCATCCACCTCGACTGCTGGTAACTAGATAAACCAAGTCTTCAACTCAAATTCTTAAGCCCGAGCAAGTTATCAAATAAGAACACGCCTTTGTGAAAGTCAACTTCAATCTCAAATAAGTGATAAATGATTAACTCTGAAGTAATCAACTTGTGTCAAATGTCCAACACGTGAATAAATGTTCAACCGGATGTACATTGACCCACTTAATGAACCGGAACAAATGATTCCTCAACATCAATTCCATCTTCCTAAAGATATACATATAGAGACTGATCTGGAAGATTCACCAATAATGTCTTCAAGCGGATGAGGTAGTCATTTTCCTTAATGTTCATGTGGTTGATTTACAGAGTGCACAATAATCCGTGAAGATTTGGTAAAGGAATACCAAAGAGCGGATCATTTTTCATGAACAATAATCCGTGAAGATTTGGCAAAGGAATACCAAAGAGCGGATTATTATTCAATAGTGCAACTGCAATATTACAGTAGTCAATATCAACGTCTCGAGGAGTCACTGCTAAAGAATATGAGCAAGTCTAATTGGGGATTGAATCTGACTTATAACTCTCTCCCAATTAGTGCTCTCCCCTAAACTGACAATCTGTTTGATAAATGCCCAGATTAAGAAGAAGTCTTTAGATCGTTAAATGCAACTCGTCTTTAGTCTTCTAACATGTAGCAGAAAATGTAGAACAGACTGTAGACTCGACCTTCTTCAAGATTGTGCAGTTGGGGAATAGATAGTTAACATCTTCAACTCACACCAAAAAGCATCCCAATTAACTTACATCTTGCAAATCCCCTTAACTAAAGTCCCTCCCAATCAAACAAGAACAGAAAGATGTTCATCAAGGAAATCAACAATCAGGCCGCAACGAACACACAAGATGGTAACACCAAACTACCAATCACATCAAACAAGAACATAGAGATTGTTTAGAATCATCATGTTGATGTATACGTGAAGTATTAACCGGAAGCACTTTGTCGATAAACTCATCAATCCGAGTGAAGATGTCAACCAACGGCTCTTAGACGAGAAAAACTTTATGTGAAGATGACCCGATAAGAAGAAGCTCGTTTCTTACATGAGTTTAGAGCCGTATGACCATTTATATTCTCAAATATCAATCAACAATGCAAAAAATTCACACTTCTTCTCCCCCTCAAGAATTGCATACGGAGATGCCATTCTTGACTAAATATGTGAAATCATCCAAAAGTATTCTATTCACACTTCCCCCCCCCCCCCCGCAAAATTAGCACATGATGTCGCCATCGTCATTATAGTTGAGCAAGTGGAATAAGAAAACAATCAATGGTAGCCCGGTTCACTTGATGACAGAAGCGCATGGAAAAAAGCATGAAGCATGTTGATGAGAATGGTCATAATAAGAAGATTTCTCTTCTTCAGAAGATAATGCGCACTGAAACGTACACATTTATTTTCTTTAGAGAACGAGGCATGAACTGATGTGTTCATACTTCATAAATCTCTCTCTTTTCATTTTCTCTTGGCAAACTTTTAATCAACCCCATTATCATTCAGTAGGCTATTTGTCGTGACAGCTAATGGAGAAAGCCCAATATGATGAATTTGACCCTAAAGTAAACTAACCCGAACTCGTGACTTAAACTTGCACATATGAAGCAAAGAGCGGTGCCGATTTCCATTAGCATCTCTAAGTACTCTCTATGTACTCTATACTCTTCAACCAACCATCAAGTATAAGACGTACATTACCTCTTGAAAATCCACAATTGAATGTGACAATGAGCACTACAACGTAACTCCTTAAAGTGATAGTTATTTTGTAGTGGTAAGAGCCCAATTCCCCCAAGTGGTAAAAGAAAAGGTAAAAGACACCCAACAATAACTAGATTTCCAAGTCTTCGTTTTTAATAATAAGCTCGAACAAGGATCATGAAGAATCTTCATCCAACCATCCCCGATACCTTCAGATACTAAGTACACTCGCCCGTGATATTTCACTTGAACCTCAAATAGATAATACTGAATTAACCCCGTTGTCACATCTTCTGGTTAAAAGCTCAACTCTAGTCTCCTTTAACGTTTTAAGTGAACTCTGATAATGGTTTTCATCCCGACCATGGTTAAAAGCACATAACCCCGTAAAACCAAGTAATAACCAAACTGCCATGAAGACAACCCAAACACACACCCAATTCATGAAGTACACCCTTTTATCCCTTCTTTGAAGCAGAAACCATATCACCAGCATCAAATGAGATCCCGAAATACACTTTCCTTTCTCCAGGATGGTTCCATCATTACGGGATTTTATAACTCTATGGTTTAAACCGAGAAATAGTTTCTTTCGCGGGACTTTACAAAACCAAGAATAAACCGTAAGATAGATCCAGAGACGCTCATTACTTTAACCAGGATGTTTTCATTGTCACGGGATTTTACAAGTGTATGATTTAAACCGAGAAATAGGTTCTTTCGCGGGATTTTATAAAATCAAGACAAAACCGTAAACAATGTTAGCTTGAATGTGTTATGACAACTTTGGTTTCGGTGAATATATGTTTTAGGGAAACATGCAGCGGTTCATCAGTGGTTCATTATCCAACATCAACATTATCATCAACCATTAAACACTTTGGTAAGTACATCAATCACGTATTCTGTCGGCTATTGTAGTGACCACATGGAGAAATAGACCCGATATGCCAAACTTGAACAAGACGTAACATTCCCCGTATTTGTTACTTAAGCTTGTACTAATCATAGTGAAGAAGAAACGGTGTACCCAATGTACAAAACTTCTTGACATTCTCAACTGAGTGAGACACCGAAGTGATAGCTGCGTTGTGGGTTCAGAGAGAAAGAATCACAACCGTAACTAAATAGCCAAGTCTTTATCACCCCCTGTAAAAGCCCAAACAAGTCATCTTCGCGGAAGGGTAGAAAGAAAGAAAATAAGTAAACGCGCCCGAAAAATCTCACTTCACATCCAAATAAGAAATATCGTCCAAACAGCTCTGTAGTCAACGTGGTTCAGTAAACAATACATGCCGAGGCATAATATACTCCGTGAAAGTGCATAACCCAAAGTACCAAACAACTCACATCATTAAGTCACATTATCACAAATTTCTTCAATAAATCTCATTAAATCCAAGTCTTATAAATCTGATCTCATATTAAGACCCATATGACCATCATCCGAATCCAAGCTCTAAATGAGAAGTGTGATTAACCATTCAAACTCTAAAGCCAAGTGAGGTCACCTACTTCAAAAAAATCCATATCTCAAATATTAAGCGCAAGCCGTGAATTTGTATCCTTCGTGAAGATTTATACCATGGACCAAAATACCACACTTAACTTTATGGCAACAATTTGTATCAAAGATTTTAATACCACAAAATATTCGGATGACAATCTTGAAGATGTTCCAACGTCCAATATTACCACCAGCTTAATGAAATACTACCATCAGCCCAAGTCCTATTGATAGCGACGATCCAGCTGCAACCCATGAACCAAATCAACCGTTCCAACATTAGATGAGGCCCATGAACCATCCACCTTCAAATATCATGTAATAATCCTTAAGCCCAAAGCATGACTTGAAGCCAAAGTCCACTTGATTCAGAAAGAATATAAGGTCCGGGCCCAGTCCAAGTCAAACAACAGATCCAAAATAATTGCAACCCTAATTACACTCGGATTATAAAAACGCATAAATCACACACACATAAGCTTTCACAACCCTAATTACACTCTCTTCAATCCGCCCCCCTCTCATCATAACAGTCACAAACCCTAAATTATCTCACAAGATCCATCCGCCTCTTTTCCAGAACCTTATCAAAATATTTAATCGGTGAACCCAAAAATGATTATCCCTTTGAAACTGATTATCCCATACTTGATATTCATGAGGACCTTGTCACAGGGATGACATGAAGGTCTTAGATTCAAAGGTCCTTCGTTGGCCACAGGGATGGCACGAAGGTTTCAGGACCATCGAACGATTTCAGGTAGGTATAGAACATATGGTTATCGTTTCTGTTTTTGTTTTTAATCACACCAACGAATCACAATAAGATGTTAAACCTCAAAATGGTTTTCATCTAAATATTTGATTCGTATAATATCAAGAGTTGTCTTAACAAAGACAGATTTGTAACAACCTAATGTATAGAAAGCCCAAATTTTCAGTAAGGCTTTAGAACGAATCATATACAAGACTTAATCACAAGTTGTTTAAGTTCTTTAAAATTAGATTCGAAAAGAAAAAGAGGCAAGACATGAATTTGTAAAGATCAATGATGAATATTTTCATTTGTGTAAAGATCTTGAATGGTTGTGTGTATTTGAGAACCGTACACAAAATGAAACAATAACTGAGATCATGTTGAAATCAATCGTTATTTTCCATTTAGTATGTATTAGTCGATGTAGTTGGACTGATGAAGTAATTACTGATGTTGTGAGATGATGGTAGATGGTATGTTGTTTTGTGGTCATGGTCTTGTGGTTGAAACTATTATTGGCAGATGATAGATTGATGTCTTTATAGCAAGTGGATTAATGTTTGATGGTCATAGATGTAGTTCATTGATGTTGTTGTTCTGAGATTGTTATTACAGTTTAGATAGTCTTCTTAATCAACTTTACTTCTGTCAAGTCGCTTCATTTAATATGTGATAACTCGCTTCATCTAGCAACTCACTTCTTTAGCAACACGCATCTTTAACAACTGCTTCATTAATAACTCGCTTTTGACCCAACTCGCTTCATTCCCAACACGCTTCTTTCCCAACTCGCATGACCAACTCGCTTTTGACCTATATAGATGACAACCCGCATCTTGTTGACTCAAAATTCAAACAACAAACTCGCATATGGCAAGTCGCTTAGTACAAAACCCACACAACTCGCTTTTGAATTGTCAACTTAGACCAACTCGCAGTTGACCATTTAACAACTCGCAGTTGACTAAATAGTCAACCAGCATAACAAACATTGAATCTGGACAGTTTGTAAAGACAAACCGCATAGTAGCATAATCATACCAACTCGCAACTGATCAACTCGCATCAGATCAAACACTGAATCTGGACAGAAACCTCAACTCGCATCCATGAATGGTACAAAAAAAAACAGTTTTGACTCGCATGAAGGATGACCAAGTATGAACATAAAGTTGTTTGGACCATGATGTTGACAAAGACTGCAATTTACAAACCAATAATAAACCATTTTTAAACCAATTATAGGAGCAACAACAGTTAGGCCAAGCCATGTTGAACAACAAATTTGACACCAAATTTAGCATGCTAAAACAGTTTAAAAATAGTGAATTTGATACATGCTTAATGACCATAAACACACATTAACCAGCTTTCTTCATCACACATCAATAATGTAGACCAAACCGCATCAACGAACCGTATATGCAACATACAAAAAAACCATACAACCCGCATACAAAACCATTTGAAACATCAAAACAACACAACCTGGGCTCTGATGCCAATTGTAGGATCAATTTTATTAACATATGGTCTAGATAAGCAAACCTAATATTTTCAGCTTTTATTTCAACAATTTTAATAAAATGCGCAGCGGAAGCGTGGTGGGCCCATAACCCACAGGTCCCAGGTTGTGTTGTTTTGATGATTTGCATGGTGTTTTATGTGGTTCGTATATGCGGTTTGGGTTGTCTTGTATACGGGTTGATTCAGAATTTTTTGTCTATGCATTTTGATGGGTGTTTGATTCAGTTGGCGTGATGATTTGATGATGTGTGTTGCTGCAGTTGTTGGTTGTTAAATCTGTATTTTATGTTGGCTTACTGGTTTATTGTATGTCATGGTCATATATCATTTTTCATGTTCTAAACCAGTATCTTTAAGCGTGTTCTTATGCAGTGTTTAAGCTTGCTGTATTGAGTTTTTGAGCTGTTTCATACAAGTTTTATTTCTGTTACTGAATCTGGTCATAAGCAGTTTGTATGCATGTTCTTCAATGCGAGTTGGTCTTTCTTGGATGCGAGTTGGAGCATTGTTGAATGCGAGTTTTCAAAAAACGTCCAAATTCAAAGTATCTTATGCGAGTTATTGTTGGGTCATAAGCGAGTTAGGAACCAGCTTTAAGGATGCGGCTTGACTATTTAGTCAACTGCGAGTTGCTATGAATGCGACTTGTCTAAAATATGTCCAGGTTCAATGGTCCATATGCGAGTTGCCTTTGTCAAATGCGAGTTGCCTTAGTCAAAAGCGAGTTGGTCATGAATAATGCGAGTTACTTAACTCGCATATGGTAAATCTGCACTTGCTATTGAGCGAGTTGCTATAATGGATATGCGAGTTGAGTACTAGCATTTTTTATTGCGAGTTGTTAAAAGAACATGATGCGAGTTGACTGTTTTCACAACTAAGCGAGTTGTGTTTTAAATGCATTTTCACTCGTTGTTGACTTGTTGAAAGACTTAAGATGCGGATTAAAGAAATGATGAAGCAACTAACAGCTGTTTGTTAACCACATGTGACCAACACCAACACTAATCAAGACTCAGACTACTACATCAATAAAAACTACACTATATCCTCAGATCAAATCTATCTAGATAAGGATAAAGGATCTCAGCTTTATTTCATGATAAATATTGGCATATCAAGACCATTAAAGATCCATCGCACGAACATAAACTCATCACTGATCCAACTCCATTTGATCACGACTAGATCTCAGTTGGGTTCTATATGGCTCAAATCTTTTAAAGATTCACCATGTTCTTAACCACCAACACATCATCAATCTTTTCCTATCCGAATCAAATATGAAATAAAATTATACAAGAAAAATAAAACCGTTTTCTCTTTCTTTTCTCACGAAAGATCTCAGTTTGTGTGTCAAGATTAAGGACTATGCTATTATAACACATGAAACATCAAAGATCTATGAGCATCTACTCTTTTCCAATATTCGAAACTAATGAAGAAAGATCAAAACCATTAGGGTTTCATCTCTCTCCTTGTTCGGTTATTTGTTATACGAAGTGACAAAGTTAAATTAACCTACCGTGTTGATGATGTTTGTTATCGTAGCCTCCAGTAAGTCATCAAACCATCCCTGTGGTTATTCAGAATCTGTATATCACATGTTCTAAGACCACATGCTCAATGCCAAATCTGCGTCTCATGCCATCTCTGTGGCTAGACTTGATTATATGTTCTTAGATAATATGAGAAAGGAGGCGGATTTTATTTATAAAAATTAGGGTTGGTGTTCAACTGGTAAATGAAAGAGGCGGATTTTGTTTTGGGATTAGGGTTTTTGTTTTTTTGTGTTTGTGGTAAGAGGGGGGGCGGATATAAGAGTAATCTTAGGGTTTAAGTTAAGTGTGTGATATGTAACTTAAATACCCGTAGGATTAGGGTGTTATGTGGCTTTGGATATGGTGACATGGGCCTTGTTTGTTGGAGCGTACAGGTTGAGAATCGGATCTGGTTACACACTTCGTTGGGCCGTATAGCATATTCAGATTTTGTATGAAAGAATTGGATGGGCTGAATGCTATTTTGATTCGGGATTGGCTAAACACAAAATGGACCGGGTTTGTTGTATCATGATATTTCTTAACGTGGGTTTTAAAGGATTATTTTGTATGTGTTGATGATCAAGTAATTATTATTGTTGTCGTGGGTCTTGCCAATGCTGGAAATCTATTGAACCGAATTAGAATTCTCATGAGTGCTCTAATATGCATTTTTGTATCCTTACTTCCCAACGTCACTTGGTATTCGGTTTATATGTTGGAACGGGAGAATCTTATGGTGTGTTAATGAATCGGGTGAAATGTTGATTGATCGGACTTGGTGTGATGATATGACTAATTATTATGAGGATTGGTACTTTGGTTTATACATTCTCACGAAGGACATTATGTCTCGGCTTGAATTGATATTTGAACAAGATTGAATACGGGGTTGTTTGGACGATATTTCTTATTTGGATTTGAAGTGAGATTTTCCAGGCGTGCTTACTTATTTACGTCTTCTTTCTTTCTACCCTTCCACGAAGATGACTTGTTTAGACTTTTATAGAGGGTGATAAAGACTTGGCTATTTAGTTACGTTTGTGATTCTTTCTCACTTAACCCACAAAGTAACTATCACTTCGGTGTCTCACGCAGTTGAGGATATGTCAAGAGGTTTAGTACATTGGGTACACCTGTTCTTTTTCACGAGGTTTTGTACAAGTTTAAGTAGCAAATCTGGAGAATTCTTCTTCATGTTCAAGTTTGGCATATCGGGTTTAATTCACCATGAGGTCACAACATCTGCCGACAGAATGCGTGAATGATGTGTTTACCAAAGTATTTATTGAATGGCTGATGATGTTGATGATGTTGGATAATGAACCGTTGATAAACCGCTGCATGTTCCCCTAAAACAGATATTCACCGAAACCAAAGTTGTCATTACTCATTCAAATTGACATTGTTTACGGTTTTGTCTTGATTTTGTAAAATCCCGGGAAAGAACCTATTTCTCGGTTTAAATCATAGACTTGTAAAATCCCGTGACAATGGAAACATCATTGTTAATAGTAAAGTGCATTTCCGGATCTATCGTACGGTTTATTCTTGGTTTTGTAAAATCCCGCGAAAGAAATTATTTCTCGGTTTAAACTATAGAAATGTAAAATCCCGTGACGATGGAACCATCCGGGAGAAAGGAAAGTGTATGTCGGGATCTTATCTGATGTTGGTGCTACGATTTCTACTTCAAAGAAGGGATAAAAGGGTGTACTTCATGAATTGAGTGATTGCTTGGATATTCTTCATGGCAGTTTGGTTTTCACATGGTTTTACGGGGTTATGTGCTTTTAACCATGGTCGGGATGAAACCATTATCAAAGTTCATTTAAATGTCAAAGAAGGCTAGATTTGAGCAGTTCAGAAGATGTGACAACGGCGTTAATTCAGTATTATTTATTTGAGGTTGAAGTGAATTATCACGGGCGAGTGTACTTAGTATCTGAAGGTATCGGGGATGGATGGATGAAGATTCTTCATGATCCTTGTTCAAGCATATTATCAAAAACAAAGACTTGGAAATCTAGTTATTGTTGGGTGTCTTTTACCTTTTCTTTTACCACATGGGGGAATTGGGCTTTTACCACCACAAAATAACTATCACTTTAAGGAGTTACGTTGTAGTGCTCAGTGTCACATTCAATTGTGGATTTTCAAGAGGTAATGTACGTCTTATACTTGATGGTTGGTTGGTTGAAGAGTATAGAGTACATAGAGAGTACTTAGAGATGCTAATGGAAATCGGCACCGCTCTTTGTTACATATGTGCAAGTTTAAGTCACGAGTTCGGGGTAGTTTACTTCAGGGTCAAATTCATCATATTGGGTTTTCTCCATCAGCTGTCATGACAAAGAGCCTACTGAATGATAATGGGGTGATTACAAGTTTGCCAAGAGTAGATGAAAAGAGAGAGATTTATGACGTATGAACACAACAGTTCATGCCTCGTTCCTAAAAGAAAAGAAAAGTGTACGTGTCAGTGCGGTTTATCTTCTGAAGAAGAGAAATCTTCTTATTATGACCATTCTCATCAACATGCTTCATACTTTTTCCATGTGCTTCAGTCATCAAGTGAACCGGGCTACCACTGATTGTTGAAGATGGCGACATCATGTGCTTATTTTGCGGAAGAGAAGTGTGAATAGAACATTCGGATGATTTTCACTTACTTAATCAAGAATGGCAACTCCGTATGCAATTCTTGAGGGGGAGAAGAAGTGTGAAATTATTGCATGGTTGATTAATGTTTGAGAATAAATGGTCAAACGGCTCCTAACTCATGTAAGAACCGAGCTTCTTCTTATCGGGTCATCTTTACATGGAGTTTCTTCTAAGAGTCGTTGGTTGACATCTTCACTCGGATTGATGAGTTTATCGACAAAGTACTTCTGGTTAATGCTTCACGGATACATCAACATGATGATTCCGAACAATCTCTCTGTTCTTGTTTGATGTGATTGGTAGTTTGGTGTTACCATCTTGTGTGTTCGTTGCGGCCTGATTGCTGATTTCCTTGATGAACATTTTTCTGTTCTTGTTTGATTGGGAGAGATTTTAGTTAAGGGGATTTGCAATATGTAAGTTAATCGGGATGCTTTTTGGTGATGTTCTTATTTTTTGGAGTGTTGAAGATGTTAACAATCTATTCCCCATTCGGACAATCTTGAAGAAGGTTGAGTCTACAGTCGGTTCTACATTTTCTGCTACATGTTAGAAGACTAAAGACGAGTTGCATTTAACGATCTAAAGACTTCTTCTTAATCTGGGCATTTATCAAACAGATTGTCGGTTTAGGGGAGAGCACTAATTGGGTGAAAGTTATAAGTCAGATTCAATCCCCAATTAGAATTGCTCATATTATTTAGCAGTGACTCCTCGAGATGTTGATATTGACTATTGTAAAATTACAGTTGCACTTTTGAATAATAATCCGCTCTTTGGTATTCCTTTGCCAAATCTTCACGGATTATTGTTCATGAAAAATGATCCGCTCTTTGGTATTCCTTTACCAAATCTTCACGGATTATTGTGCACTCTGTAAATCAACCACATGAACATTAAGGAAAATGACTTCCTCATCCGCTTGAAGACATTATTGGTGAATCTTCCAGATCAGTCTCTATATGTATATCTTTAGGAAGATGGAATTGATGTTGAGGAATCATTTGTTCCGGTTCATTAAGTGGGTCAATGTACATCCGGTTGTACATTTATTCACGTGTTGGACATTTGACACAAATTGATTACTTCGGAGTTAATCATTTATCACTTATTTGAGATTGAAGTTGACTTTCACAAAGACGTGTTCTTATTTGATAACTTGCTCGGGCTTAAGAATTTGAGTTGAAGACTTGGTTTATCTAGTTACCAGCAGTCGAGGTGGATGGTTGAAGACCTGGTTAACTATCACTATTAGGAGTTACTTTGTTTTACTCAGTGTCACACGCATATGACGGTGTGGATAATCGCAAGAGGTGTTAATGTCTCATACTTTGTTTGGGTAGTGAGTACTTAGAGATTTGCTTGAAGCATAAATTCTCTACACCGTTATTCCATCATTAGGTGCAAGCTTAAGATACAAATGTGGGGATGTTGACTTCAGTTTCAAGTATGTTATATCGGGTGTTCTTCTTCAGTGGTCACTTCAAATTGTCTACATAAGGGTTGATAAAAATAGTCAGAGAGAGTCTTCAGCAAGTTGATTCTCACAAGAGTTCAAGTGTTCTTCTCATAAAGATTTCAAGTATTTGGGCTTATTATGTGTTGCTGATTCTGAATCATCAAAACCAGAAAGGAGGAAGGAGACACGCATCTAAACGGGAGTAAAATTGATGAACTTAATACTTCTAAGTGATTGAAGATATCCCGGGAAGACAAATGTTATTACCGCAAAGAAACTTAAGGTTTGACTCATGGCGAGTAAACTTGATGAACTTAATACTTCTAAGTGATTGAAGATATCCCGGGAAGACAAATGTCATTTCCGTAGAGAAACTCAAGGTTTGACTCATGGCGTTTAGTGTTTATTCCAACTATGTGGGGGAAGAGATGTTAGAGAAAGATTCTGAAGATAAACGAGGTACACAAGTGTGTGATTCATTGGGGAGAGAGATTGTGTACATTGGGGATGCTCAACTGTTTTCACTTGAGGGCTTAATCAGTGATTTAGAGATATAATCACTTATTCCGGAGTTGACATCCGCAGAGATTGTCATCCGCAGAGATAATCAGTGACTTGGCCTGCTTCTTCAATGTTATCAGTCATTCCTTCCTTGTGTAGTGGTATACTTCGGATACTTGAGCTTCATACACGATCATCAGGGAAGAAAAATGTGAACATGGGGAGGTGTTTTCATTCCCCTCATGATGTGTATTCGAGAGAGCTCTTGGGTATTGGTGTACTTCGGATTCTTGAGCTTCATACACGATCATCCGGGAAGAAAAATGTGAACATGGGAAGGTGTTTTCATTCCCCTCATGATGTGTATTTGGGAGAGTTCTTAAGCATTATACAAAGAGAGTGACTACATCAATTCAACTACTTGGGGGAATTGTTCTCTTGACACCTTTTGGAATGGATTGCGTCAGACTTCAGTGGAAAAGGAATTTGAAAAGATTATTTAAGTGTGGGATGAAACGTTGTTGTTCTTCTATTGGATGATATAACCCCGAATGGAGATCATCGATTATCGTTCTTAAATAGAGCAGCGGGATTTATGATAATGGTGTGCTTCCTTGTGCACCTGGCTAAAGCAAGCTTGAAATAGAGCTTCGAATCTGCTCAACATAAGGATTTTCGGTTTGGGGGGGAGCTGCCAAAGTCTCTCTTTCTCAAAGGCTCATGTTCAATCTTCTATTCTGGAGCCTCGGAAGCTTTGGTGGTGGAAGTTTAAGAGATGACGAATTCTATCTTCTACGACGTGCTGTTCGATATCCTTATCTCGGTACTCGTATCATCATCTTCTTAAATTATATCATCTACTCTATCTTTGTATATATTTTTCAGAAAAAACCAAATAGAAAAATATAAAACCATCAAAAACCCATAAAAATCAGAAAATTTGTAAAATACCAAAAATATTATTTTCTCATGACATGTCTTCTGGTATCGATAACATCTACGGTCTTAGAAATGTCATTCAATAATGGCACGGGACTTTAGATGAAGTTCGAGCAGGAGGTGTAAATATTTCTTTCTAAACATGTCACAAATCTATGGCTTGCAGTTACTTCAGACTGTAACCCGTGCTTAAAACTATGGCTTGTTATTATTTCAGATAGCAACCCGTTCTTCAAGAAAGGAAAGTGTTGCACTAAAGCAATTTTCAAATATTTTGTGCACTTATCCTAAAAAAAATGAGGAAAGTATGTCGAAGGACTGCTGTTCCCACACAAATGTTTTTCCGTCTAAAAATTCTTCAGAAAAATATTTGTTGTATTCAAAATTGGTGGAAAATGAGTTGCTTTCAAAACAATCAGATTCAGAGTTTTTATAAAATTTGCAAACTCAATCAATGACTTCAGCGCTTTTAAACTTTTCAAAAATTGAGTCATTAATTGAGGGGGATAATGTTTTCAAATCTATATCATCTAACGGACTTTCTTAATTATCCTATATGCTTAATTAAAAATGATGTTAACCTATGTTGAAGGACTAGGTGCCTAGGATATGATTGCTAGGATTAGATGATTAGAGTTTGATGAACACATTATTCCCATACATTTATATGATCTGATTGATATGTTGCATTGACTTTTATTAGTCGATTGTTGTTCGGGTGATGTCGACCACCATATATTTGTATGTGTGTTCACTAACGTATGCAGGTATATTGGTATAAAAGAATGTTCCCGATCCGGATCCCACAATTGAAGATGATTGGATGCCGAAAGGAAAGGGTAACTATATCTTGGGTTGACAAATGAAGAAACGGGGCTTAATTGGACTTCTATGGAGAGTTGGCATAAATGCAATGTAAGAGGTCTCACTGCATCAGCAGATGGTTTTCTTCTAAGTGATTGAAGAAACAGAGCTTAATTTGACCTCAGTTGCCATTCAAAATGCAACTTAAAAAGAAGTCTCACTGCATCAGCAGATGGTTTTTCTTCCAAACCCTACAGCAACAAAAACGGAAGCTTCTCATCCACCTAACGTATCTTTGTGCAGGGATAATAGTGATGATACCATTTTTCTAAAACTTTGAATAATATTGTTTTTGAAAATGAAAAAATATTTGTTTTGAAAATAAATTGGACTTAAGTTTGAAAATCACCGGACTTCATTTTTATCAAAACCTAAGTCACTCAATCAACGACTACGGTCATTGATTGAGGGGGAGAGTGATTTAAAATAAATTATTTTCAAACAATATTGCTTCATAAAAGTACGGATTGTACAAAATAAGTGGTGATCTGAAGATTTAATGTTATGTCATGGTATAATTTTTTTCTTTAGAATCAAGGTCTTTCAAAATGAAATTTTTTCTGTTCTTGTTTGATTGTGAAATTGTTTTGTTTTACTTAAAAGATCTCTTAAAAACTATCATACCTGACACTAACAATCTTTAATGTCTTAAAATGGTCCTTATCTGTCATCTTTCAAAATTGAATCTTGCCACGTCTTTCCCCAAATTTTTCTAAATGATTTAAATCAGTTGGGATCACAAAAATCTCAAATGGTTTGATATTTCTGATCGGGGTAGAGATCGTGATTTAAATCTCAAATCTGTTTTAAATGGAATTGGTTTTAGTCCTTTAAAGGCACTCCTGCCTCCATGTGCCAAACGATTTCAATATACATAATGCACATGTTGAGGAGGAGGATTTATCCAAAAACCAGATGAGTATTTAAACAAGGCCACATTTTCTCCCATGTTTTCTAAACCTAATTAAATCACTTGGGATCCAAAATCTCAAAGGGTTTGATATTTTTGATCGGGGGAGAATTTGTGATTTAATAATGAAATTTGATAAAATGTGATCGTTTTGATTTAATTGTGCACGCTGCTCGCTCATATGTGCTAAACGCTTTCGAATCTTGAAGCACATATTGAGGGGGAGCAAATAAACTATCGAGGTACGAAAGCTTTTTAAAGTGATTTATAAAGTACCTTGATTGAGTTTTCAAATGGTTTCTTAATGGCTCTTGTGATTGTGGATGTGCTTCAAATTAACTCTTGCCTCTATGTGATAAAATGTTTTCAAATATCCTATGCACATATTGAGGGGGAGAATTTACCAAAGAAAATCAAATGGCTTTTTCTATGAAAATTGTGATCAAAGAAAATATTTCAAAGTCCTCTTGCCTCCGTGTGCTAAACAATTTCTAAATCATATGCACATGTTGAGTGGGAGGTTTTCTAAATGATCAAAACTATTAAGGTACAAAATGCTTTGATCTCGTATCACAAGTACCTTGATTGTTTTTCCAAATGATTTTTCAATTGGTTTCATGGAAGATTGAACTGTACCAAAAGACCGACCATTTTACTTTATGTATGGAGTTATAAGGATGGTGAGGTTAGGTATTAGTTCCCACGATCCGCCAGAACCAGAGGGATCTTCCCAGGGGCAATCCACTAGATAGTGTAGAGTCCTTAGGAATGTTGAAAAAAGGAGAAACATGAGAATATGGGAAGAGTGCGGACTGAGATAGAGCTAGAACTGGAATAAACCCAACAAGGTTCTAGTAATGAAGTCTCGGTAAGCACTGAAGGGGTTGAAGAATGAAAAAGAAATGAATGAGAAAAGGGTGAAAAGAAATAGCCCTCCAATAATTCAACCTTAGGACAGTAACCGGGTTCAATACATATGCTACTAAGTGGTTACTAAGGTAACACTGGTATTGAAGACAAGACGTCATAGACCCAGTGACGCACTGCACTACAACTTCCCAAGCCACTCAAGTTCCTCTCAAAAGGGCTTGTTTCATTCTCACGAGGAACCGACATAATCTATCGACTTTCTCTTAGAGATTGTTGATATTGAAGAAGGAGACCCTCTCCCTAGTCTCCGGCACAGGAACCAAATATGCACAATTGAGTCTAGAGCCAAGAGATCATCCACAATATCTCGTTAGGACACTAAATTCTTGAAGACTTGCTTTTTCACACAATGTGGAAAGTAAGTATATATTAAGAGTCCTACACATTATCCTTGTGGTATTGCCAGAACATCCGAGTGATATGTAAAAATATTCACAATGCAGATGGAAATCCTTCTAGAGCCAACATCAAACAAGCTCTTGGTGGGTGACATGTGAAATCTTGCAAAAGATCAAGCTTGTGACAACTGGATAGAAACGATGGGGCGATTCATTATTGAATCAACCTTGGTCCAGGAAGGAATTGACGAATACTTTTGGAAAAACCGTTCGATGTGCAAACCTTCTTTTCTCTAGCACGTCGAATGTGTACTTATATTTTCAAACACAAAAAGTATCTCTGATTGTAAAAATACTTTTGGAAAAACCGTTCGATGTGCAAATCTTCTTTTCTCTAGCACTTCGAATGTGTACTCTTTTCAAATACAAAAAGTATTTTTGATTGAAAATTGATCTTTCTCATAAAACCTTCGTCGTATTGCAAAACTCTTTCTTCAAGCAATACACGATTGTTTTTTTCAAATCATTCTTCATCAATCAGTAAATCTCAATTTGCTGGTTCACTCACTCCGTGTTGTCTTCTTTGAGACGTTCCGGTTTGAGAACAGCTAGAACAGCTGCGAAACCCTATCAAGGAGATTCTTAGGAATCCTACCTGATCACAGGCAGTACTTGTACTGATCAACGGGGAACCGTGGGTCGTGTACCTCAATTCAACGAAAGTGATCAAAGACACTTTCGTGTGTTTTATTGCTAAATGTTGTTTGCAGATACATTTGGACGGTTGCATCTGATCAGAATTGAGGAGTCAATCCAAAGCCGCATGCTCACAGCATCCACACTTAATTGAAGAAATTATGACTGGTGCATATCTACAGAACCTGGCTCAGATATTTCTATACTATGCTTCTGCTACACTGCTGCAAATATCTTGAACCAGTAAAGCTTCCGCTACTCTGATGAAAAGATGTCATGATTCAAAAGGGTGAGCATGTCGGTCCAAAAGTCACAACTTCACATGATGGCAATACAATAAAGGGTGATCCAGAGATTTACTGTGGCTGATGATCTCAATGAAAGCTCGAAGATCATCAAAGATGTGGATCAGTTGAAAGGCCTCCACTAAAGTACAAACTATGCGGACTTTAAAGAATCTCTGCTTAAGCACAAAGATTGCAGAATTGAAGAATTGAAGTCTACGAGCTCAAGAACAAAGTCAAGAATAGAATGCTAGGATTCAAAATGTAAAACATGGGGTGACCTCCCTTAGGGGGAGATTGTTAGGAATTGGAAAATCCATAAGTAAAGAGTCGGTCACCCCAAATATTATCTAGCATAAGTTAGCTCGTAGACTTGTTATTAGTTACGTTATTTAGCAGTTTATTAGTTAGTTTGTAGCGTAGTTTAGTTTAGAGCAACACCGTGAAGGATAGACGGGTCTTTACCCACTGTATGCCTGATCCACAGTCCGATAGGAGGACGTTATGTTTCTAAGTATAAATACCCCTTCCATCCATGGAAGGGGTGTGACTTCTTTGAATCTAACCTTACATTTGTTTAAGCAACTCTCTTCAAGAACCTCCTCTCAACTCTCTTCATCTCTCTAAAATGGCTTTCTTATTTAATCATTGTCCTAGACCACCCGAATCATCAAACAACATAATATTCACGATCCTACAGAAAACGTAAAAATATGATCGAAAACATAAAAAAAAAATAGATAAAAACGTTAAAAAAAAATGTGAAAACGGACAAAAACGTACGAAAACGGACGAAACGTAAAAAAAACAGACGAAAACGTAAAAAAAACGGATGAATACGTAAAAAACAGATGAAAACAAAAAAACAGACGAAAACATAAAAAACGGACGAAACATAAAAAACGAACGTAAACGTAATAAAGCGGACGAAAACTTAAGAAAACGGGCGAAACTGTAAGAAAACGGACGAAAACATTAAAAAACGGACTAAACGTAAGAGAACGGGCGAAAACGTAGAAAAATGAACGAAAACGTAAAAAAATGGCGAAAACGTAAAAAAAGGGCCAAAACGTAAAAACACGGGCGAAAACGTTAAAGAACGGACGAAAACGTAAAAAGACGGACGAAACGTAAAAGAGATGTAAGATATTGAGAAAGAGATGTAGGGGTTGTGAAAGAAGAGGTAAGAAGTGAAAAATAATGTCTGCAATTTAGAAGAGGAAAGAAGTGAAAAGAAACACTTATGTCTGCAAAAAAAACAAACAGAAACCTCTGCCCTCCTGCAGACAATAGAAGTGAAAAGAGGAAAAAATTGCTTATTGAGAAAAAAACAAACGACACCTAGACTCATAAAGTTTTTTTTTTTTTTTTTTTTTTAAAGAAAAAAGAAAAGAAATGGACAAACATACACATGTCAAGTGAGTTGCATAATTTGTATTGCGTTTTAACTTTCTTTTTTCTGACTCTTTTACACATTTGTAGAATTACTTTTGAAAAAAAAAAAAAAAAAAAAAAAAAAAAAAAAAAAAACTCTAAATCTAACATTTTCATCATTTCATGTGTAATAATCCTGACTGCCCTATAAAGACCATTTATGTTCATGAGTGTAAGACAGGGTCCATAAATTTAGTTCCTTTGAACTTGGGCTAGATAGAGCATTATATGCGGCCTCTAGCTACAATATAAAAGCTTTGGTCCATAGCTTTATCAAAACCTTGTGACCGTTTTGGTAAATTCTCATGATAACAAATTGTAATTTAGTATGTATAATTTTGGAGCTTTTGAGTTTGATGCTAGAACACAAATCTTAATAAATATAGTTCCAACAAAGGAAATAAATAACTTAGAGTTTGTATAACTTGTGACGTAATGCACATATTAAGTCAAATTCGACATACTTGTACAGTTGTACTTCTTTTTAAATGCAAAAATACATGTAATTGGAAATGAATAAGTAAACAAAAGTGTATATGCTCTTGTCTCTCACTGTAACTCGTGACTCCACTGTGGAGCTTTCTTCTCACGCTCGAGCAACAAAAAAGAAAGGACGAAGGGTGAGCCTCCTCACCACTCGGGTAATGAGTGTTTGTGGCCTATAATAAATGTTTTTCTTATTGTTTATTTTAGTGATTGTGCGGGTAATTTGTGAAATTTGTTTGTATAAAGTATGTATTTTTAATAGTAGTGAGAAGAGTGGTGACCATTGTGACTGAAAGGTGAGGGGAGTGATGATGTGTAGAAAGGTGAGGAAGTGTTGATGTGCTGAATGGTGATTATGGCGATGAGGTGGAAGGTGACCATTAATTGTGTCTAAGACTAGAGGGAGTGGACACAAGACTAGAGGGAGTGGTCACACTCCCTCACCTTCCACATCAGCGTCACCTCAGCTTTCTCTCCCCCCTCACTCGCTCTCACATTTCACCCGTAGTGGTCACACCAAGCCCTCACCTTTCATTAAAATACACACTTTATACAATTATACCTCACATACACTCATAAACCAAACAAGAAACAATAAAATACCCACTTTATGCACAAGAACCAAGAGGTGACCGAGTCACCCCTATCTCCTTTTTTTATTGTATCTCACGTATGGGATTGTCAAAGGAAATGGGGGTGACGAGGGGTCTTGTGGTTAGGGGTTACCCACCACTCCGG
Source organism: Chrysanthemum seticuspe (assembly GCA_019973895.1). NCBI lineage: Eukaryota > Viridiplantae > Streptophyta > Magnoliopsida > Asterales > Asteraceae > Chrysanthemum > Chrysanthemum seticuspe. Next base: position 106,829,852 of record BPTQ01000008.1, on the reverse strand, counting down.
GTAGTCTAATACTAGGTGAAATGGTCACTATTCACTTCCACTCCCTCACCTTTCACCTCAGTATCACATCACCACTCCACCCACCTTTCAGGTGCAATGGTCACCACTCCCACACCTTTCAAACATAGCCCACAAAATACCTCCCACACACTCACAAATCAAATAAAGAAAAATAAAAACACTCATTTTGCACGGTACCCGAGTGTGAGTCGGCTCACCAATTCCCTTCTCTTTTGGCTTGCCTCACGCGTGAAGGTGTTGGTGTGCACTAGGGTGGCGCGTGACTATCACCAACCATAGGTGATGGGCCACACCAATTGCACCTAGTCTAACACGTGACCTAATAGCATAAGGTAGAAAACTACTTTATATCTATCACACAAAACAATTTGTAACAGTTCTTGGAATGATGCTTGAAACTATATATTTTAAAATGATCTATTCGTAAAGCCTATGCATCACCACCAGAGGTCTATAGTTCAAACACCACTAGGTTCGCTTTTGAGGATGGTCATGTAAAGGGTCGTAAACAGTTACACGGATACTTCACTTATTTCAGGTACATCTGAGTCAAAAACTCGCTTTTCATAAAAGCTTTCATCCGTTTACCCATTTTACCTTTTTTTAATGATGTCTAATTCTTAATTTTTAGTGGATCATTTTATTTTGTTTTCCTCTTTTAAAGCTTAAATTTAGCGGTGAGCATAAACCGAACTGCAAACTGAATAAAACCAAACCAGAGAAACCAATCCAAAGTGAAAACTGATGGTGTGGTTTTGAAAAATAGAAAACCAACTTCTGCAATGTGGTTTCAGTTTCCACCAAAAAACCAAACTGAAATAACCACACCAATCATATTCATTTTTTTTTAATCAAATAACCTACTACATTTTATAATTTTTGTATGATACAATGCTTTGTTTATACTTTCTAATTGATTGTTTCAAACATATTTTATTAGTTAATTATTGTTTTTAGTTTTTAGGTATTTTTTTTCTTTTCATTTATCATCGAAGTTTTAAAAATTCTTCATTTCATTTGACTTTTACCACTGCCTAGATTTATAATTTTATACTAATACACAATATTTTGTATGTATGTTTTGAACTCATTATGTAATTTTGTACTATATTTATTCTGTAATAAATATATACTAAAAAAATAATTTGAAAAGCCAAACTTTAAAAACCTAAAAAACCAAACAAATCGAAATCGCCCAAAAACGAAACGAAAAAACTACACGGTTGCGATTTCTCATTTTGTTTAGAAACCGCAAATAGAATGTGGTTTGATTTTTACCCAAAACCCCATCAAACCGCACCATGCTCACCCTCTCATTCTTTACACGTTAAATACTAAAGTCAAACAAAAATTATTAAACACTTATGAAACTAACATTACAACATAAACCCAAAATAAGCAAAAACCACAATTTTAAGGGATTTTTAAAAAGATAGTGTCATGAAGGTACATGATAAAGTACATTTGTTAAACTTAAGTTGCCTTATTTATATGTTAGCACACATTAATATTTTCTTAAATTACATGTATTTACCAAATTTAACATTGTTAAACATAGAAATGAGCTTATTTCAAAAAATAGTTGCGTTTATTAAACATGTCTTAGCCCATGCCATTATACCACAAGTTAGAAATTTCCTAACTTTTAAGGATTTTTTAAAATGTGTCGCATATTAAACTTAGGTTGTTTCTTTTCTTTCATCTGTTTGCAAAATGTGTCTTTTTACATAATGGTATCTGTTTAGAGTTGGTCTTATGCGTAGAAATTGTGTTTCTTTTTTTTCTCAATGCCAAATATTATGTTACTCTTTACATGAACTTGTGATAAAATCAAGTGATAACCTGTGATGGATATACATTTCCATCATCAGTAATCAACTTTCTTGAATTGTTATATCCAGTTTTCACTAAATTAATTTATTTATTCGAATCTCTAAAAAAAACCCCCAATTTGTATATAAAACATAACTTCATGAAAATCTCCGATTGAATCTAGTTATTTCATACAAAGTTAACCCATGAAAAAAATATTAACGAAATCTTAAACTCACAGATATGAGATTTATTTATTCAATTGAAAACAAAAATATAAATGAATCATAGATCTGACCTACTTTTTTTTATCTAAACATTTTTCTTAAAAAAAAGATTAGTATTTGGTACTTGGTAACCATCTTCTTGATATTCATGATTCCACCATAAAAGGGAGTTGAAGCTTTAATTTAGATGAATATGAAAACAAAGAGGGAAATATGAAGGAGGTTAGCGAGAAGGATTTCGGTGGTGGAGAAGGGGTCGGTGGGAAGGAGGTTGGCGGTGGGGAAGAAGGCCGGCGAGAAGGAATGGTGGTGGTGGTGATGGAGGAGGATTGAAGTGGTGATTGATGAATGTTGATGATGAGTGAAATAGAAGAGAAAATGATAGAAGGGTATAATTTGTCTTTTTTGTGTCCTAGATGGGAAGAACGTGGGTTTTTACATCCATATACATTTAGGATATTTGTTTGGAACAAGCAAAAAAAAACATCATTATTTTCTTTGTGAGGAAGAAAATGTTACCAAAAGGATCAATAAGCAAAAAGTAAACACCTCTTAAGGGTTTTTACTAAACAATGTCAACTACGTAATGCTTAAGGCCTATTGAATAGTCTTTTCTTTCCATATTATAAGTGATTATGCATTTAAATGCATAATAAATGAACATAAAAATTAACCTAAATAAATGTCATTTTTATTTAACAAAGTTCAAATTTCTTTTTATATTCATATTAATTGTTGGTTTAAACATTACTTAGTGGGTAATGTTTAGCAAATCTCTAATCTTAAATTGGCTTATTTATATGTTAGCAGACATTAGATTTTCTTTCTGGGTTTTGTTAACCACAACCAATGGGGTTTTGTTTAAACATATTCAAAAATTTGCATTAAATGAACTATTATATTCCATAATTATACATATTTATTCATTTTAAATATGAAATGTGATATTAAACTTGATAAGTTTAGTGTTCATTTAATACAAAAAATTTAGTTAATGTATGTTTAAACACAACCCTAATGTTCTGTTTCTAAGTTTTTTAAATGAAAGAAAAGAAGAGAAGAGTTAAAAATTGACAGAAAATAAGAGAAGATGAATGAAATTTTATTTTTTATATAATGTTCCCAAGTTAGGAGGAAAAAAAAGAGATAATTGATTATTTTACAATTATACCCTTTATTATATATAAAAGTTATGATTTATATTAGGTCATTTAAGTAATTACATTTATTAAAAGCTTCCTAAAACAACTTCTTTCCAAATCATCTCACTTTTGGGAAGAAGGTTTTGGAGAGAAGTTTAGCCAAATTTCGTCTCCTCTTCTCTTTTTTCTTTAAAAAATCTCTGGAACACGAATTCATTTTGTTTTCTTCTCACATCTTTTCTCTTCTTTCAAAAATAAAACTCGAGAAATATAGAAATAAGTTTATTTCAAGAAATAATTGTGTTCATTAATTTTCTTTTAAAGTACCAGGAAAAACACTTAGGGTGCGTTTAGTTGGAGAAGAATTTCTCTTGTTTTTTATTTCTAGTTTTGTAAAAATTTAGAAGGGAAATTTATCTCCACAAAACACTTGAAAATATAGAAAGCGCGTTTAGTTGATGTTTGTATCTATTTTGAAGAAGATGAGGGAGAGTTGGGGGTTACAAAGGAAAACAAGGAAAACAACTAAAATATGTTTTGTAATTTTCCTTGTTAACTTAGAAAATAGATATTTTGTGTTTTGCAAAACATTTTGTTAGAAAATACTTATTTGAACGCGATTTCTATTTTTCTTGTTTTCCACAAAACATTTTGTGGAAAACAAGGGTGTTTTCTCCCAACTAAACGCACCCTTACATTTGCAATTTTTGTTTGTAAATATGGATAGATACGGTAGCCTACAAATTGACAAATTAAAAGATTTGAGATAAGATATTCGTTAGAGATTTGAGATATGCAATTATTAACTATACTAAAAGGCAGGAACATTTCTTTCACCCACACGCATTTAATGCAAAGTTTGCCGACTTGGCGAAAACAGCCCCTGAGGTTCAAGTGTCGTCGCAAAGTAAGTCCTTTAGCATTAATAATCTTTCGCAACTTAGCAAAAACAACCCCTGAGGTTTAAATGTCGTTGCAAAGTAAGTCCTTCAAGCAACCCCGCTGCATCGCGCGGGTTTTCCAACACTCGTTAGTTTCTATGCCACAAAAATAGAACACAGCGTGAGATATCTACAGTTCCTATAATAGATGCTCATCGATTGTGAAAGGGCAAAAAGACACGTTTTTTTTCTTCTTCTAATTATTCGGTAAAATCTTATACAATGTTACTTTATAAAGCAATATGTATTTATGTTACTGTATTACTTTATGTATCGTATTTAAGAATTTTATTTCTTGAAGATTGAGATTGTTAGTAGCTATGACTTTATTAGCTTCTACTAAACAAAACGAAAAGATTGTCCAAAAACTAGCCTTAAACAATTAGTGCATGTTCTAATGACATTCACTCAGAATATGAGATTAAACTCATAACTTACTTTCACAAAGCTCTTACACACTGTTTTTGAGATTGATATACAAGAGAAAAGAAAAAAAAAAATGAAAGAAATTAAAAAGAGTTATGTTCTCAACGTTAGTGATACATACGTGTTATTAATACAAAAGTCTGGCAAATATTTAAATTAAAAAGTATCATACCAAGAACCGTCGAAACAAAACTTCCATATAAGTGCTTTAGATTATAACAACTTCCAAATTATTTTTGGATATTTGATGTGTTATGTTTTATTTAGTTCACCTGACGAATTAAATGAGTATTAGATAAACATGCCTATCAAATCTCTATGCGAAATATTGAATAATACTCCGTATATCAAGTTATACACGGATAAACGTAAACTGAAATCTGTAGTACCACTAGCACCAATGAAATATTTCTTCGCGTCTTTAACTTTGGTTTTTAAACTTTTGTCCGATTAATTCTATGAGAATGAGTCAAGTTTACTTTTTGGCATCACACAAGCATTTACAAAAATGTTGGTTTAACATGGATCTATTTCAAACACGATGTGACCTTTTTCTCAAAAACCTCATATCATCTAATGTTCAGTTGTTTTCTGTGAATTATAAAGACTTGATATCACATAACATAAGTATTAAAATCACGTCTTCGAGATTGTAACTCAATAGTGTAAAAGAAGCATAGGAGCCTTTGTTTTTTTAATTACCACCAAAAAGACTTTTGAAACAATTTTTTTTTTTTTTTTTTTTTTTTTGAAAAGCAACTTTTGAACAATTGATAACTTTGGTAACAATACGAACCTAAATAAAGAAACACAAATAGTAATTCTAGGCGTGGTGTGGTGTGTGAGATGGTGACATAATTGTCAGGAAGGGGAGCATTCTTCATTACTCTTATTTACCAATTAATGCCTTTTTCCACTTTTTTTCAGCTAATTTCATGGCTTTAATTATTTATTTCTACCTGCCGACTTCTAGTGTAATCTAATAGCTAAAATAATAATTAAGATATAAAAAACACTATAAAGATGACTAACAACAAGCTTAATTCGAAAAGTTGGTGACAAAAAAAGTAAAATACTAAACTTTTCTTACATAGGGACTTATCTCCACCATTCATCTAAAAAATATGAATGGCTGAGATTAAAAACATTTTATTATTTCACATATTTTTTATAATTTAAATATCTCTAACCGTTAATCGTTAAGTGAAAATATTTACACCGTCGCGAGGAGCATTTAATTATCTTTCTATAGACGGCCACTTTGATATACTTTCGAAAAAAGAAAAAAAAATCGTTTTTTTCACGTTTTTTCGTCTTTTTTTACGTTACTTGAAAATTGCATGAAAAAAATCATATATGATTAAACACTAATTTGAATGTCACATGTGATATTATTGTTAAATCATATATGATATGTGATATCACATATGATATAATATGTATATTGTATGTGATTTTACACTAATATCACATGTGATATTACACTAATATCACATGTGATATTACATATCATATATGATATAACACTAATATCACATGTGATATTCAAATTAGTGTTTAATCATATATGATTTTTTAATACAAATTTCAGTAACGTAAAAAAAACGAAAAAACTTGAAAAAATGTGAAATTTTTTTTTGTCGAAAGTATATCAAAGTGTCTATCTATAGAAAGATAATTAAATGCTCGTCGCAATGATATTTTTTTTTTTCGCTTAACGATTAACGGTTTGAAAGTTATTAATATTTGAAAAAAGAGGATGAAAGTGGGTTTTTTAAATTGTTGAGATTAATCTTATCCATTAGATCAAATAAAAATAGATGGTGGAGATTGATCAATTTGTATGTAAATAATCTTTTGTCCTCAAATGATCTTAAATCGTCAAAATTGTTTCGTGTTTTGGTCAAGTTGCATATGCTAATTTCTCATAACTTAGAAAAATGTTACTCTCTTTATGTTACTCTCTTTGTCTTAAATTAATAGTTCTGGTATTCATTTTAGGATGTTCTAATTTAATTGTCTACTACTATAATATAAGTATTCAAGTTTAATCGAGTTTATCATATTACCCTATTAAAATTATTATTATAAATTAAAAAAAAATAATTAACTAGCTAAGGGTAAAACTGTCAATTTGCAAAAAATATGAACAAGAATGTTAGGATTTAGTAAATCCTGTTATTAAAGAGTCGGTCACCTCAAGTATATGTAATCGTTAGAAAGCTTGTAGTCGTAGATTATTATAAGTTAAGTAGTATTTAGTAACCGTTCAAAAAAAATAGTATTTAGTTTAAGTATCACCGTGGAGGACGGACGAGTCTTTACCCACTGTATGCCTGATCCACAGACCGTAGGTGGCGATTTATGTAAGGACTATAAATACTCTCTACCTCCCAAGGTAGAGAGTTGGAGCTCATAATAATACTTTCATTTTCTCTCACTAAGTTCCCAAACCTCTAACCCTTTCTCTCTCTAAAACCTCTTGTATACGCCTACTTGTGGCTATTATCTAGTGTGTATGTGAAATCCAATATGTTACAAATGGTATCAAGAGCCATGGTTTGATCATCTCTTACATATCCTTGGATTTCTAGTGGTTTTTAGATGGTTTTTGAGTTTGAAAAAGTTTAGTGGTTTTTGCATCATTTGGTTCATTTCTAGTGTTAAAGTTTGAATTTTGGGTGTACTTTTGTGTTTAGAATCATTGTATGTGCTTGGGTTTTGATTTGGTAAGCTTGAATCACTGTGGTTGAGCTTGTTTTGGATTGAAAAGTGTGTTTTTGAAGTTTTTCTTGGTAGCGACTTGGTTCTCGTAGTGAATTTCATCTTAGCGACTTGCTTCAGTAAAAGGTAGCGAGTTGTAGTGCTTTTTTGGTAGCGACTTGGTCCTAGCGACTTGTCTTTTGAGACAAGCCGACAAACAGTACACTTAGTGGATTCTCCACTACGGGGTAGCGACTTGTTGAAGGTAGCGACTTGCTTTCAATTTTGTTAGCGACTTGTACTTAAGTTTCTTAGCGATTTGGTGTTAGCGACTTGGACCTTAGCGAGTTGCTATTTAGCGACTTGACGACTTAGCGACTTGGTGCTTAGCGACTTGTTGTCATAATTCTCAGCGACTTGGTGTTAGCGACTTGGATCTTAGCGAGTTGTTCTTTAGCAACTTGACTGTGTCTTAGCGACTTGATACTTAGCAACTTGGTGCTTAGCGACTTGGTTCCAGAATTCGTAGCGACTTGGTTGATTTTTGTTTGTAATACGGTTTTCTCTTGATTTAGTAAAATCCCGTGAAAGAATCTATTTCCCGGTTTAATCATAGAGTTATAAAATCCCGTGTAATCTGTTAACATGTCTACCAACGTACCTACAATCATCTCCACTGTTGCTGAAGATGTTCAAGCAGCTGGTTCAGATACTCGTCCACCCATGCTTGACAGAACTGACTACGACTCTTGGGCACAACGAATCAGATTGTACTGTCTTGGAAAGGAAAACGGAGTCAACATTCTCAAGTCTATTGATGAAGGACCTTATCAAATTGAGACTACAAGAGACTTAATTGATACAGCTGCATATGGATCAATGATCTATGGAATTGACATACCAAAGACGTATGATGAGCTCAATGATAAGGAGAAAAAGAGATTCGATGCTGACATCAGGGCTTCTAACATTATACTTCAGGGTCTTCCAAAAGATATCTACAATCTTATCAATCACAACACTGAAGCCAAGGCTGTTTGGGATAATGTCAAGATGCTTCTCTCAGGTTATGAATTAACCAAGGAAGACAGAGAATCACAGCTGTATGATGAATTTGAGCACTTTAAGATGAAGCCAGAAGAAAGTGTCTATGAGTATTACGTGAGATTCCACAAGCTTGTGAATGATATGAGGAATATCAAAATGACCATGCCAAATATTCAGTTGAATTCAAAGTTTGTGAACAACATGAATCCCGAATGGCATAAGTTTGTCACCTCTGTGAAGCTAACCAAATGATTGAAGAATACCAACTATGAACAACTTTATGCATTCCTTCTTCAGAATGAGAGACATGCTATGTTCGAAAAAAGGATTCTTGAACAGTTCAAAACCAAACAGGGAGAAACAAGTTCATCAAATGACTCTACAGCTTTTTACACCAATGTTGGAATTACCACCAAAGCTTCTCAAGTCATACCCACGGGTAACAGAAATCACAAACTCATTCCCGATCCAAGTTTCAAGCAACCTGATGCAAATGCAGTCATGGAACACTTTATCAATCAACTGGCTCTTATGGTTAAACAAAACTTAACCTTCACTCCACATACTAACCGTCTTCACACTAACAATGAAATCAGGACTGCATCCAATCTACACAATCATGCTTTGGTCAGAGATGGAAAGGTTACGGTGCAACCAGCTCAAGAAAGACAATATGAACAAAGAAGAGGTGGAGTAGGAGGAGGGTATGTGGCGAATCAGAATAGAGGAAGGAATGGTAATCAGGGACAAGCAATGCCAATTAAGTGCTACAACTGTGGTGGTGATGGACACATAGCAAGGAACTGCACTTCTCCAAAACGCCCTCAAAATGCAGAGTACTTCAAAGACAAGATGTTACTTGTGCAAGCTCAGGATAATGGAGCTGTGTTGGATGAAGAGGAGCTGTTGTTTCTTGCTGAGGGCAATGCCAAGACATATGATGCAGATGTGGATGAGCAGCCAATTCAGGAGGTAGGTCATAATCATCAGAATGCCTTTCAAGTTGCAGACTGTGATGCATACGACTCTGACGTCGATGATGAACCTACTGCGCAGACAATCTTCATGGCTAGCATTTCTCCAATGGTCTCTCCAAAGGTCTCATCATCACAACAAGCTGGTCCATCCAAAGAATCAATCATCTCAAAGGTATTAAAACTATACGATGATGTTGATGAGCAAAAGATACATGACAAAGTACAATCAACTGAAACTTTTGAGTCAGATATTGAAAATATGGGTAATATCAATGTTGTCCCATATGATCAATATGTGAAACAAAGTGAAAGTGAGATTGTACCAAGTGATGCATCTTCTGCAGTCAATGATGACTATGTTTTTGATGAATACACTGCATGTGCCCCTGATGATTTTGTTATCTCTGAACTGAATGCCTATAAAGAACAAGTAGCTATTTATGAACAACGTGCTAAGTTTGAGTTAACCACCCGTGAGCAGGAAATGGATGACCAAATGCGTACAACTATTAGAAAAAGTAAGTTTAGAGAAGAAGTATTAAAACAAGAGTTAAACTCCTTACAATAAAAGCTTTCTAAAACTCCTAAGCAAAAACAAGAATTTCAAGAAAATGTTAAAATGCTTAAGCAAGAATTCAGTGCTAAGGAATCAAAACTTTTGAATGATTTTTCTAATCTAAAAACCTTGAAAAACAAGCTTGAAAATAAGTTGTACGTACAAGGGAATACTATTCAGACTGCTCACATGATCACTAAGCATAGAGTACTCAGCGATAAGCATAGTATCCCCATTATAAAGGAATCCAACCCTGAGTATGGTAAGATTGCAAAAGCTGCTCAAAATGTAATCTATGATGGCAATGAGATTCTTAAACCTAGACAGAAACCTAGTTGCATTGAGTGCACTGAGGAAGATAGAAAACTAGATGATGCATTTAAAATGAATAAGAAGCTTAACGATCCTGCGTGTAAAGATAAAAACATAACGATCAAACCCCATGATTACACTAAGGAAAATTGGATATCCTTGAACATGTTTAAGCCTCAAACTCAATTAACCCCAGAACAGATCTTTTGGAAGAAAGATATGGATAAGCTAAAAGTTAATGTACTTGTTGAAACAAACACTCCCCTTAGGAAAATGCCTGCAGCTACTGTGTATCCTCCAAATACACCAATGCATCTAGTCCCTAGATCTATTGCCACTAATAGCAAGACCTTAATCGGCCTATATGTTGTTTATCAGATGTTTGTTGATTTTGAGAAAACGTGTAAGAAGAGAATCACACCAACAGGGATAACTGAGGGGGAAAGGGGTTTTGAAGAAACTAAAGAATATTATTTAACTGAGGTTATGCCTTTCTTCAAACAATTAAAAGGTCAATTTGAGAGTCTTCAAAAAGGGATAAATTCAGATATTAAATAAATGGAAAAGGAATTTGATGCAATGATAGTTGAAGTCAATAATTATGAACAGGAACTCAAATATAATGAAGTTGAAAGGAAGAACTTGCACATCTTAAATGAGAATTTGATTACTGCTTCTCGATTTCATGAATTATCTATTGCATTGAAAGTTTCCCATGATCGTTTCATTGAGCTTGAAAACAAAAACTCAGAATTAAATGAGAAAATTGATCAGGATGATCACGATAATTTGGTAAAACATCTTTCTAAACTAGAAGTTGAACATTTTGATTTGCAACTAAAATATCAACATCTTAAAGAAAATGTCAAAACCTCAAATATCAAGACATCCTCAGATGTTCCAGAGTTTGATGCAGTTTTTCTGATAAACAAACGTGACGAACAGATTCAAGCTCATTGTAACACGATCAGAAAGTTGAAAGCCCAAATCTCTCAATTAAAGGGTGAAAAGAACAATGTGACTGGCTCCCAAATGCCTCCTCCTTTAGATTCTCAGTATTCTCAAACTTTTCATCTTCAAAACTTAGTTAATGCTTTACAAAAAGAAAACGAGAGTTTTCTAGAAGAAAATGAAAAAGTTAAACGGCACTTTAAAGAGTTATATGATTCAATGAAAGTCACTCGTGACAAAAACAACGAAAAAATAACGACTTTACAAAAGGAAATTGAGAATCTGAGGAGACAGGAAAAAGGGAAACTGCCACTTGTCTTTAATGATAATGTTGCATCAAGATCATCATCAGACTGCAAATATACTGTGACTGTTAAATACATTCCTCCTCATCTTAGGAATAATGAACCTGTGTTTCACAACTATTGTGCTCACCTTAAGGATAGTCTGGAATGTCTCCGTGAGATTGTGGAAGAGGATTTTATAAATAAGCCTCTTGACAATGAAATTAGGTTTGCGTGCATTCAAGCCAAACGATCTCAAGAGCTGTTAGAATGTTTAATAGCAACATGTTCTAAATCCTTAGGTGCAAAAGGAAAAGCTGTGATGCCTTGTTCTATGCCTAGTGACAAGCATACAAACCATTCTATGCCCAGTTTTAAGAAAATGAACACTAATGTGCCTTCAAGTAGTTCAGATCCCTGCACTTCTAGTTCAAGAATGCAAAAAGTAGCAAAACTAACTAATGTTCCAATTCCCTCTACAGGAGTAAGAAGTGACACCAAAGCAAGCGGGTCAAAGCCTCAAGGCAACACAAAGAATGATAGGACCTTGCATGCTAGGAATGCTCAGTGGAAGAAAGTAGAAGATCACCTTAGGGAGAATTTGAATAAGACGAATCGTGTTGATTCTAGTATTAGCGATAAGCGTACTGTAATTAATTCGAATTCTGCTACTATCTGCAAACCATGTACTGATGATTGCTTGAATTCTGTTACTAATCATGAATGTGGTGTGAATGATTTGTCTAATGTTGTTAAATGCCCAGTTAAAATTGTTAATGTTAAAATTCAAGCTAAGAAGGCAAAAAGGCAAAGGCAAAAGAAAGTTAGAAAACAGTGGACACCCACAGGAAGGAAATTTAGTAATATAGGTTATCAATGGATACCTACTGGGCGTAAGTTTAATGAGTTCTGCCCTCAATCTGCTAAGACAATGCCCACTAGAAAATGGATGCCTACTGGTAGAACTATTCCTTTAAGAAGTGAACATACTTTGAATAGGTCAAATACGGACACCAGCACTGCATCTATTCCTAATGATTCCATTGCTTCTATATCTGATATGGGTGTTTCTATTTCTGATGTGGGTGTTCTAATCACTGTTACTAACAAAATGGAACCCATTCTTGCATAGGGATCCCAATTATCCAGTTATCCATTCTTGTCTGTGTTCAACTTTAGATCGTTCAAATCGTTCTGTGGTACCTGGACTCAGGCTGTTCCAAGCATATGACTGGAGACCGGTCACGGCTCATGAACTTCGTGAGCAAATTCATCGGGACAGTTAGATTCGGGAACGATCATTTAGGTGCAATTATGGGTTATGGAGATTATGTTGTCGGTGATAGTATTATCTCCAGGGTATATTATGTAGAAGGTCTTGGATATAACTTATTCTCTGTCGGTCAATTCTGTGATTCTGATCTAGAAGTAGCCTTCAGAAAACATACTTGTTTAGTTAGAGAACTTGATGGTAAAGAACTTCTCAGAGGAACTCGTGGTTCAAACCTATACACCATATCTATCGAAGACATGATGAAATCTTCTCCCATCTGCCTGCTGTCAAAAGCCTCCAAAACTAAGTCATGGCTATGGCACCGTCGTCTCAATCACTTGAACTTTGGTACCATAAACAATCTTTCCAGAAAGGACTTAGTAAGAGGATTACCTAGACTTAAGTATGAAAAGGATCATCTTTGTTCAGCATGTCAATTGGGTAAAAGCACGAAATATGCCCACAAACCAAAACCCACAAACTCAGTAATGGAAGTTCTTCACACCCTTCATATGGATTTGTGCGGACCCATGAGAGTGCAAACTATTAATGGGAAGAGATATGTGTTAGTTGTGGTTGACGACTACTCCCGATTCACTTGTGTTAAGTTTTTGAGGACAAAGGATGAAACTCCAGATGTCATCATTAAACTCATTAAACAACTTCAGATCCGTCTCAACAAAACGGTTCGAATCGTCCGAACTGACAATGGAACTGAGTTTGTTAAAAAAGAACTCAATGAATTTTATGAAAATGTTGGAATCAGTCCTCAAAGAAGTGTTCCTCGAACTCCTCAACAGAACGGTGTAGTTGAAAGACGGAATTGAACTCTTGTAGAAGCTGCAAGAACAATGCTGATTTACTCAAAGGTTCCAATGTTTCTATGGGTTGAAGCTATTGCCACTGAATGTTACACTCAAAATCGATCTCTAATTCACAAATCTCATGGAAAGACTCCATATGAACTTGTCCACAATCGAAAACCTGATCTATCATACCTTCGTGTGTTTGGAGCTTTATGTTATCCAACTAATGACGGTCAAGATTTAGGTAAACTGAAAGCTAAAGCGGACATTGGAATATTTGTAGGATATGCACCAAGAAGAAAAGGTTACCGAATCTACAACAAGAGAACCCGAAATATCATGGAAACAATTCACGTTTCGTTTGATGAGCTGACCGGTCAAATGGCTCCAGGACAATTCAGTTCTGGACCCGCATCTCAACCTTTATCAAGTAGTCCTATCAGTTCTACTCTTGTTTCTAATCCCTATCCAGCAACTCCATATGTACCTCCATCAGAAGATGATTTAAAGAAATTGTTTGATACAATGTTTGATGAACACTATGAACCGAATGCTGATGAAATATCAATTCCAGCAACAGAGGCTGCTTCTATCCCTGTGAATGAAGTCAACCCTTCAGTCTCAATATCATTAAGTCAAGAAGCGCCTGCTGCTGATCACTCTGTCTCATCAACAAATCTTCAATCATCGAATGTACATCATGGAATTGTTTCTGGCATCAATGATGAAGTTAATCCCTTTGCTACTCCCGAAGATGCTCCATTTGAAAACATATTTGCTCCTGAATCATCAACAGAACCATCTTCATCAGGAGATATTGACTCTGCTACTTCAGTTCCTCAACAACAGCCACATGAACACCTCAGAAAGTGGACTCATGATCATCCATTGGACAACATCATTGGAAACCCCTCTCGTCCAGTTTCCACACGGAAACAACTTGCAACCGATGCCTTATGGTGCTTCTTTAACTCCGTACTCTCTAAGATCGAACCAAAAGATGTTAAAACCACCATGAATGAAGATAGCTGGTTCAATGCCATGCAAGAAGAAATTCATGAGTTTGATCGACTTGATGTATGGGAATTAGTACCTGCTCCAGATTGTGCTATGATCATTGCTCTAAAATGGATCTTCAAAGTGAAACTTGATGAGCATGGTGATGTCTTAAAGAACAAGGCTCGATTGGTTGAAAAAGGATACCGTCAAGAGGAGGGTATTGACTTTGAAGAATCATTTGCTCCTGTTGCTCGTATCGAGGCAATCAGAATCTTCTTGGCTAATGCTGCAAGTAAGAACATGGTAGTCTATCAAATGGATGTAAAGACGGCATTTCTTAACGGAGATCTTAAAGAAGTCGTATAAGTCAGCCAACCTGAAGGCTTTGTGAATCCAGAGCATCCTACTCACGTCTATCGTTTGAAGAAGGCTCTTTACGGTTTAAAGCAAGCTCCAAGGGCATGGTATGATACGCAATCAAAGTTTCTTCTATCTACTGGATTCAGCAAAGGAGCAGTTGATCCAACATTGTTCACCAGGAAGTCAGGCAAACATTTAATTCACGTTCAAATATATGTAGATGATATTATCTTTGCCTCGACTGACCCCAATGAGTGTGACCGTTTTTCTAATGAAATGGGTTCTAAATTTCAAATGTCAATGATGGGACAAATGTCATTTTTCTTGGGATTACAAATTTCACAAAGCCCCGGAGGCATTTTCATAAATCAATCTAAATATGCAAATGAGATCTTAAAGAAATTTGGGTTTGATTCTAGTGACCCTGTTGACACCCCCATGATAGAGCGTACTAAACTAGATGAGGACCACTCAGGGATCATGGTAGACCAAACGAAATATCGTAGTATGATTGGATCCCTGATGTACCTCACAGCTAGTAGTCCAGACATCTTGTTCGCTGTTTGCATGTGTGCTAGATACCAGGCTAAGCCTACAAAAAAGCACCTTGAAGCGGTTAAACGGGTCTTTCGGTATCCAAGGAACCATCAATATGGGACTTTGGTACCCGAAGGACATCGGTACGTCACTAACAGCCTATGCAGATGCTGATCATGAAGGATGTCAAGATACTCGTCGAAGTACGTCTGGAGGTGCTCAGTTTTCGGGTGATAAGCTTGTGAGCTGGTCTTCAAAGAAGCAAATGAGTACTTCTATTTCCTCTATAGAGGCTGAATACATAGACATGTCATCTTGTTGTGCTCAAATCCTATGGATGAGATCCCAATTATCTGACTATGGCTTTGAATTCAACAAAATCCCTCTGTACTGTGATAATAAAAGTGCTATTGCTCTCTCATGCAACAACGTACAACACTCAAGAGCAAAGCACATCGACATTCGACATCATTTCATCAGGGAGCAAGTAAAAAATGGTGTGGTGGAACTATACTTTGTGAGGACTGAATACCAGTTAGCAGACATCTTCACCAAAGCTCTTCCTAGAGAACGTTTTGAGTTTATCCTTCCACGACTTGGTCTTAAGAGCTTTCAACCAGAAACACTTAAACGTCTTCAAGAGCAAGAAGAGGAGTAAAAGATTTTCCTTCATCTATCTCTTGTAAATACTTATTCGAAAAACAAAATACAAAATTACAAAACCTTCAAAAAGCAAATAGAAAAATATAAATCTTTCTAAAATCCATAAAAACTTGAAAAATCTTGAAAATTTTCAAAAAATATTGTCATTTTGTCATGCTTTTCTCGATTCGAAAATATCTACGGTCTTTTTGATGTCATTCAAAGAATGACACGGGACTTTAGATATTGTTCGAATTTTCCAAAAAAAAAAAAAAAAAAAAAAAAAAATCAAAAAATCAAAAAATATTTTTGGGAGAAAGTGAAACTATGGTTTATTTCATTTCAGACAGTAATCCTTTTTTCAAATAAAGAACATAGCCATGCCTTATCTTGTTTTTCAAATCTCATGCTCTGATTCTATAAACAATTACTTACTATCTAATGAAAACTAATTGCTTTGAAAAATAACTCGGACTCTATTTTTGAAAATCATCTGGACTTAACATTTGTCAAAAATATCTATCTCTCAATCAACAACTTATGTCATTGATTGAGGGGGAGAAAGATTTCAATTAAATCAAAAGGTTATTTGTCATACAATTGTTTTCAAAAGATAATCATGCATGTTTAATCAATGGAGTTTAAAGTCTCAAAATCCGATCCTTATCAGTTAAAACGTTTTCATAATCAAGTCACAATTCTCCTTAAAAGCTTTCAAAATCAATTTAAATCTACAGAGATCACAAATCTCAAATGATTTGATAATTGTGATCGGGGGAGAATTTGTGATTTAAATTGGATTTAATCTGATAATTCGGTAAATGGTTTTATAAGGATGTACAAGCTCTCCTTCCCACATGTGCCAAACGATTTCAAATTTTCCATGCACATGTTAAGGGGGAGCAGCTTTTTAAACCACAAAGAATTGAAATGTGATTGATATGTCTCTAAGTGCAGGTTCTCTCTAGTATGTGCAAAACTCTTTCAAACCTCGAGGCACATATTGAGGGGGAGCAAACTTTTGAAAACCTCATCCTTCCCTAATATGCTTTATCTACTTGATTTAATCAGGGAAGTGATGATGATATCTTTTAGAAAATGGTAAGCAAATAAGTTAATTCTTCCTCTTGCCTCCGTGTGCCAAACGATTTCAAATACATGAAGCACATGTTGAGGGGGAGCACTTCTTCTAAAAAAAAAAAAAAAAAAAAAAAAACAATTCAGGTACAAAATGCTTTGATAACATATCACAAGTATCTGGATTGATTTTTCAAAAGGTTTTCAATTGGTTCCAATGGCAGATGAACAATACCAAATAGACCGACCAAATTTACTTAATGTATGGTGTTATAAGGATGATAAGGTTAGGTTTTTGTTCCCATGATCCGCCAGAACCGGAGGGATCTACCCAGGGACAATCCACTAGATAGTGTAGAAGTCCTTAGGTATATTTAAAAAAGGAGAAAAGTGAGATATGGGAAGAGTACTGGAATAAACCCAACAAGGTTCTAGTTATGAAGTCTCGGTAAGCACTGAAGGGGTTGAAGAATGAAAAAGAATTGAATGAGAAAAGAATGAAAACAAATAGCCCTCCAATTATTCAACCTTAGGGCAGATACCGGGTTCAATTCATATGCTACTGGTGGTTACCAAGGTAATATCGGTATTGAAGACAAGACGTCATGGACCCAGTGACGCACTGCACTTCAACTTCCCAAACCACTCAAGCTCCTCTTAAAAGGACTTGTTTCATACTCACGGGGAACCGACATAATCTATCGACTTTCTCTTAGAGATTGTTGATATTGAAGAAGGAGACCATCTCCCTAGTCTCCGGCACAGGAACCAAATATGCACAATTGAGTCTAGAGCCACGAGATCATCTATAAAACTCATTAGGACACTTTCAATGTAGACTCTCTGTTTCACACAATGTGGAAAGAGAGATTTTATTTTGAGTCCTACGCATTATCCTTGTGGTATTGCCAGAACATCTGAGTGATATGAAAACATATTCACAATGAAGATGGAAAGCCTTCTGGAGCCAACATCAAACAAGCTCCTGGTGGGTGGCATGTGAGATCTATTCAATAGATCAACCATGTGACAACTAAAAAGAAACAATGGGGCGATTCAATCTTTTGAATCAATCCTGGTTCAGGTTATGGATTGACGGATACCTTTGAAAAACCGATCGTTGTGCTTAAAAACTTTTTTCTTTAGCACATCGACTGTGTACAAATATTTCAATATAAAAGGTGTTCATGATTGATAATTGATTTTCATTAAAACCTTCGTTGTATTGCAAAAACAATTTCTATTGAGCGATACATGATTGTTTTTCAAATCTCTTTCTATCAATCAGTGAATCTCAATTCGCTGGTTCACTCACTCCGTGTTGTCTTCTTTGAGACGTTCCGGTTTGAGAACAGCTAGAGCAGCTGCGAAACCCTGTCAAGAAAATTCTTCGAAATTATACCTGATCACAGGCAGTACTTGTACTGATCAACGGGGAACCGTGGGCCGTGTACCTCAAATCAACGAAAGTGATCAAAGACACTTTCGTGCACTTTATTGCTAACTGTTGTATGCAGGTACGCTCGACGTTTGCAGCTGATCAGAATGAAGCGGTCAATCCATAGCCGCATGCTCACACAATACATTCATTTCCTAAGAAATCATGATAAGTGCATCAATGACTCTGATATTTTCACTCCATGCTTCTGCTACGCTGCTGCCAATATCATGAATCAACGAAAGCTTCCGCTACTGTGATGAGAATATATCATGATCCAGAATGTGAGCATGTCGGTCCAAATGTCACAGCATCACATAATACCAACACCACAATGGAAGCGTCAGAAATGTATTATAGCTGATGATCTCAAAGCTGGCTCAAAACTCATTATCACGTGGATCAGTAAAAGACCTCCACTTGGATTAACCAAACATGCAATGTGAAGAATCAATGACTACGAGCTTCAGAGCAAAGTACTACATCAAGAATGCAAGAACAATTTTTTTGTAATATCTGTTTGTATTCAATGTAATTTTAATGTGTGTTTGAGGTGACCTCCCTTAGGGGGATATTGTTAGAATTTAGTAAATCCTGTTATTAAGAGTCGGTCACCTCAAGTATATGTAATCGTTAGAAAGCTCGTAGTCGTAGATTATTATAAGTTAAGTAGTATTTAGTTTAAGTATCACCGTGGAGGACGGACGGGTCTTTACCCACTGTATGCCTGATCCACAGCCCGTAGGTGGCGATTTATGTAAGGACTATAAATATTCTCTACCTCCCAAGGTAGAGAGTTGGAGCTCATAATAATACTTTCATTTTCTCTCATTAAGTTCCCAAACCTCTAACCCTTTCTCTCTCTAAAACCTCTTGTATACGCCTACTTGTGGCTATGATCTAGTGTGTATGTGAAATCCAATATGTTACAAAGAAAATAGTGGTAATTAGAGTTTTCTGAAACTATGTGTTTTTTGTTAGCGGACAATTATTTTAGGACAGAGAGAGTAACATGGTTCATGTGGTGTGCAATTATGACTACGTATGCGCTTTTATTGTTTCATATGTTATCGTGTCGAACTGCAAAGCACGGGTGGCTTAAGGGTAAAGGAAGTAAAAATATAGGCCTTTAATTTTCTAAGACTCCTAATTTATTAGGACTTTGTGTATATAGAAAGCCAGTTTCATGCTTTTTAGGTCGTCATTTTTAAAGATCCGATTACGTAAGACCCTAATTCTTTGATAAATCTTAAACAAGAAATTTTGGGTCTCTTTTGTTTCTACTTTTTAAGCCTAAATGTTGTAAATATTTAAACCAAAATATTAAGTATAGAAAAAGCCAATTAATGCACAAAAAAGTAAAGATAAAGTTAATAAGCCTATTTGCCGTTAAAAAAAATAATTAAAAAAAAAAGAAAAAGAAAAAAGAGGCTATTTAACATATGGTTATAATATTGTTATTAATTACCACGAGACTGGCACTGGTCCGCCGCGTTACGGGCGGGCGAATTTTTTAGCCGGGGTGATTGTGCATTAATAAATAGTAATATAATCATTTTTTTTTTCGGGCGGGCGCATTTTTTAGCCGAGGTGATTGTGCATTAATAAATATTTTTTTTGTACTGTAGCAGCCCGGCCTATTTCGTACTGTAGCAGCCCGGCCCATTTCGTACTGTAGCAATATACTGTAGCTACTGTAGCTGTACTGTAGCTACAGTACATTGCGTTTTAATATATACTTATAATTTAACCGTTTGCATTAATGAATGATGTTTAGTTTCCACAATAATACTTTCAATCTCTAGCTCTCTTTTATCTCCTCCTACATTCATATATCATTCTTCAATCGAAAGTTTCTTTCGAGATTTATAGTTTTCGAAACAAAAGTTAATAAAAAATTCTTTAACATCGAAAATGACGAAAGAAATATTAAATAGAGTGGCTCATTTGTCGATTGAATATGAAATATTATAGAGAAAATTTCTTAAATAAACTCTTTACCATATTGATTTTAGAAACCTATGCAAAGATTTTGAATCAAAAAATGCCGGAAAAATAAATTATATATAAAAGATTTTTCAACATATAACTTTGATAAATATAACTTGTTTTTAAGGTTCGTTTTAGGCCTACGTGAAGGTTGTGCCGCTCCTGCCGCAAAGACAGATTTTGTAATTTACTCTTTTCAAAACAGCTTACTCTATAGGCCACATGTCAAGCTCGCATAAGTGAATAACTCAATAAAGAATCGTCTTTCATAATGTTCGAAAAACGTAGATAAAAACTCACATTCAATGTTGTAATGTTTCATTGGGAGTGTTGGCATGTCAAGAAATGGGTAGCGTGGTGAAATGTCAAAACTTAAAAATGGGGACCCATGATTGTTAATATGGTTTTCTGTGTAACTGCCACTGTTGTGCAATAGTAAACCAAACTAAACAACCACAATTACTCGTACTATTCATCTTTTTTTTTCGTGCCCATTACTCCGTAGTAGATACTCAACACTGCCTAAATCAGATTATCATTCTCATTGTTACGGTTAAACATTGAAGTTAGCTAGGTAGTTTGATCAAAACTTTATCAATAGGTTGTTTGAGTTTAGCTAGGTAGTTTGATAATATATGATGTTTATGAAGGTGCATTTGTGATTACAGAGTATGACCGATTGATTTACATTTTCGTTGCTTGTATTTCACTTAAACTTGTATATAAAGGAAGCCCTATGCATCCTATAATGTATGATGCATACACTATATAGGTTTAGCATTTTAAAACCATGAAAAGTCTATAAAAAATAAATAAATAAAAAGCCTAGGTTAGTTTAAGTAGTTTGCTTCTCTAATCCGTTTTAATAACCAACAATAAAGAGAGAAAAAACACTTTATTAAGATCCAAGAAAGAAATAAACTATGGTTTGACAAACTTAAAGCAAAATTTCCGCCAAATACACCACCTAATGACTTAAAGCCCGATTTTCTTAAGCGTCATTTTAAATTTTCTTGGCATATATAATACTCCTAAAAAATTTCTTCAAAGTATTTTCACAGTTTGAACCAATATTCTTATCAATTTTAATAGGAGTGTCAATTCCTGACACGACACAAAACACGACTTGAAACCGACATAAAATTTAACGAGTTAAGTTTGAGACTAAGCAAGTTCGTGTTGGAAACAGGTCGACACGATTTACCTGTTTTATAATAGCTTATGTTTGGGTTGAGATCCTAGATTCTAACACATCAACCCGTTTAAAAATACAATAAAAGTAATAAATATTAAAAGTTATGTGTTTAGTTTCATTATAATAAGACCCAACTATTTTGTGTCTCTATCTTATGATATATCATCGATTTTTGAATTTTATGTTTATCATGTTGTTTAAAAAGTTCCTAAAGTAGGCCTTAATATATTTAATATGTTTCATTAAATACATATTCAAATTATAAACGGGTCAACACAACTAACTTGTTTAATAATCATCTTCAGGTCGGGGTTGAATTTTTCGACATGATTAACTAAACAGGTCAGGTTTGGTTGAGATATTTGAACCTTTCAACCTGTTAACCCGAACCCGCCAACCCGAATATGACCCAAATTGCCACCATTAACTTTTACCATCACTACTTGATAAGAGGTGGTCAAAAGTGATTTATGTGGAAGAGAGACAATGTTTTTTAGAGGAAAAAGGTACTTCAATCAAGTTTAAAAACCACCAATGTGGAGGTGGCTACAACAGTACGGTGGTAGGAGGTCAAGTATGAGGAATATGTTTGAAGAAAAAGTAGTTTAGAGGATTATAAGAGTGTAAGTTGTTATCTGTCAAAGGGGGGAATAAGATTTGCAAAGGCAATAAGACTTTGTTTTTGTCTGAAAATCTGAAAAAGCAAAAAGATCTTTGGGACTCTTATGTCTGCAAAAAAACAAACACTCTTATTTCAATATGTGTGTGTGCTTGCAGACATAAGAGGTAAAAAAGCTCTTATTTACAAAAAAAAACAAGCAAAACCTAACTTAAGTTACAAACAATAAACTTTGGTTCAACGAAGGTATGACCTGTGGTTGCTCCTTTCACTTGAAAATTAGTAATGTATATACATCCTAAATTTAGGTGTAACACAGTACGTTGGTCTTCTATTCATCGTTGACTAGAGTAATGTTAGGTTTATAAAGTAAATTCACTTTAAAATTATACAAAGCGTTTGTGATAATTGCAATCACACTTCATCACAACTATGCAGTTAAGTATACTCATTTAAGACTTTTTATCAGACTGGGTGACCTCTCGGCAAGTTCTCACAATGTTTTTTAAAACAAAGTTGCGTGATAACCACTTTAAGGTGGCCTATTGTTAAGTAACAAGAGTAACTACTGAGATGTCTCAAGTTCAATTTCTGATATGTGCAAACAAATCTAAGTGTTCACTCCAAGCTTTTTGAAATAAAAAAAGTGTTTTACACGGTTTGAGTCTATTAGATTTTGGTTAATCCCCTTAATCGTTTACAATAACAATCGAATGATTATATAATATAATTTTCGTGTAACACAAATAACCCTTGATGGGCCTAACACAATACTAACGACATAAACCTAATGGGCTAGAAGTAATGCACAACTAATACTCCCCCAAAGTTTGAGAACGAGACCTTCGAATGTTCTAACTGGATCTAAAATCAATAAACAATGCAGCAGGAAGTCCCTTAGTAAATATATCCGCATACTGAAAACAAGACAGAACATGAAGCACACGAACTTGTCCCGATGCAACATAATCACGAACGAAATGAATGTCAATCTCAATGTGTTTGAACGTGATTGGTAGATAAATATAAGGCACTAACATCATCATAATAAAAAATAGTAGCATTAGACAAGGGGGTATTAAGCTCACGCAGCAGATTGCGAACCCAAGCTGTCTCAGCCACCACATTAGCAACAAGACGATATTCGGCCTCAACACTCGACCGAGACAACGTCACCTGACATTTAGCAAACCAAGATAACAGATTGTAACCAAGAAAAACATGATAACTTGAAGTCGACGTGCGAGTGACAGGGCAACCCGCCCAATTTGCATCCGTGTAAGCCGTAAGCTGAGCAGTAGAAGAAACATGTAGCTGAAGACCATGATCAAGACTACCACGAATATAGTGTAATATACGCTTCAATCATGAATAAATACAAACCTTCTTAACTGCGTATGAAATATCCAGGCGCGTAAAGGTAAGATACTGAGGGGCACCAACTAAGCTCTGATATAAGGTAGGATCATCAAAGGGCATACCATCATGTCCAAGCTTGGAATTTGTATCAACAAGAGTGCGACACAGATTATATTTCTACATATGAGCTCTCTCAAGAATCTCTTCAGCAAACTTGGGTTGCGATAAAAACATACCAGATGTTGTGCGGGTAGCAGAAACACCAAGAAAATAATTAAGAAGACCAAGATCTGCCATTGCAAATTCTCCATGTAGAGCAGTAATAATGCTCTGTAGGAAGGCAGTGGAAGAAGCATTTAAGATAATATTGTCCACATATAATAGCAAATAAGCCGTAACAGCACCACAATGAAAGACAAAAAGCGACGCATCAGTTTTGCTAGGCAGAAAACCAATGTGAGTAACAAATCCTGCAAACCGCTGAAACCAAGTTCTAGGGCTTGCTTAAGCCCATACAATGATCACTGCAAATGACAAACATAATCTGGGCGCGCAGGATCTACAAACCCAGGCGGCTGATGCATATATACTATCTTGGATAAGTAACCGTGAATAAAAGCATTCTTCATGACAAAATGATGATTAGGCCAATCACGAGAAACTGTTAGGCTCAATACAGTACAAATAGTAGCATGTTTAACCACATGACTAAAAGTATCATTAAAATCAATCCCTTACTGCTGACTGTGACCATTTGCAACAAGTCGCGCCTTATACCTGCTTAGGGAACCATCTGCATGAAACTTATGCCTGAAAAGCCACATAGACTGAACAATATTCACATTAGCTGGACGGGGCCCAAGTACCCACGTACCGTTAGCAATTAATGCATTATATTCATCTAACATAACTTGCTTCCACTGATGATCATGAAGAGCATGAACATGAAACCGAAGAAGTGGAGAGATAGTGGTGACATGACAATTCATACGCTTGAGAGGTGTAGAAATACCATCTTTAGCACATGTGACCATGGGATGAGTGTTGTTGATGTTTAGAGGTATTATCTTGTGAGCAGTGGCCATATATGTTTGTTGCGATTGGGCTTCAGAAGAGGCATTGGGCTGGTGTGTTTGCGTAGGAGGTATAGGGGTACGGGGTTGTGAAGTAGTAACTGGGTTGGGAGTATGGGTATTGGGATTTTAGAGGGTGGTAGCAGTGGGCTCGGGTATAACATGGGATATCGGGCTAGTAGCAGTGGTATTGAGCTGGTGATGGGTAGCATTGGTTGGGCTGTTGGGCTGGTAACGGGGAGCAGGTGTTGGGCCAGGCGTGTGCGTTTCATGGGAAACATGTATAGGGAGTGATATATTAGATAAAAATTCATATGTTGGAACCGTAAATTTTTGTAAAGATTCAAATGGAAAAATGTCCTTGTTAAATCTAAGATGTCTTGAGAGTGTGATTTTGTTCGTAGACAAATAAGACACCGGTACCCATGATGGTTGGCGGGGTATCGAAGAAACATACAAGGAGTGGAGCGTGGTTGAAGTTTGTGGTCAACATGTATGTAATGATAGCAAAGACACCCAAATACACGTAAATTATCGTACAAGAGTTGTTTGTTATATAGTTTAGTGAATGGAACTTCATTTTTAATGGCGTTAGATGAAAGAATGTTAAGTATATAAGCAACCATATTTAAAGCTTCCACCCAATAATAAGGAGGAATATGAGCTTGAAGAAGCAATGTGCGTATTAGGTTATTAATGGTACGCAACATACGCTCATATTTGTCGTTTTGTTCTGATGTGTGCGGGCAAGAAAAACGAAATTGGATGCCGATTTTGAGAAAAAGCTCATGAAAGCGGGCATTGTTATATTCACCCCCATGTTCACATTGTAAAGCCTTTATATCTACATCGAATTGTTTGTTTACAAAAGCACAAAAAATAACAAAATAATCATACAAGTCAGATTTTTTATGCAACGGATAAACCAAAACAAAGTGCGAAAAATGATCCAAAAAGATAACATAATATTTAATACCGCTTTCACTCGGAATAGGGGAAGTCCATAAATCTGAGTGATCAATGACAAAGACAGACGCAACATTCGACTCTGAAGTATAAAAAGGAAGCTTTATTTTTTTACCTAATTGACAAGCATGACATAAAGCGGACAACTTTGACTTATTACAAGAAATGAAATTGCTAGACTTCAACTGATGAATCACATCATCACCGGGATGCCTGAGGCGTTTGTGCCACATAGTATGACTGAACGAAATCAAAGCAAAAGGAGGGTGCGTAGATGACTATTTCGTAACCGGGTAGAGCTCCCGTGCTATTACAACAGAGAAGTAGTTTGCCCGTCTTGTAATCCTTCACAGAAAAACCGTAAGCGTTAAACTTAATGAAAACGTCATTATCACGCGTAAAATGGCGAACATAAATTAAATTTTTAATTATGTGCGGTGTGACAAGTATAAGGTTAAGTTGCAGTGGCTTATGGGAAGTGTACAATAAGCTATGTCCAATATGTGCAACAGGTATAGATGCAAGGTTTCCAACATACGCAGATGGATAAATGCATGAATTACTAACAGTTGTAAGAATATATGTGTTTTCAGCCAAGTGACAGGATGCACCAGTATCCATATTTCAAGCAGGATCCAGAAGAGTCATCGGCTGAAATGATTGAGGAAGCATAGTAGCATGAGTCTGAAGAGCACCCAATATCGTGTAAGCATACTTACCAAGATAAAAATATTACCGGGCTGAGCCGAGTATTGGGCATGATTGTTGAGGGCATGCTGAGTGGTGTGCACCGGGTATTAGGCCTACTGGTGTTGGTTACCGGGTAGTGGGCCTGTTGGGCCAAAGGAACTCCATTGGTTGCAATGTTGGCCTGTGGTAAATTGGAAAAGTTATTGTAACCAGGGTTCACAAAACTGGGTTGGGCCGCACCTGACCAAACAATCCCATATTGGGCAGTGCAAATCCTACACCAGGCGAACTAAATAAAAACGGGTTAACATAATGTAACCTGCCATTCTAAAGACAGAATACGTTATAGGTTGGACAACAAACTGTGTAGTGGATTTAGTTGATGGAGCAGAGTCACGAGCAGGCTGATATGCACGAGTAAAAGTATTCTCAGGCTGTTTGTTGTTGAAGTTCGCAACATTGGTAGATGAACGATGTCGCGTGTCATTAGAGCCATGAAGAAATTTACAACGAGAATCATATGTACACGATCCTCATTGAAAATTACGACATAATTCAAGTTGTGAGTTTGGCATGGAACCTGTTTTAGTATCGGTAGTGTTGGTATCAACCAAAACAGTAGGTGAATTCGAAGTAAGGTGAGTCGAGGATAGGGCATTAGTGAGTTGCTTAATATCACTTTCTCCCAAAGGCATCATTGACCACACTTGATCAAACATATGAAGAGGTTCTTTATGACGAATAATGCAAATGAGTTCGAGAAACCTAGCACGAAGACCATTAATGGTGTATGTGGTGAGGCTCGAATCACTCGCCGTAGAGCCTAGATTAGCAAGACAATCAGCTTTCAACCTGATTTCTTAGAAGTAATCAGTAACAAACAAAATTCCAATGACCATATTACGTATCTCGTTGTCGAGTTGTATGATACGAGCGACTTTATTATCATGAAAAAGAGCCTGTAGCCGAGCCCAAACCTCATGAGCCTTGGTGGTGTCATCAATGACCATGTCAACCAACTTAGGAGAGATTGTGGAAAACATCCACATGACCATGAGGATTGGTCTCATGAATGGGATTAAGTTGTGAGGTGCCAGTAGACGCCATTTTGTCAAGATGATGAACAACATCATAGGTCCTACAAAATTGTTTAAAAAGATTGCCTCATGAGTTAGAGTTTAGTTAATCTAGATCAAGGGGTGAGGGGATACATGCCTTTATGCTAGCGATTAAACAGGCTTTTTCAAATGGTTGTTTTAGTGGTATATTGCCTCCAGTCATGGTGCTACGACAAGGAGAAAATAAAGAAAAGCAAACAAAAAAAAGATAGAATGCAATCCGCAACAGCAGTAGAAAAGCAATAGCATGCGTAAAAAATATTTAGGGTTTAGGTGAAGGATCTTGATGTTGTGATACCATATTAGATTTAGATTAATACTCTTAATCGTTTTTATTAACAACCGAATGAATATATAATACAATTGTCGTGTAACACAAACAACCTTTAATGGGCGTAACACGATATTGACGACATAAACCCAATGGGCAGTAATGCATAGCTAATAGAGTCTGTATGGCGGTGAGCTCAAATCTCATGGATTAGTCGGTCAAAAGTTTTGAAACTATAGTTGGAAGAAACAAAAATTAAAGTTGTTTGACACCTAGTAGTCGCAAGAGATATGACGAATTCACATAACGAAATATTGTACGTCTTCTTGGAGTTTCTATTAAGGATAAAATCTCCTAGTTAGTATATATCTCCTATTTGGTTATAGAGATATTGTGTTCCTTGTATGTAGGATATATTGTTGTATTTGTACTATTTATATTCTGTTAATGATAATCCATAAGTGAGGTTGAGTTTCCAATATCCTACATGGTATCAGCCTAAACCTACGGTCCTTTCAGTTCTCTTCTCCCTGCCGTCGCTTCCTTCATGGCTACCGGCGATAAATCTGACTCCTCCCTCTCTCTGTCAACCCTTCTTCACTTAATTACCATTAAACTTTCTTACTCCAATTACCTTATGTGGCGCAACCAAATTCTACCCTAGCTTACTTATCAAAAATTGGTAGGACATGTTGATGGGTCTATTATTCCACCACATGCTACAATCACCGTTAATGACGAGACATCTCCTAATCCCGAGTTTGTTTCGTGGCAAGAAGATGATCAACGTGCCCTTATAATCCTTCAGGCTTCTCTTTCTGAATAAGCCATGGCTGAAGCCCTAGGCCTTACCAAGGCTCGGGCCGTGTGGCATGCTCTTGAATATGCTTATAGTCACGATTCAGTAGAAAGGATGCAAAATCTTCGTGATTCTCTTCGCCAACTTCAAAAAGGTACCATGTCTATTTCTGATTATGGTCGGCAATTTCGGTCTCTTTGTGACCAACTTGTCGCCATTGGCCATCCCGTTGACGACCTTGATAAATCTCATTGGTTCTTATGTGGTCTTGGTCCATCTTTTGAGACTTTTTCCACTGCTCAATGCGCAATTAAGCCGCGCCCATCTTTCCGTAATCTATTGTCACAAGCTGAAGGTCATGATCTATATCTAAAGTCTATGCATGGGTCATCAACTCCTCAAGCGGCTTTTGTTACCGATCAGTCTCGTGTTTTCTCGAACGCCTCGGGTCGTGACTCTTCTTCCAGCAACCGTGGGCGCCAATCCAATGGTCGTGGGGGTTTTTCAGGTGGTCGTGGCCGTGGGCGTCGACCACCTCATTGTCAGTTATGCAGAAACGATGGCCATTATGCGAATCGCTATCCTGATATCGTCTCCTGTGCCACACGCACACCATTTATTGATGCTAATCTTGCTACTGCTTTTCACTCTAGTTGTCATGTCATGGATAACTCTCCTGATTG
Source organism: Chrysanthemum seticuspe (assembly GCA_019973895.1). NCBI lineage: Eukaryota > Viridiplantae > Streptophyta > Magnoliopsida > Asterales > Asteraceae > Chrysanthemum > Chrysanthemum seticuspe. The sequence continues at coordinate 106,800,559 of BPTQ01000008.1, read as the reverse complement.
GTACATTGATTCTGGTGCCACCGCTCATATGACGCCATCCCCCACCGATAACATCAAATAGTCCTGAATATTAAGTGTCAATTTCCCCCGATAATGCTTGTATTTTATATCATTTATATGGATTTACACTTGTTTTCCTCTATATTTTACTTTTAGGTAAATTACGAGCATTGGAGCTAAGGAGAAGCGGATTTGGAGAGTTTATTGAAGATATATGATAGTATGCCTATCTTGAATATGGTACGGCGTAACTCTCCTGTCACATTACGCCGTAACAGAAGCGTGGCTCAGAAAACCAACTAAACTGAAGATCATGGCGTAACTCCCTCCTTGGATTACGCCGTAACTAATTAGGTCAAATGATATTCCCCGCCGCTGCAAGCTACGCCGTAACTCATTCCACAAATACGGCGTAACCATGATTTATTGAAGATACGGCGTAACTTATTCCTAATGTTACGCCGTAACCAGCTTTTCCAGAGCAAAATACGAAGAAATGAATGTTACGGTGTAACTCTCAACTTAAGTTACGCCGTAACCAGATATGGCCTATAAATACCGCCTAAATTACAGCATTTCTATTCATTCACTCCACACACCAAATCAGAGAACGTGGGTAGAAGGTTGAAGGCAGATCTTGAGGAGCATACGGAGCAATCTCCAAAGGAGAAATCACTCCCCTACGATAAGCATTAGCAATTTATCATTTCTTTACTTTCAATTCATGTATTTCGATATGTTAAACATTGAATTGATTGTTTTAGTTAATATGAGCAGCTAAGCACCTCTAGTGCTAGCCTAGTTATGATTCCTTAATTGTTTTGTTTATGTTTACATTGCTTCCGTATAATTGTTTATAGTGTATGCATGCATAGTTTGTTGGTAGCTACCCTTGTTTCGGTAGTTTTGAATGGCGGTAGTGGCTAGTTACTTAGGAGATATGACCAACTGACCCTAAGTAGGTAGACTGAGTGGGAAGGGTAAGAATTGACCAACTGACGACCCTTCTTCGCTTGTGCGATTTGACCAGCTGATCACCTACCGTTTGGATGAACTTAAGAAGTTAGGGTGAGTGTTTAAGATGCTACCGCCCGGGAACTCATTGTTATGAATCTTGCATGTAGCGGAACTTAATGACTTGGCTTATGGGACTAAAAATAACTGGACTTACAAGGGTAGTAGCTTGTTCTCCGGTGGAAGCCTTTGCTGATAGGTTAGGACGAACTGACCAAATGTTGTCCTAGCCATGACGAATCGCTGAAAAACTTGGAAACCATGATTGGGAAGCTTGGCGACGAAGTGCAAAGAAGAAATAAGGAACAAAAGAACAAGTCAACAACATGTAAGGCCGTGTTTTCTGAAAATGTGATACGCGTACAACGCGCCGGGGTCAAAGGAACTTCCTTTTCGTCGAGCAAGTTTTTCAACACCCTATGCAGTGAACCTAATCGTTGTAGTGTAGTATTACGGTAAGCCTTGGGAATTGATATCATTCTCTAGGGGAATAGGAATGCTAGTGAGAAGTTACTACGCTAAGGTTGGGGTTGAGGAAGATTATTTTTTTATCTTTTTATATTTTTTAAGAAATTGATAGGTACGAATCTCGGGGTATTGGATTTGGGGTTTTGGTATTTCTACCGATTACTCTACTTATCTATTCTAATTAACTAAGCTAAGGGGTAGGCTATGTCTATTGTTGTGTGCTCTTATGATGATTTAAAAATGTGTTTACTTAGATTTTATTACTCCCTAGTTATATCCTATTAATGGTTGAATTGTCACGTCTTTATTCTTAAAGCGTTGTGTTTTCTAAGGTCGTAGGGTATGCGTTTATCCCTAACTCTTTGAAGCTACCTAAGGTTAATGACTACGAAATCTCTAGGATTCATAAACTTAACACTAAGGTTATCTTTGGATATTTAGCCTACAATTCCACTAGTAACTATAAGCTAAGGTTCAACAAAGATTAATCAAGCATTAATAACACAACGGATGACCTATCGCAATACTAGGTCAATCACAATTAAGATAAGAGACAACCAATCAATATTTAATACCTAGGTTTCATAGATCTAAGCAAACACACAAGTAAATTAGCCGGACATGGAAAACATCCAAGCATACACACAAACTATTGAAGACATGATTGAATTAATGAAGTGAAACACTTATCTTGTTGTAAAATAGGGTATGGAACCCTAAGATACTGCCCAAGACAGCCTTGGTTCGGTTTAGATTTTTACTCCACAAAACTACCTCTCTAAAAACTGAAAAAATTCGGATTCTATATATAGTGTTACAATATGCGACGGCGTCACTCTTTAATTGTGACGCCGTCTGGTCGCCGCCATTAGGGTTTCGTCTTGGCCACGTCAACTCTATGACGGCATCACCTTATGCTCGTGACGCCATCGGCTTCAATCTCTGACGCCGTCTGGATCCAAATCTAGGCCGTCTGAGTTGTGACGCCCTACTCTTTTAAACCTGATGCCGTCACTTGTAAATTAGCAATTTGCTCTCTGAGTCGTCTCAAGATGTGTCGCGACGGCGTCGCAAATAAGCCGTGACGTCGTCGCCTTCATTTTCCAGCAGCTTGAGTGTCTCGATTCTTGACTTGGCCATTTTCTTCGTGTATTCGCGCCTTTTCGTCCGAATAAGTGTCATTCCAGCAATTTGCCTTCAAGAGACCTAAAAAGTGAAAAGGAACAAAAATTAAGTAGTAACGGATACAAAAGTGATCAATTAAGGGCTTAAATGACCCCTCAAAAGTGTACCTTTTAAATCCTTATCAAATATCCCTACACTTGGTATTTGCTTGTCCTCAAGCAAATGTGCTTTTAGCCAATTAATCTATAAGTTAGGGGTCATAAAGCATTAGTTTAGAACGATTCACAACACATATAAGCCCCGCAAAAGTCATAACAAGCACGGAAATTACATACTAGCACCTCACAAGTGGTGTTTGGATACTCTCATCTCTCGGGTGTATATGAAATATATCAAGTTGGAAATGGAAGATAAACACTCATTAACCGGTCCTAGTACATAGATTACCATAGGCGTAAGCACCTAGGAAAAACTATCCAAGAGGTCTTTTAAAGGGTTGTAACGTTAGGCTTATGGTAGGGAAACAAATGGTTTGGTGGGATAGGCGATTTAGTGGTGGCAAGTCAAAAATGTTTATGTTACAAACATGAGAAGAATGGCGTTGCTAAGCCAAGACTCGACACTCTAAACTCTAGATAACTTGAAACAAACGAACATAAATTTAAAGATAGATGTAGGATAGTAGCCCTTTTTTTTTACACTCTAATTTTTTTTTTCTATTTTTTTTCGATTTTTTTTTTAATTTTTTTCCCATACACTTTTACTCTACCATTCTCTACGATAACATCAAAATAATAGGGATTTATAGGCACATCCCTACACTTGAGTTTTTATTACTCTAACACTAATTTGACCCGAATTGAAAAGATCAAAACACTTTGAGTACATTATTATGTAAATAAATGGAATTTGAATTTAACGTTCCCTTCCCGTCATTTCATAAAATTTAACTTTTCCCATGAGTCCCAATCGTCCCAAAACTGTGTACAAAGGATATGACTCAACTTAGCAACTTATGCAAGCAACTAGATAATTGAACTAAGGGTTTAGTATGATGACAATAATGCACTAAAAGTGAGTGCATACAAGGTAGGCTAAGGCGATTTGGGTGTACATTTGGGGGTGGATTGTAAACAATGCTCTTCATTAATATTCCGGAAAACCGAAACATCACGAGAACCGCGAAAAGGATAGGCTCTGAGGGGTTAACTAGGGGTATCGTGACTAAAGATGAGTACAACTCAAGAGTGTGGGGGAATTACTCAACCGATGTGGAAGAAGTAATTATATTACGGGTATCAAACAAGGGTTATCCTAATGCCTCTTATCATTTAGTTATTCCTAACTACACACGTGTAGTCTCACTAGCGATCTCAGAATGCATCACAAAACAAGTTCTAGAATCTATTATACAACCGGTACACACTCGAAGCATTAAAGTGGAATGCTTTAATTCCTAAAAATCTAAGGGCGATCCTCACATTTTGGGTGGAATTTAAGTGGTAAAGGGTTTTAGTGCTAGTCATATAACTTCCTATCCATGAGACGCTTTATTAAGACTAATGGCCTACTCCTACATTGTTAGGATTTGGAAAATCCAGTAGTTAAAGTGTCGGTCACCTCGAGTATATGTATTCGTTAGAAAGCTCGTAGTCATAGTCATTTGATGTTAAGTAGTATTTAGTTAAGTAACACCATGGAGGACGGACGGGTCTTTACCCACTGTATGCCTGATCCACAGCCCGTCAGGTGGCGTTTTATTGTAAGAATATAAATACTCTCTACCTCCCAAGGTAGAGAGTTGGAGCTCATAATAAGATTTTCCTTTCTCTCACTAAAGTTCCCTAAACCTCTAACTCTTTCTCTCTCTAGAAATCATCTTGTATGCCTAATGTGTTAGTGATTTGATGTGTATGTGAAATCCAATATGTTACAAATGGTATCAGAGAGCTATGGTTAGATCATCTCTTACATATCCTTGGATTTTTAGTGGTTTTTAGATGGTTTTTGAGTTTGAAAAAGTTTAGTGGTTTTTGCATCATTTGGTTCATTTCTTGTGTTAAAGTTTGAATTTTGGGTGTACTTTTGTGTTTAGGATCATTGTATGTGCTTGGGTTTTGATTTGGTAAGCTTGAATCACTGTGGTTGAGCTTGTTTTGGATTGAAAAGTGTGCTTTTAAAGTTTTTCTTGGTAGCGACTTGGCTCTCAGAGTAATTTTCATGCTAGCGACTTGCTTCAGTAAAAGGTAGCGAGTTGTAGTGAGTTTTTGTAGCGACTTGGTCCTAGCGACTTGTCTCTTTAGACAAGCCGACAAACAGTACACTTAGTGGATTCTCCACTACGGGTAGCGACTTGGTAAGGTAGCGACTTGCTTTCATTTTTGATAGCGAATTGTTCTTCAAGTTTCTTAGCGACTTGGTCTTAGCGATTTGGACATTAGCGAGTTGCTATTTAGCGACTTGGTGCTTAGCGATTTGCTGTCAAAATTCGTAGCGATTTGGATCTTAGCGACTTGTCTTATTAATACTTAGCAACTTGGTTCTTAGCGACTTAGTTCAAGGATTCTTAGCGACTTGGTTGACTTTTGTTTGTAATACGGTTTTCTCTTGATTTAGTAAAATCCCGTGAAAGAATCTATTTCCCGGTTTAATCATTGAGTTATAAAATCCCGTGAAATCTTTAAACATGTCTACCAACGTACCTACAATCATCTCCACTGTTGCCGAGGATGTTCAAGCAGCTGGTTCAGATACTCGTCCACCCATGCTTGACAGAACTGACTACGACTCTTGGGCTCAAAGAATCAGATTGTACTGTCTTGGAAAGGAAAATGGGGTCAAAATTCTCAAATCGATTGATGAAGGACCTTATCAGATTGAGACTACAAGAGACTTAATTGATACAGCTGCAGATGGAACAATGATCTATGGAATAGACAGACCAAAGACATATGATGAGCTCAATGATAAGGAGAAAAAGAGATTCGATGCTGATATCAGGGCTTCTAACATCATACTTCAAGGTCTTCCAAAATATATCTACAAGCTAATCAATCACAACACCGAAGCCAAGGCAGTGTGGGATAATATCAAGATGCTTCTCTCAGGTTCTGAATTAACTATGGAAGACAGAGAATCACAACTCTATGATGAATTTGAGCACTTCAAGATGAAACCAGATGAGAGTTTCTATGAGTATTACGTGAGATTCCACAAGCTTGTTAATGATATGAGGAACATCAGAATGACTATGCCAAACATTCAGCTGAACTCAAAGTTTGTGAACAACATGAATCCCGAATGGCACAAGTTTGTCACCTCTGTGAAGCTAACCAAAGGATTGAAGAATACAAACTATGAGCAACTCTATGCCTTTCTTCTTCAGAATGAGAGACATGCTATGTTTGAAAAAAGGATTCTTAATCAGTTCAAAACCAACCAGGGATAGTTAAGCTCATTAAATGATTCAACTGCCTTCTACTCAAACATTGGAATTACCACCAAAGCATCTCAAGTTATACCCATGGGTAATGGTAATCACAAACTCATTCCCGATCCAATGTTCAAACAAGCTGATGCTGATGCACACGTGGGAAACTTCATTAATCAACTGGCTCTCATGATCAGTCAAAACATGAACTCTCTCCCACACACCAACAACAACCTCAGAACATCATCTAATCCATACAATCAAGCCACTGTCAGAGATGGGAAGGTTATGGTACAACCAGTTCAAGAAAGGCAGTATGAACAAGGAAGAGGTAGAGTTGATAGAGGACATGTGGCAAATCAGAATAGGGGAAGGAATGGAAATCAAGGACAAGTAAAGCCGATCAAGTGTTACAACTGTGGTGGTGAGGGACATATTGCAAGGAACTGCACATCGCCAAAACGCCCTCAGAATGCAGAGTACTTCAGGGATAAGATGTTGCTTGTGCAAGCTCAGGATAATGGTGCAGCTTTGGATGAAGAGGAGTTGTTGTTTCTTGCTGAGGGAAATGCTAAGACATATGATGCAGATGTGGATGAGCAGCCAATTCAGGAGATAGGCCACAATCATTAGAATGCCTTTCAAGTCGCTGATTGTGATGCATACGACTCTGACGTTGATGATGAACCTACTGCACAAACAATTTTCATGGCTAGCATTTCTCCAATGGTCCCTTCTAAAGTCTCTTCATCACCACAAGCTGGTCCATCCAAAGACAAAATCATTTCTGAGGTATTAAAACTATACGATGATGTTGATGTGCAAAAGATGCATAACAAAGTACAATCAACTGAAACTATTGAGTCAGATATTGAAAATATGGGTAATATCAATGTTGTCCCATATGATCAATATGTGAAACAAAGTGAAAGTGAGATTGTACCAAGTGATGCATCCTCTGCAGTCAATGATGACTATGTTTTTGATGAATACACTGCATGTGCCCCTGATGATTCTATTATCTCTGAACTTAATGCCTATAAAGAACGAGTAGCCATTTATGAACAACGTGCTAAGTTTGAGTTAACCACCCGTGAGCAGGAAATGGATGACCAAATGCGTACAACTATTAGAAAAAGTAAGTTTAGAGAAGAGGTATTAAAACAAGAGTTAAACTCCTTACAAGAAAAGCTTTCTAAAACTGCTAAGCAAAAACAAGAACTTCAAGAAAATGTTAAAATGCTTAAGCAAGAATTCAGTGCTAAGGAATCAAAACTTTTGAATGATTTTTCAAATCTAAAAACCTTGAAAAACAAGCTCGAAAATAAGTTGTACGTACAAGGGAATACAATTCAGACTGCTCACATGATCACGAAGCATAGAGTTCTCAGCGATAAGCATAGTATACCCATTACAAAGGAATCAAACCCTGAGTATGGTAAGACAGCAAAAGCAGCCCAAAGTGTTATCTTTGATGGCAATGAGATTCTAAAACCTAGACAAACACCTAGTTGCATTGAGTGCATTGAGGAAGATAAAAAATTAGATGATGCATCTAGGGAGAAAATGAATAAGAAGCTAGAAGATCCTGAATGTAAAAAGAATAACATAACGATCAAACCCCATGATTACAAGAAGGAAAACTGGATTTCCTTGAACAAGTTTAAGCCTCAAATGGTTGTTAACTCCCGAACAAGTGTTCTGGAAAAAGGATTTAGATAAGCAAAAAGCAGAGAATCTTGTTGTAACAAACCCTCCCCTTAGGAAAATTCCTGCAGCGACTGTGTATCCTCCAAATACACCAATGCATTTAGTTCCTAGAACTATTGCCACTAAGAGCAAGACCTTAATCAGTCAATATGTTATATTTCAATTATTTGTTGACTTTGAGAAAACTTGTAAGAAAAGGATCACACCCACTGGGATAACTGAAGGGGAAAGGGGTTTTGAACAAACAAAAGAATGTTACTTAACTGAGGTCATGCCTTTCTTTAAACAACTAAAAGATCAATTTAAGAGTCTTAAAAAGGGGATAGATAGAGATATTAAAGGAATGGAAAAGGAATTTGATGCAATGATTGTTGAGGTTAGTGACTATGAGCGAGCATTAAAATATAATAAAATTGAGAGGAAGAACTTGCATACCTTAAATGAGAATCTGATCTCTGATTGTATTTCTCAAGATGTGTTTTATACTGCCACTAATTGGTCTATTACTGCTTTTCAATTTCATGAATTATCTGTTGCTTTGAAAGTCTCCCATGATTGTGTCATTGAGCTTGAAATCAAAAACTCTAAAGTAAGTGAGAAAATTGAACAGGATGATCACGATAATTTGGTAAAACATTTTTTTAAACTAGAAGTTGAACATTTTGATTTACAACTAAAATATCAACATCTCAAAGAAAATGTTAAAACCTCAAACATCAAGATATCCTCAGATGTTCCAGAGTTTGATGCAGTTTTTGAAATAAACAAATGTGATGAACAGATTCAAGCTCACTGTAACACGATCAGAAAGTTGAAAGCCCAAATTTCTCAATTAAAGGGTGAAAAGAACAATGTGACTGGCTCCCAAATGCCTCCTCCTTTAGATTCTCGGAATTCTCAAAATTTTCATCTTCAAAACTTGGTTAATGCTTTACAAAAGGAAAATGAGAGTTTTCTTGAAGAAAATGAAAAGGTTAAACGTCATTTCAATGAGTTATTTGAGTCAATAAAAGTCACTCGTAATAAAAATAATGAACGAATAACTTCGTTGCAAAAGGAAATTGAGAATCTGAAGAGTCAGGTAAAAGGGAAAATGTCAATGACCAATGGGGCGAATGGTGTATCAAAGGTGCATGGTTGTAATAAATATGCTTTGTCTGTGAAATATGTTCCTCCTCATCTTAGGAATAACAAACTTGCTATTCAAACATATTTCTCATACCTTAAGGATAGTCTAGAAGGTCTCCGTGAGATTGTAGAAGAGGATAAGTTAGAGAAACCACTTGATAATGCAATTGGCCATGCATGCTTATATGCCAAACGATCTCAAGAACTTCTAGAATGCTTAATTACAATATGACCTAAATCCCTAGGTGAGCAAGTCAATACCTTGATACCCTGTTCTATGCCTAATGCCAAGTATACAAGTCATTCAATGCCCAATGTTATGAATGTGAACTTTAGTAGGCCTTCAAATAGTTCAGATCCCAGCACCTCCAGTGTTAAGAAAGTGAACCTCAGTGTGCCTTCGAATAGCTCACATCCCAGCACATCAAAACAGGAAAGGCAAAAAGTAGCAAAACCAACTAATGTTCCCGTTCCCTCTACAGGAGTAATCAGTGACATTAAAGCGAGCAGGTCAAAGTCTCAAGGCAATACAAGGAATGATAGGACCTCGCAAGCTAAGAATGTGCATTGGAAGAAAGTAGAAGATCACCGTAGGGAGAATTTGAATAAAACGAATCGTGTTGATTCTAGTGTTAGCTCTAAGCATACTGTAATTAATGCGAATTCTACTACTTTTGGCAAAATATGTAATGATGATTGCGTGGTGTCTGTTACTAATCTTGAATGTGGTATGAATGATTTGTCTAAAGTTGTCAAATGCCCAGTTAAAACTATTAATGTTAAAAATCAAGCTAAGAAGGCTAAAAGGCAAAAGCGAAAGAAAGTTAGAAAATAGTGGAAACCCACAGGAAGAACATTTAGTAAGATAGGTTATCAATGGATGCCTTTTGGCTATAAGGTTAATCAGGAAATGCCCACTAGAAAATGGATGCCTACTGGTAGAATTATTCCCTTAAGAAGTGAACATACTTTGAATAGGTCAAATACGGATACTAGCACTGCATCTATTTCTGATGTTTCCATTGCTTCTATTTCTAATATGGGTGTTTCTGTTTCTGATGTGGGAGTTCCAATCACTGTTACTAACCAAATGGAACCCATTCTTGCATGGGGATCCCAATTATCCAGTTATCCATTCTTGTCTGTGTTCAACTGCAGATCATTCAAATCGTTCTGTGGTACCTGGACTCAGGCTGTTCCAAGCATATGACTGGAGACCGGTCGCGGCTCATGAACTTCGTGAGTAAATTTATTGGGACTGTTAGATTCGGGAACGACCATTTTGGAACAATTATGGGTTATGGTGATTATGTAGTCGGCAAAAGTGTAATCTCCAGGGTATATTATGTGGAAGGTCTTGGTCATAATTTGTTCTCTGTTGGTCAATTCTGTGATTCCGATCTAGAGGTGGCCTTTAGAAAACATACTTGCTTCGTTAGAGAACTTGATGGTGTGGAATTGTTAAGAGGTACTCGTGGTTCTAACCTATACACAATCTCTATCGAAGACATGATGAAGTCTTCTCCAATCTGCTTGCTGTCAAAGGCTTCTAAAACAAAGTCATGGTTATGGCATCGTCGTCTCAATCACTTGAACTTCGGCACCATTAATAACCTTTCCAGAAAGGATCTTGTCAGAGGCTTACCCAGATTAAAATATGAAAAAGATCATCTTTGTTCAGCTTGCCAATTGGGAAAAAGCACGAAATATGCCTACAAACCAAAACCCACAAACTCAGTAATGGAAGTTCTTCATACCCTTCATATGGATCTATGCGGACCAATGAGAGTGCAAACGATAAATGGGAAGAAATACATTCTAGTAGTTGTTGATGACTACTCTCGATTTACTTGGGTAAAGTTTTTGAGGACAAAGGATGAAACTCCAGATGTCATCATCAAACTAATCAAACATCTTCAGGTTCGACTCAACAATACAGTCAGAATTGTTCGAACAGACAATGGCACAGAGTTTGTTAACAAAGACTTAATTCAGTTTTATGAAAGTGTTGGAATCAGTCATCAAAGAAGTGTTCCACGAACTCCTCAACAGAACGGTGTATTTGAAAGACGAAATCGAACTCTTGTGGAAGCCGCAAGAACAATGCTAATTTATTCAAAGGTTCCAATGTTTCTATGGGCTGAAGCCATTGCCACTGCTTGCTACACCCAAAATCGTTCCCTTATACACACCTCTCATGGAAAAACTCCATATGAACTTGTTCATAAACGAAAACCTGATCTCTCCTACCTTCGTGTGTTTGGTGCCTTGTGCTATCCAACGAACGACGGTCAAGACTTAGGAAAATTAAGAGCAAAAGCAGATATTGGAGTTTTTGTTGGTTATGCACCAAACAAGAAGGGTTACAGAATCTACAACAAGAGAACCCGAAATATCATGGAAACAATTCACGTTACGTTCGATGAGCTGACCGGTCAAATGGCTCCAGGACAATTTAGTTCTGGACCCGCTCTTCAAAACAGTCCCATTGGTTCATCCCTTGTACCAAGTTCCTTTCCAGCAACTTCATATGTACCTCCAACTAAGGATGATTTGAAGAATTTGTTTGATCCTATGTTTGATGAACACTATGAGCCAAGTGCTAATGATCTGTCAATTTCTACAACAGAGGCTGCTCATATCCCTGTGAATGAAGTCAAACCTTCAGTCTCAATATCATTAAGTCAAGAAGCGCCTGCTGCTGATCACTCTATCTCATCAACAAATCATCAATCATCAAATGTACATCATGGAATTGTTTCTGGCATCAATGATGAAGTTAATCCCTTTGCTACTCCTGAAGATGCTCCATTTGAAAACATATATGCTCCTGAATCATCATCAGAACCATCTTCATCAGGAGACATAGACTCTGCTACTTCAGTTCCACAACAACAACCACATGAACACCTTAGAAAATGGACACATGATCACCCATTGGACAACATCATTGGAAACCTCTATCGTCCAGTATCCACAAGGAAACAACTTACAACCGATGCCTTATGGTGCTTCTTCAACTCCGTACTCTCTTAGATCGAACCTAAAGACGTTAAAACTGATATGAATGAAGATAGCTGGTTCAATGCCATGCAAGAAGAAATTCATGAGTTTGATCGATTAGATGTATGGGAATTAGTACCTACTCCAGACTGTGCTATGATCATTGCTCTTAAGTGGATCTTCAAAGTGAAGCTTGATGAGCATGGAGATGTTCTGAAAAATAAGGCTAGATTAGTTGCAAAAGGATATCGTCAAGAGGAGGGTATAGACTTTGAGGAACCTTTTGCTCTAGTTGCTCGTATCGAGGCTATCAGAATCTTCTTGGCTAATGCTGCTAGCAAGAACATGGTTGTCTATCAGATGGATGTGAAAACTGCCTTTCTTAATGGAGATCTAAAAGAAGTGGTTTATGTCAGCCAGCCAGAGGGTTTTGTGAATCCAGAGCATCCTACTCATGTTTATCGATTGAAAAAGGCCCTTTATGGTTTGAAGCAAGCTCCTAGAGCATGGTATGATACGCTATCAAAGTTTCTTCTATCTACTGGATTCAGCAAGGGAGCAGTTGATCCGACATTGTTCACCAGAAAGTCAGGCAAACATTTAATTCACGTTCAGATTTATGTTGATGATATTATCTTTGCCTCGACTGACCCCAATGAATGTGATCATTTTTCAAAAGAAATGGGTTCCAAATTTCAAATGTCAATGATGGGACAAATGTCATTTTTCTTGGGATTACAAATTTCACAAAGTCCCGGAGGCATTTTTATAAATCAATCTAAATATGCAAATGAGATCTTAAAGAAATTTGGATTTGTTTCATGTGACACCGTTGACACTCCCATGATTGAGCGTACCAAGCTGGATGAGGACCACTCAGGGACCATGGTAGATCAAACAAAATACCGTAGTATGATTGTATCCCTGATGTACCTCACAGCTAGTAGACCAGACATCTTGTTTGTTGTGTGCATGTGTGCTAGATATCAGGCTAAGCCTACTAAAAAGCACCTTGAAGTGGTTAAACGGGTCTTTCGGTATCTCCAAGGAACCATCAATATGGGACTATGGTACCCGAAGGACACCGGTATGTCACTAACAGCCTATGCAGATGCTGATCATGCAGAATGTCAAGATACACGTCGTAGTACGTCAGGAGGTGCTCAGTTTTTGGGTGATAAGCTTGTGAGTTGGTCTTCAAAGAAGCAAATGAGTACTTCTATTTCCTCTACAGAGGCTGAATACATAGCCATGTCATCTTGTTGTGCTCAAATCCTTTGGATGAGATCCCAATTATCTGACTATGACTTTGAATTCAACAAAATCCCTCTGTACTGTGATAATAAAAGTGTTATTGCTCTCTCATGCAACGATGTTCAACACTCAAAAGCAAAGCACATCGACATTCGACATCATTTCATTCGGGAGCAAGTGGAAAATGGTGTGGTGGAACTCTATTTTGTAAAGTCAGAATACCAGTTAGCAGACATCTTCACCAAAGCTCTTCCAAGAGAACGTTTTGAGTTTATTCTTCCACGACTTGGCTTGAAAAGCCTTCAACCAGAAACGCTCAAACGTCTTCAGGAGGAAGACGAGGAGTAAAGGTTATTGACTCTATCATCTCTTTGTATATATTTATTAAAAAAAAAAGAAAAAAAGAAAAAAAAATTTTGAAAAATCTTGAAAAATTCCAAAAAATATTGTCATGTTTTTCTCGATTCGATTACATCTACGGTCTTTGTGCTGTCATTCAAAGAATGATATGGGACTTTAGATGTTGTTCGAATTTTCTTAAAAAAAATATTGGGAGAAAGAGAAACAATGGTTTATTGTCATTTCAGGCAGTAACCCGCTTTTCAAAGAAAGAACAGAGTCATGCTTTATCTTGATTTTTCAAATCTAATGCTCTGATTCTATAAACAATTGCTTTCAATCTAATGAAAACTAATTGCTTTGAAAAATAACTCGTACTATATTTTTGTAAATCATCTAGACTTAACTTTTGTCAAAATATCTATCTGTCAATCAACAACTTATGTCATTGATTGAGGGGGAGAATGATTTCAATTAAATCAAAAGGTTATTTTTCATACAATTGTTTTCAAAAGATAATCATGCATGTTTAATCTATGGAGCTTAAAGTCTCAAAATCCGATCCTTATCAGTTAAAACTTTTTTCATAATCAAATCACAATTCTCCTTAAAAGCTTTCAAAATCAATTTAAATCTACAGAGATCACAAATCTCAAATGATTTGATAATTGTGATCGGGGGAGAATTTGTAATTTAAATTGGATTTAAACTGATAATTCGATAAAAGGGTTCATAAGTGTTTAGCAAGTTTTCCTCCCCGCATGTGTCAAACGATTTCAAATTTTCCATGTACATGTTGAGGGGGAGCATCTACTTTAAACCTTAATTTATTGAAACGTGATTGAATTGTCTCTAAGTGCAGGTTCCCTCTAATATGTGCAAAACTCTTTCAAACTTCGAGGCACATATTGAGGGGGAGCAAAATTTTGAAAACCTCATCCTTCCTCAAAATGTTTTATCTACTCAAATTGATTGGGAAGTGATGATGATCATTTTAGAAAATGTTAATCAAAAGATTGGACCTTTCATTCTTAATCTAACGATTCTAAGATCTCTTGCCTCCATATGCTAAACAATTTCTGAATTTTATGCATATGTCGAGGGGGAGCATTTCTAAAATATCAAAACAATTAAGATACAAAATACTTTGATTTTATATCACAAGTATCTTGATTGATTTTCAAATGGTTTTCAATTGATTTCAAGGCGGAAGAACTATATCAAAAGACCGACCAACTTTACTTTATGCATGGTGTTATAAGGATGGTTAGGTTAGGCATTCATTCCCACGATCCGCCAGAACCGGAAGGATCTACCCAGGGACAATCCACTAGTTAGTGTAGAGTCCTTAGGTATATTGAAAAAATGAGAAAAATGAGATATGGGATGAGTGCGGACTGAAACTGAGCTAGTACTGGAATAAACCCAACAAGGTTCTAGTTATGAAGTTTCGGTAAGCACTGAAGGGGTTGAAGAATGAAAAAGAATTGAATGTGAAAAAGGGTGAAAAGAAATAGCCCTCCATTTATTCAACCTTAGGGCAGAAACCGGGTTCAATTCATATGTTACTGGTGGTTACCAAGGTAACATCGGTATTGAAGACAAGACGTCATGGACCCAGTGACGCACTGCACTACAACTTCCCAAACCACTCAAGTTCCTCTTAAAAGGACTTGTTTCATTCTCACGGGGAACCGACATTATCTATCAACTTTCTCTTAGAGTTTGTTGATATTGAAGAAGGAGACCCTCTCCCTAGTCTCCGGCTTAGGAACCAAATATGCACAATTGAGTCTAGAGCCACGACATCATCAATAAATCTCGTTAGGACATTTTCAATGAAGACTCTCTGTTTCACACAATGTGGAAAGAGAGATTACATCTTATGAGTCCTACGCATTATCCTTGCGGTATTGCCAGAACATCTGAGTGATATGCAAACATATTCAAAATTGAAGATGGAAAGCCTTCTGGAGCCAACATCAAACAAGCTCCTGGTGGGTGGCATGTGAGATCTACCCAATAGATCAACCATGTGACAACTGAACAAAAACAATGGGGCGATTCAATCTTTTGAATCAATCCTGGTTCAGGTTATGGATTGACGGATACCTTTGAAAAACCGGTCATTGTGCTTAAAAACTCTTTCTTTAGCACATCGACTGTGTACTTATATTTCAAAATAAAAGGTGTTTATGATTGATAATTGATTTTCATCAAAACCTTCGTTGTATTGCAAAAACAATTTCTATTGAGCAGTACACGATTGTCTTTCAAATCTCTTTTCATCAATCAGTGAATCTCAATTCGCTGGTTCACTTACTCCGTGTTGTCTTCTTTGAGACGTTCCGGTTTGAGAACGACTAGAACAGCTGCGAAACCCTGTCAAGGAAATTCTTCGGAATTATACCTGATCACAGGCAGTACTTGTACTTATCAACGGGGAACCGTGGGCCGTGTACCTCAATTCAACAAAAGTGATCAAAGACACTCTTATGCGCTTTATTGCTAACTGTTTTATGCAGGAACACCCTACGCTTGCAGCTGATCAGAATGGAGCGGTCAATCCATAGCCGCATGCTCACACAACACATTCATTTTCAAAGAAATCATGATTAGTTCATCAATGACTCTGATATTGTCACTCCAAGCTTCTGCTACGCTGCTGCCAATATCATGAATCAACGAAAAGCTTCCGCTACTCTGATAAGAATATATCATGATCCAGAATGTGAGCATGTCGGTCCAAATGTCACAACACCACAATGGATGAGTCAGAGATTTATTGTTGCTGATGATCTCAAAGCTTGCTCAAAACTCAGTATCACGTGGATCAGTTAAACACCTCCACTCAGATTATCCAAACATGCAATAATGAAGAATCAAAGATTACGAGCTACAGAACAAACAACATGAACAAAATTTCAAGAACTATCTCAATGAAATATCTGTTTGAATTCTATGTATTTTTAATGTGTGTTTGAGGTGACCTCCCTTAGGGGGAGATTGTTAGGATTTGGAAAATCCAGTAGTTAAAGTGTCGGTCACCTCGAGTATATGTATTCGTTAGAAAGCTCGTAGTCGTAGTCATTTGATGTTAAGTAGTATTTAGTTAAGTAACACCGTGGAGGACGGACGGGTCTTTACCCACTGTATGCCTGATCCACAGCCCGTCAGGTGGCGTTTTATTGTAAGACTATAAATACTCTCTACCTCCCAAGGGAGAGAGTTGGAGCTCATAATAAGATTTTCCTTTCTCTCACTAAAGTTCCCTAAACCTCTAACTCTTTCTCTCTCTAGAAATCATCTTGTACGCCTAATATGTTAGTGATTTGATGTGTATGTGAAATCCAATATGTTACATACATGTCATGAAAAATTTTAAATTTGGTGCCAAAATTACCCTAACCGATATTTCTCATGGTTTATTACACAAATGAAATTGGACAAGGCAAATAATCAAGGATAAGCATAGTTTCAAAGTAAACGTTTTATTTTCCCTCCCTACACTTAAACTGAACATTGTCCCCAATGTTCCCCGAAAGTATCAAAGTTATGATAATGGAAGGTAATTAAAAATGAAAGAAACTAGTACTCCCCTGATTAGCTCGGTAGGATCTGTGTGAAGTAGTGGTTAAATTCTTCTCCTAAAAGAATGTTTGCGTGAAAAGCTCCTTCCAATCTTATGTATCTTCTTCTTGATAAATTAAATCTGCACACTTGAAGAAAACAAACGAAACCTTCACGTAAAATCGGCGGTAACAATATATATATATATATATGACTATACTAAACTAGGATATAATGCTTGTGGAATGGATGTTTACAGATTTTCTGGAAAATTAAGACCTGGAAAATTCCAAAATTTTATAAGTAGCTCAGAAAACGAGAAAAATTTAGTAAGCAGTTTCTACTCCTCCTGACGCCGTCAGATTGCGACCCTGACGCCGTCAGGTTATCCTGACAGAAACTTGTCTGCAATTTTCTGGAAAAAATTCTGGAAAATTTATATCTTTAGAATCTGGAAAAATTTCCTGCAAAACATCCATTATGACTCGATACAAACATTTGACTCGAACAAACACACATGTATATCTTTTAAATAATCGTAATTCTCATGTTCACGTTCTTTTTGAAAACGTGTGTAATCCTCTCTACACTTATCCTTTATGTAAAATACCTTTATATGTAATTAAGACGAGGTTAAAGACAAAATAAAGCATTTTTACAAATTCAAACATGAGAATAAACAATCAATAAAAGATATACGACACACCAACAAGCAAAAAATTAAGCATGGGTTGCCTCTCACGAAGCGCTTTTCTTTATTTATGAGTCTTGTAGCTAGACTCGAAGTCGTGCCCCTACGTGGTCTCGTTTTTCATTCTCAATGAGAATTCTATCAAATTGATAAAATTTTCATCGAATCTATATCTAGGCCCTAGGGTCAAGAAATCCTTATAATAAAGTCTCCTTTTCTCCCACATGAAGTTCAAACCTTTTTCAACATCGTCTTCGCTTTTTTCCTCAAAAGCTCTAATGTTGTCTCGTTCAAAAAGGGATAAAGGGCCATATCCATTCGTCTTCCAAGGCATCCTATAAGTGATCTCATCGTCCCCTTACTTAAACCTAACCGTTCCTTCATACTTATTATGGCTCATTTTAGATGTTTCAACAAACGGTTTTCCTAGCACTACTTGGGATAAGCTATAGTCAATGACACATCCGATGTCTTCTAGGACGACAAAATCAACTAAGTATGTGAAATTCCCTATAAAGATATGTACATCTTTGACTCTTCCCACAAAGTTGCAAACCCCACCCGGATACTTAGGGTCTCTCCTAATCTTAAGCCGCTCATTCATAATGTCATTGTAAACAGCTGATGACATCACATTAATGGGAGATTCCGTATCTATGTAAGCATGCTTGACATTCCTATATCCGATCATACAAGGGATTTTGAGGTTCCAAGGATTCCCTCTCCTAATCTTCGGACATATCTTAATGATGGGTGATCGGGGATTATCGATTATGTATTGATGGTAAGCAACCTCTTCCTTAGTGGGGTAAAGATTGAAATAAGCATTATCCTCCTCATTCACGTTTTTATCCACTAAGCGATTATTCGAATTACTGCTGATCATGGAGCCAAAAACAGAGGCGCTAACCACTTTCTCAACAGCATCCCTAATTGTACTATCAAATACCTTTTGCAAATCTTGAAGGCCGTTGTTTCTACTCACATAACGGCTTCGGCGGTTGTGTTAGTCATTGGGTTGGGGTTTGAGTGAAAGTGATTTATTGGGTGGTGGGTTGTTGAGTGGTAGTTGAATATCACCTTCCATGATGAAAAGGGATGGGGTTACTAGCAAAGGTCACGAAGAAGGGGGATAGACTACGAGGAAGCTAAAAATGGGAAAAAGCTTACTTGATAGGAATCAAGCAAGGAAACCTAAACGAGGTGGAAATCTAACTAGCTATTCTATTCCCCGGCAGCGGCGCCAAAAACTTGATACGCGTACAACGCGCGTTCGGGGTCAAAGGAACTTCCTTTTCGTCGAGCAAGTTTTTCAACACCCTAGGCAGTGAACCTAATCGTTGTAGGGTAGTATTAGGGTAAGCCTCAGGAATTGATATCGTTCTCTAGGGGAATAGGAATGCTAGTGAGAAGTTACTACGCTAAGGTTGGGGTTGAGGAAGATTATTTTTTTTATCTTTTTATATTTTTTTAGAAATTAAAAGGTACGAATATCGGGGTATTGGATTTGGGGGGTTTGGTATCTCTACCGATTACTCTACTTATCTATTCTAATTAACTAAGCTAAGGGGTAGTCTATGTCTATTGTTGTGTGCTCTTATGATGATTTAAAAATGCGTTTACTTAGATTTTATTAATCCCTAGTTATCTCCTATTGATGGTTGAATTGTCACGTCCTTATTCTTAACGCGTTATGTTTTCTAAGGTCGTAGGGTATGTGTTTATCCCTAACTCTTTGAAGCTACCTAAGGTTAATGACTACAAAATATCTAGGATTCATAAACTTAACACTAAGGTTATCTTTGGATATTTAGCCTACAATTCTACTAGTAAGTATAAGCTAAGGTTCAACAAAGATTAATCAAGCATAAATAACACAACGGATGACCTATCGCAATACTAGGTCAATCACAATTAAGATAAGAGACAACCAATCAATATTCAATACCTAGGTTTCATAGATCTAAGCAAACACACAAG
Organism: Chrysanthemum seticuspe; assembly: GCA_019973895.1. NCBI lineage: Eukaryota > Viridiplantae > Streptophyta > Magnoliopsida > Asterales > Asteraceae > Chrysanthemum > Chrysanthemum seticuspe. The sequence goes on along the minus strand of BPTQ01000008.1, from coordinate 106,780,847 downwards.
TAAATTAGTCGGACATGGAAAACATGCAAGCATACACACAAACAATTGAAGACATGATTGAATTAATGAAGTAAAACACTTATCTTGTTGTAAAATAGGGTATGGAACCCTAAGATACTGCCCAAGACAGCCTTGGTTCGGTTTAGGTTTTTACTCCACAAGACTACCTCTCTAAAAACTGAAAAAATTCGGATTCTATATATAGTGTTACAATATGCGACGGCGTCACTCTTTAATTGTGACATCGTCGGGTCGCCGCCATTAGGGTTTCGTCTTGGCCACGTGAACTCTGTGACGACGTCACCTTATGCTCGTGACGCCGTCAGCTTCAATATCTGACGCCGTCTGGATCCAAATCTAGGTCGTCTGAGTTGTGACGCCCTACTCTTTTAAACCTGATGCCGTCACTTGTAAATTAGCAATTTGCTCTCTGAGTCATCTCAAGATGTGTCGCGACGGCGTCGCAAATAAGCCGTGACGCCGTCGCCTTCATTTTCCAGCTGCTTGAGTGTCTCGATTCTTGACTTGGCCATTTTCTTCGTGTATTCGCGCCTTTTCGTCCGAATAAGTGTCATTCCAGCAATTTGCCTTCAAGAGACCTAAAAAGTGAAAAGGAACGAAATTAAGTAGTAACGGATACAAAAGTTATCAATTAAGGGCTTAAATGACCACTCAAAAGTGTACCTTTTAAATCCTTATCAAAATGACAAATCCACCGATGAGTCTAACATAAATAAAGATAATGATGCTAATGACAGAAGAGAGTTACACCGTAACCAAACATCAGAGTTACGGCGTAACCAGGATACGAGGCCTGACAAGTTTCCCGAGTTAGACGAATCTAAAAGGAAGAATCATTGGTGTAAGGCTATGGCAATTGATAATGGAAAATGTTATGATCTATGGGCTTCATGCGATCCTCGGAACGAAATCTGCGATGGAGGGGTCGATAAAGAAAGGGTTAATGATAACAGATACATGTGGACTGCACTTAACGATGAAGAAAGATTAGCTAAATTATCAATAGATGAAGAGGAGAAACCACCCATCAAGCACTGCTGCAATCCCTTAATGATCACGAAAGATGGGTCCACACAAGCATGGCCAACATGTAATCCCTTTCGTGAGTATTGTAACGGGGGTGGCAATATTAAAGGCGAAGTATGGATATGCCCTCATGAATTAGAAAGACGTGACGTTGATTTCGAAGACATGTCCTTCAGTGATTGGTATTCAGTGAGGTTCGGGGATGCAATCATTAATACGGGTTTGTTAAGAAATTTGAAGCTCAAATATGAAAAACATATTCTTCAAGGAAAGTCCATAAAACCAATCAACGATGAGACTGCCTGCAAAGGTATTCCCCCAAGCAACACCGATGACGAAGGAGCTCTAAGTCATTGGTGTGAGAAAATAAAAGCCCCTGGCGGAGTTTTTTGGGCATCTTGCAACCCTTTCGATGATGAATGTAACGGGGGAAGCAGTATAGAGAGAGTTGGGGAGGATGATTTATTATGGACCTCAACCAATGATGCGGAAAGAACAGAGTTACCTTGGCTAGACAACTTGGGATTTTACAATTGGGTCAAATCAAATATGGGAAGGTAGATGCATTAACTAATGAGAAGATCTGGAAAGGATGTATGAGTAAAGAAGACCCGAGCGAAGAAGTTCCAAACGACATAAGTGAAGTAACGGATGAATATCAAAGATTCGATGAGAAATGAGAAAGAGGAATGCAAACAGATACTTGTGGAAGATTTACTCGACGATAAATGGTTTAAAGGTACCGAGTCCGACGATGATGATATAGAATGGATTTTGGATTACCTTGAACTACAAGGTGAAGATGAATTCACTGACCCCGACGATGAAGCATATGAGCAAAGAAGGTGCAAACTTCTTGGCATTCCATATAAGATGCCGCCACCGATTGTAGCTGAAAAGTATGAGTTTACTCGATACCACTTGGGTCCGGACGAAAAGTTTTGCAAAATTCGAAAGATCGAGACTAAGGAATATCTCTGCACCGCTACAAATGTTGCCTGGGTCAGACATAACTTGATGAAGGATATGGAGGAAGTTGGCCAAGTCCAAAGGCTACCATAAAGCCCCGAGGCTTTGAGTCTAACTTAAAGACTCGTAAATAAAGAAAAGTGCTCTTTCGTGAGACAGCTCGAATTATCCCTTTCATTTGTTTTATTTCCATTTCTGTTAAGTTTTGTGTTTTTAACCATTTTTGCAGGAAATCGAAGAAAGTTGCTGCAGCATGCTGAACAGGGACCTGATCTGTCCACAGTTACAGCGTAACTCATTTTTATGGTTACACCGTAACATACTTCTTGCAGTAGTTCTTCTCAGAGCATTACCAATTACAGCGTCATCCCATGCAATGTTTACGCCGTAGCAACACTCCTGTGGCGTCTGCCAGGTTTTGCATTAATTACGGTGTAACTCCTTATAGAAGTTACGACGTAACTATCCTCTGTAACACTTCTTTCTTTTTAAACACAATAACCTTATATTAGTTTTTAAATGAACTTTGTGGGTGTGTTCCCTGTAAGCCCTCACGAGACTACACTCGTCCACTTGGGACACCAAGTGGTTTAAAAGGCTTGTTGTATACGCTAAATGCAACCATGATTCCTACGAAAGTGAGTTAGGTTTCTTTTTCATTTTTCTTTTTCTTTTTAGAATTCTTCTTGTCGGTAGTATGATTTCAGGGATTGAAGTTTGCTCGTGGATGCTTATGCGAAGGCACGATTCTTTTCGTGGGCCTTCTTTCTTTTTGGAGCAATTTCAGGGAAGTTCTCGCTCTAATTCTAATTTTCTCTTCACCTTTATTTAACACTTAGTACAAAAGGGACTTTGTACATTTCAAGTGGGGGGACGGGAGTAGAATTGTCTCTTGAACTTTATTTTGCCCTCGCTTTTCTAGTTTATTTTGAAAAATTATGCCATTTTTAAAATTTTAACATGTTTTTCTTAACCTAACTAGATTAGACTTTAGCCGAGCACATTATAACCCTTGATATTATATGGTGAGATTAGCCTTATCCGTTTCCAATTATTTACCCCAAATCCACCAAATTATGAGTGTGCCTGTAGCTTGTAAACTTTAGAACTTGGCCTTTGCATCATTTCGAGACCATAAACAAGGTATGTTGAGTTAGCTCGATGTATTTGGACTTTTCAGTTTAAGAAGGCAGTATTATAGGATTATCACCCAAATAGCCTATCATTGTGTGTCTATCGATTAGTCACCTCGACTTCTCGACCCCCATGTTAAACCCTTTGTTGCACTCACCTTTAGTGCAAGATACCCCTAGATACACCCATCTGATCCATTCCTTTCATATTGTTCACCCAACATATTGTTTCGTTACACCCTTACACCTTAGCCTATCCTGTAGTCTTTATTTATAATTGGGAAGTCATTGTTTGCCTAAATTCAAGGTTCAAGTGGAAAGGTTCGGGAATCACGCTTTCGTTAACGACATATTCTTAAAGATCATTAAAGACCCCCCAAATTCTCATATTGTTCATCTCAAGTGGGGGATGTTATGTTTAGTGTGAAAAAAATAAAAAAAATGATGAAGTGATTCGGAAAAAAAAATAAAAATAAAAATAAAAAAATAAAATAAAATAGTTATTTTTATTTATTTGATTGTAAAGTGCGAAGTTATAAGCACTGTGTTATGAGCTTATTATAGATTTAGTATCGAGGAGGCCACCTCGGTCACATTTGAAGAATGGAGTTGGTAATGTGCCCATCATGACGTCCTTTAATGGCACATCTACCTGGTATTATCATGATCCGGTTTCTTGACTTAGAAACTTGAACTTTGAATGAACGGTAAGTGGTGATGACTTGGTTATAGATTTAGACTATTTGCTTGATTTTATTTTATACCAATTTTATCCCATGTCATATCCTACCCTTTAGTCATGAAGCATGTCTAGGTGATGCAGCGAGCAATCTTTGGTGTCTTGGCCATGGATTTGGTCATGTATCATTGATTTTGTCCACTTCGCCGTGACATGTTAGTAATGACAACTCACCCTTAACCTTTGTCGTGTCTACCCATATTGCCTTCAAGAATTGTTTTGTCCTTAACTCTAGTGGTGGAGATTTGTATAACCGCCAAGCTTATGATAGAATACATGCTATGACTGTGCGTTGAGTGATCACCCCGAAATTGACACTTAGAATAGTCGAGAGATTTGAGTGTTTTGTTCCCATTTCGTGAGGTGTTCGGCTTTGTTTTATTTTAGCAGAAGGGATTTGTAAACTTATATTTTCCAGGTAATGGGAGATATCTTTTTAGGAATCTATCTAATAAGGTCTACTTGAGGGCAAGTAGAGTTCAAGTGGAGGGATATTTGATAACATCAAATAGTCCTGAATATTAAATGTTAATTTTCCCCGATAATGCTCGTATTTTATATCATTTGTATGGATTTATGCTTGTTTTTCTCTATATTTCACTTTCAGATAAATTACGAGCATTGGAGCTAAGGAGACGCGGATTTGAAGAGTTTATTGAAGACATATGATAGTATGCCTATTTTGAAGATGTTACGGCGTAACTCTCCTCTCACATTACGTCGTAACAGAAGCATAGCTCAGAAAACCAACTAAACTGAAGATTACGGTGTAACTCCCTCCTTGGAATACGCCGTAACTAATTAGGTCAAATGATGTTCCGCGCTGCTACAAGCTACGCCATAACTCATTCCACAAATACGGCGTAACCATGATTTATTGAAGATACGGCGTAACTCATTCCTGATGTTACGCCGTAACTAGCTTTTCTAGAGCAAAATACGAAGAAATGGATGTTACGGAGTAACTCTCAACTTAAGTTACGCCGTAACCAGATCTGGCCTATAAATACCGCCCAAATTCCAGCATTTCTATTCATTCACTCCACACACCAAATCAGAGAACGTGGGTAGAAGGTTGAAGGCAGATCTTGAGGAGCATACGGAGCCATCTCCAAGGGAAAATTTACTCCCCTACGATAAGCATTAGCAATTTATCATTTCTTTACTTTCAATTCATGTATTTTGATATGTTAAACATTGAATTGATTGTTTTAGTTAATATGAGCGGCTAAGCACCTCTGGTGCTAGCCTAGTTATGATTCCTTAATTGTTTTGTTTATGTTTACATTGCTTCCGTATAATTGTTTCTAGTGTATGCATGCATAGTTTGTTGGTACCTACCCTTGTTTCGGTAGTTTTGAATGGCGGTAGTGGCTAGTTACTTAGGAGATATGACCAACTGACCCTAAGTAGGTAGACTGAGTGGGAAGGGTAAGAATTGACCAACTGACAACGACCCTTCTTCGCTTGTGCGATTTGACCAACTGATCACCTACCGTTTGGATGAACTTAAGATGTTAGGGATGAGTGTTTAAGATGCTAGCGCCCGGGCACTCATTGTTATGAATCTTGCATGTAGCGGAACTTAATGACTTGGCTTAAGGGACTAAAAACAACTGGACTTACAAGGGTAGTAACTTGTTCTCCGGTGGAAGCCTTTGCTGATAGGTTAGGACGAACTGACCAAATGCAATCCTAACGACTTTCACCCCCACTTGAAGCAATTGAAAGTAATTAAACGTGAACTTAACTTGATAGGATGAGTAACTAGGTTAGCACACTTCTCCTCTATTGATCACAACCATCGCCTTTATTTGCTTTCTTTATTTTAGTTATTAATTAATCATTTCAACCTTAAAATCTGTGACACCTAGACTTAGTTAAAACCCGCACACATAGCTCTTGGGACGACCTCAGTTTTACCGAATACTACACTACACACGACCGGGTACACTACCCGTTAATGCATTAGGGTAGACCATAGGTATAACGAGACATTATAAATATTAAAACCTGATCAGTAAAACCTGTATCACCACCAATCTTGATTCGGCTAAACCCTATTCAGGTACTGATCATGTCACCGTTGGTAATGGTGCCTCTCTTCCTATTTCTCATGTTGGAAAGTCTTCTTTTTCTAAAGATCTTCATCTTATTGGTGTTCTTGTGGTTCCTCATATTACCAAAAATCTTCTTTCAATAAGTAAACTGACAAATGATCATCCTGTTGACATTCGTTTTTCTGATTCTTACTTTGCCATTCAGAATCGTCTCACCAAGACTATTCTGGCTCGGGGAAGGTTTGATCGTGGACTTTACATTCTCGAGCATGGTCACAAAGCACTCTTGGCGAGCCTTTCATCCAATAATAAAGCCTCATTTGAAGTTTGGCACACTCGTTTAGGGCATGTGTCATTTGATGTTATTTCCCTTTTGGCTAAGTTAGGTCGTTTGTCAGTTACTTCGCTTTTTCCGAAGCCGCATTTATGTTCTTCTTGTTAATTATCTAAGAGTAAACATTTTCCTTTTGAATTAAATACAAAACGCTCTTTGCGTGTGCTAGATTTAATCCATTGTGATTTTTGGGGGCTTTCTCCTGTTACATCCACCGAAGGCTATCGATATTATATTATATTTGTAGATGATTTTTCTCGTTTCACGTGGTTCTATCCTCTTAAGACTAAATCAGAAGTCTCTGTTGTGTTGCCGGTGTTTTTAACATTTGTTCAAACTCAATTTTCCAGCAAAATTAAAATCTTTCAAAGTGATGGTGGAAATGAATTTTTAAACACCCGGATACGGACTCTTTTTAAGGATAATGGCACTCATCATCGTATTTCATGCCCATATACGCCACAACAAAATGGTCGGGCTAAGCGTAAACACCGTCACATTACTGAGACTGGTCTTGCAATGCTTTTTAATTCTCATGCCCCGGCTTCTTATTGGGTAGATGCGTTCACTTCCGCTACATATATTATCAATCGACTACCGTCAAAGATCCTTCGCAATAAGAGTCCATTTGAATTACTGTTTGGTTCTCTACCAAATTATGACACCTTTCGAACTTTTGGGTGTCGGGTTTTTCCTTATCTTCAGGATTATGCGCATACAAACTATAATGGCTATCGGTGTTTAGATTTATCCACTTCCCGTATCTATACAGCACGACATGCTCAATTTGATGAATCCTCTTTTCCGTTTACGGTAACCATGGAGAAAGTTGATTTATCATCTCTGGTTTTTTCAAGTTACCATGAACTGCCTATGCAACCTCTACCTAAGCCTATTACACAACCTAAGCCTTCAAATCCTTGTTCGATTTGCACCTCTATCCTTCCCACAACTGGTGAACCGCATGTCAAACCGACTGATCCAATTCAGCCGCCTAATCCACCATCACCAGCACCAATGCCTGAGCCACCATCTCCACCTACTGAAACAACTCCTCAACCAGTTCAGCATCCTATGCCCGCTAACCCTCCTCCACCAGCTCCTTCTACATCGGTTCATCCTATGACTACACGCTCCAAAGCTGGTACTTTTAAACCTCGCCACATCGCCGATCTTGCTCAAGTTATGAAAATTCCCCTTCATGCAGCTCTTTTTTCGAGTAAGGAACCAAAAGGGGTTAAGTCGCCTCTCAAACAACCTAAATGGTTTGCGGCTATGCAGGAGGAAATGTGTGCTTTTGCAATCTAATAATACATGGGATTTGGTTCCTAGACCAAAATCATCAAATGTTGTGGGATCTAAATGGGTTTTCCGAACCAAATACCATGCAGATGGAACTGTGGATCGTTTTAAAGCTCGTCTTGTTGCACAAGGCTTTACTCAGATTCCAGGCCTTGACTATTCTCTTACTTTTAGTCTCGTGGTTAAAGCACCAACAGTTCGGATCATTCTTTCCTTAGTCGTGTTGAATCGATGGCCTCTACATCAATTAGATGTTAAGAATGCCTTTTTAAATGGGCTTCTGACTGAAACAATTTTCATGGAGCAGCCACCGGGTTTCATTGATTCACGATTTCCGGGTCATGTTTGTCGGCTAAATAAAGCATTGTATGGTTTAAAGCAGGCTCCACGGGCTTGGTTCCATCGCCTTAGCTCTTTCCTTCAACGCTTGGGCTTTGTTTGTAGTCGGGCAGACACATCATTGTTTGTCTATCAACATGGTTCAAGTAATCTTTGTTTATTGGTATATGTTGATGATCTCATTCTTACAGGTAATCATCCGGAGACCATGAAGCGATTTATTTCTGACCTTAATAAGGAGTTTGCAATTAAAAATTTGGGTCGCCTAAGCTACTTTCTTGGTCTCGAAGTTACATATGACGGAGATGGCTTGTTTTTAAGCCAAGCCAAATATGCCACTGTTGTTCTTGCGCGTGCTCGTTTGCTTGATGCTAAACCTGTAGGAACACCTTTATCGACTTCAGATGTTCTGTCGAGTAAAGGTGCTCTTTTTGATGGTCCTACTACATATCGCTCGCTTGTTGGAGCTCTCCAATATCTTACGATTACTTGACCTGATTTGGCATATGCGGTAAATCAAGTTAGTCAATACCTTCATGCCCGAACCAGTGACCACTTTCAGGCGGTCAAACGGATTCTTCGGTATGTGAAAGGCACAATTTCTTATGGTATTTCTTTTCAGCACTCGTGTAAACCATCGTTGGTGGGTGATGAGTGTCTAAATACTCATCATTTTTGTACAAAATAAACTGCAAAATCATCTGAAAACACTCAGAAACACATCAAAATGATCAAAATATCACAAATCAGTGTTTTATGTGTTTTAAATGCAAAAATATCAAAATCAGATGAAAAACATATCAAATTTGCAAAAATTGCAGTTTTAGTCCCCCAAGTTTCAAAAATTGTCAAAAACAGTCCCTGAGCACATAATTTCAAAAGAAAAATCACCAAAGGTCCTTTTAAAATCATAACTTGTCAAATTTAGTCCTTTGGTGAAAAATATCAAAAGTTTGAGAAAATTACAAGAATGGTCCTTCAAGTTTCAAAATTGGCAGAATTAGTCCCTGGAAAATTGGAAAATGACAGATTTGGTCCCTGTACTTTTGAAACTTGTCATTAATGGTCCTTTGAAGTAACTTTGATGAAATGGCAGATTAGGTCCTTTGATTTTCAGATTTGGCACTTTTAGTCCCTATAGTATTAAACTCTTTAAAACCAATTTGGACCCTTGCCTATTCTGACCCCCTGTCACTAAACCCTTTTTGAACCCCCTGGTATTAATAACCCAAGTCAAACAGAGGTTTGACTAACCCCTTTTGGCGCCAATCACTTCACCCTCCCACTTGAGCCTGTTTCACCCTGCAACACTCAACATATCCACCCCCCCTCCTCACCTTATCTTCTTCCCTGTCCCCCCACCTCACCAAAACAACAAAACCATTAAATGCTCATTCTTTCCCCCTCACTCAACCCTACACCTGGCTAACACCTATTTCCCGCCAAAATAGCTCAATGGCCAAGATCACCTCTAAGTCATCCAATGGTTGAAAAAAGAAGTGGGATTTAGTCAGAGATGAAAGAGAAAGAAGATGGGTATAAAAGGAGGAAGAAAGAAGGAAGCAAGGAGGGTAGTTAGTTTTTATTAATTTTCTTAATGTCGTATTTTTTAAAACATGTCTTAGTTCAGTGCAAAAGGTTGTAATTTCAAGTTCAATGTATTTCATTTGAGTCATAACATCCTTGTAATGTATTTTGAATATCAATCAAAGCCTTTTATATAGATTCCAAATTTCAGTGTTTACTGTGGAAGTTTTCAAATTTCAAATTCTATATTCAAGCTTCTAATAAGCTCCTGCTATAATCAATTAAGCTTATTTAAGCTTACTTTGGCTTTTGATAAGCTTTTATTCAGTTTCAATTAACTTAGCTCCATGGTCAATAAAAGTCAACATGAAGCTCAAATGGGAATGGGAAATGAAAATGGATGTTGCAGTGGTTATAATGGGTTGAATTAGGTTCATTTAGTGTAGTAATGGGTTTTGTTTTAGCCTGCATAAGCTGGATACACTTGTGAGTTAATTTCCTCATTTTCAATTTTAAGTCATATTGTAGCTTCTACTTATCTGTATATCTGTGATCACCAACTGATTAGGCCTGTTTATATAGTTGTAATAAGGTCATATTAGCTCATTTTGATCTTTGATGCAAGCTGGTTCAGCAGCAAGCTTGTTGTTATTTGCTTATCAGGTTTAACAAGGGTGTTTGGTTTTTAGCTTATTATGTCTCTAAGGTTTGTTCAGTGGCTCATTCCTGTTGGTACATGATTTTTAGCTCTAGTTAAACTCATTTGAGCCTTAGTTTAGGTCTGAAACACCACCAAAGTCAAAATCCTTTTCTTTTGTCTTGATTCAGCTTACTGTTGGATTTTTGCAGAATCATAAGTTCATTTTGTGTTTAACATCCATAAATCTTGCTTGCTTTAGTTTTATTTTATCATATTTCATCATATTCTGTCCACAATTCATGATCAAAGTTCAAGATAGTCAAACCTTCTGTTTTGTTAAAAAGTCAAATAGCTTGAAAATCTGTTTTGGGCTTAACTAGGCAGAATTTTCATGGACTCATTATTGGGTCATCTTGAGTGAAACTTGTTGCTTTGAAATCTACCACTGGTCTAATTTCTTATGGCTATTTTATCAGATTTTTACAATTTTTTCTTAAGCTCTTTACAAGCTTGTCAAAATGGTGATTAGTGCCCTGTGCAGGGCACTGTTGCCTGCACAGGGCTTTTGCAGAACTTGCAGCCCTTGCCACAAGCTCATTTGAGCTTGGCAAGGTCTGATTTTTGGTACATTAAGTCTCACCTAGGTCTAGTCTAGGATCCAGCTTGTGCTTTTCATTTCCAGCTTATTTTGAATCATGTGCAGTAGCTCAAAGTAGACCCCCCTTTACTGTTTTTAAGCCTAAACCTCTTATAATCAAATCTATTAAACTTGTAATCCAGTGGTTAGAACTTGTTGCTTTTAGTTGCATTGGGGTACATTTAGCTTATTTAAGCTTCATCATCAGTTTGGCAGCCTTTGGGTTCCATTTGCTTATTGAAGTGCTTATTTCAATAAGCACTTCCTTATCAGTTTCATATTCTGCCACATAACCCCATGATTTTCCATTTTTCTTAGCTTCCTATTATTATTTTAAGCATTTCCTGAATTTTTCAGATTTTTCCTAGCTTGTTTGGTATTTTTCTTAATTTAAATTAGTTTTTAATCATTTTTAATTAGTTTTTAATACAAAAAATTAAGAAAAGCTTCAAAAAAATAATTTTTCAATTTTCTTAGGTTAAGATAAATATAAATAGCCTAAAAAGTATTTTTCCATAATTTTCTTAGTTTAAAAAGTATTTTCTAGCATTTTAATTAGTTTTAAATAGTAATTAATTAATAATAAATCCATAAAAAGTCTAAAAAATATATTTTCAGTTTTAAAATTAGTTTTATCATATTTTAGATTTTTCTAAGTCTTAATTTTATTTTTCTAGTCTTATTTCATATTTTCTTTTATTTTAGAGTATTATTAAATAGTTTAAATTAGTTTTTAATTAATAATAAATAAATAAATAGTTTTAAAAATAATTTTCTTTTTCTAAATATTTTCTTTTATCTTTAGGTTTGTAAAAATGTATTTTTCATATTTTTAGGATTTATATTTTGTAAGTTTTACGTTTTATTTTGTACGTTAACGTATTTTTTAATTTAAACGTAAGTTTTAGGTTTTAAACGTTCATCACTTTAAAAATAGTGATAGCGTTTATTTAATATCTTTTATCTTTTTAATTTTCTTAATTTGTATTTAAGTCGCTTTATTTTATAAAACTTTTTCAGTAGTGTAATTATTCAATCCTAATCCTTTCTGATCGCTATCATTAGTGGTCATTCTATCGTCTGATCATGTGTTTAACACACCATTGAGTCTCCGTGGGACTTAACGACCCGGGAATTCACTATATTCTCTGATCTTCATTGCATTTGTGTTTAAGCTGTTTTAAGTCTGTTAGACTTGACGGTTTTGCGCAGATCAAAATTTTGGCGCCGCTGCCGGGGAGGCTTTAGCGTGTGTTTAGCCATTTTCAGACCCATTCTTGCACATACCCATCTTTTGTAAAAAGTTTTTTGTATAGTTTTCAAATATCCAAAAAGTTCATTAACACTTTTCCTGAAGTGTTATCAACACCAAAAATATTTTCATCCTTTGTTTTTATAGCATGTTTTTCAAAAATCCAAAAATATCCATCCTTTATCCTCTAATCTGTTTAATTCTCCATTTCTTTATCCTCAAACCTGTTTAATTCTTCATTCCTTATCCTCTTTAACTGTTTAATTCTTCATCTCTTATCCCTCTTATCCGTTTAATTCTCTATGTCATGGTATTTGACATGTTCCTGGTGTGGAGGTCCATTTAATGGTGGAAATTGTCGGCGATGTACCAATGTGGGTTTCGGAGACAAGTTTGTCGGTAATCCCGATCCCATTTCAAATGATACACCCGATTTTTCCTACCTACCTCCACAGCCCCAGTACGAATCCTACTCATGCGAGTTTTGTGGGAATGATTCTCATTACGGTTTCGATTGTCCTCCACGGGTCCCGCTTGTCTATGAGCCGGAACCATGTTACAATCAGAACTTTGGTGAAAGTTATTTTCCCAATTATCTCTGTTGTGAGAATTGCGGGGGTCCTCATGCGACTTTTGAATGTCAACCGATGAATCAAAATTTTCAAAATTCCAATTCTCCCGGTTTTGACAATTTCCAACCCCCGCAGTATCCCATCAGTCATCAGACTTCCGAGCCTTCACAGCATCTCAATGATTACGAGGAGTGTAATCTTCCTCAAAGTTCTGAAGAAATACGCATTCGAAAGAAACTACAAATGAAAAGAATGTTGTGTAAGCTTCAGCAGATGAATATAAGAATCAGATATGATGACGATGATGATGAGGATTCTATTCAAGTAAAGGAATATTATGAGAGCTTGTCAACTGAAATCACACCCGTAGCTCCCATTGACTCTCTCATAATGGGGGACGAGCCTTCTAGCACTATTCCAGAAATGGAATCGTCTAGTGTTGAGAACCTTGTCCCAATCCCAAGTGAGTCCGAGGTTATCTCCGGTAATATGTGTGATGAGCCTCTTGATGATAATTCTTCTCCTCCTCTTGACATTCCATATGATCATGTCGAGATGTTCTCCGATTCTGATAACAATTATACTTCGTTTGACGATTCTTTATCCTATGGAGACATCGATTATGTCGAGGAGCTACCTTCTGAGCTAGTTAGCTTAGAAGAAGTGAGAAATTCTGATGATCTGGAAATTGAGGACGAGATACTTCGTGAACAATTGTTCAATATAAATCTCCTCGTTTCTAAGATCGAATCATTCTGTGCTAAGTCAGCTTCATCTCCTATCCCCGTTGTGGATAGTGACTCTACATTGGACAAGCCCGAGCTTGAGGCTTTTCCAATGATTCTCTTCATGAAGAGTTCTCCGGTGAACTCTCTCATGACATATCTCCTCCGGAATATGATCATTTCCATTTTGATATTGAGGATGATATTAGCTCGGAGGAAGGTGTACTCTATCATAAGAGTTTGCTTGTTGATGATACTACCTTCACCCTTCCTCCCGATATGTCTACATTTGAGGATGAAGAATGGATCTTGATTGTTATCAACATCTTTCTTCCATTCCTCACATATGATGTGTCTTCCTCTCTTCTTCACTCCTTCGGGAATGAAGACACTATCTTTGATCCCGGCATTTTCATTTATCATTTTTGAGCCGGTTCTATGTTTATCTCATCGGTGTGGAACTTTCACGTGCTTCAAATGTTTGTCCAAAACATCTTGATTGAAAGTCCGATGGAGATTGTTTCTTCCACTTTGCTTCCCCATGAACCAATGAATTCGGGGTCGAGTCAAGCTAGCGACTCGGTAATCAAAAACAGTAGCTGAACATGGGTTTTCACCCGTGTGTTCCACCCTAGTGTGGGGGAGTTGCCCCACATGATATATATATAAGTAAAAAAAAAAAAAAAAAAAAAAAAAAAAAAAAAAAAAAAAAAAAAAACTTTCTAAATAATGGCCGTAGTATTTCCCTTTTACGTTCTTTGTTTCGGCATAACCGCCGGTACTTTGAATATTGAGGGCAATATTCATTTCTAAGTGTGGGGGGGGAATTCTCACGAATTTCATATATTATCTACCCAATTCCCCCGTTTTTGGCCAAAAATTTTTTTTTTGGAGTAAGTGTTTTACACTTTCTCATTAGGTTATCAGTCCGCCATGTCTGTAAGACAAAATGATTGGCTAATCCAGGAGCAAACGGCTCTTGGTAAATATTTCTCAAATCCGTTTATATGGCTTGCAATTTGCCCAAAATTGTATGGTATTCAACTCACCATATCCTAAAAAGTGAAGAGTTGGCTAGCCCGCAAGATTATGGCTTGTGGTAAAGGCAGTGGAAAAACCATAATTGGTAATCGACTCACCAAAGATAATATTGATAATTTATCTAAGAGTTGGCTAGTCCAGAAGGGTACGGCTTCTGGTAAAGACAAAATCAAATCCGTTGAAAGCTGGTGGTTTGCTCAAAATCACATGGTTATCGGTGTACCATGGTTCTTACTTGAACTGAAACATTTGGCTACTCCAGAAGTAATGGCTTTTGGTAAAGAGATTAAAATCCATTATGTTTTCTCAAATCATTGCTAGGGACTAGCAATATCTTAGTGTGGGGGATTGATGAGTGTCTAAATACTCATCATTTTTGTACAAAATAAACTGCAAAATCATCTGAAAACACTCAGAAACACATCAAAATGATCAAAATATCACAAATCAGTGTTTTATGTGTTTTAAATGCAAAAATATCAAAATCAGATGAAAAACATATCAAATTTGCAAAAATTGCAGTTTTAGTCCCCCAAGTTTCAAAAATTGTCAAAAACAGTCCCTGAGCACATAATTTCAAAAGAAAAATCACCAAAGGTCCTTTTAAAATCATAACTTGTCAAATTTAGTCCTTTGGTGAAAAATATCAAAAGTTTGAGAAAATTACAAGAATGGTCCTTCAAGTTTCAAAATTGGCAGAATTAGTCCCTGGAAAATTGGAAAATGACAGATTTGGTCCCTGTACTTTTGAAACTTGTCATTAATGGTCCTTTGAAGTAACTTTGATGAAATGGCAGATTAGGTCCTTTGATTTTCAGATTTGGCACTTTTAGTCCCTATAGTATTAAACTCTTTAAAACCAATTTGGACCCTTGCCTATTCTGACCCCCTGTCACTAAACCCTTTTTGAACCCCCTGGTATTAATAACCCAAGTCAAACAGAGGTTTGACTAACCCCTTTTGGCGCCAATCACTTCACCCTCCCACTTGAGCCTGTTTCACCCTGCAACACTCAACATATCCACCCCCCCTCCTCACCTTATCTTCTTCCCTGTCCCCCCACCTCACCAAAACAACAAAACCATTAAATGCTCATTCTTTCCCCCTCACTCAACCCTACACCTGGCTAACACCTATTTCCCGCCAAAATAGCTCAATGGCCAAGATCACCTCTAAGTCATCCAATGGTTGAAAAAAGAAGTGGGATTTAGTCAGAGATGAAAGAGAAAGAAGATGGGTATAAAAGGAGGAAGAAAGAAGGAAGCAAGGAGGGTAGTTAGTTTTTATTAATTTTCTTAATGTCGTATTTTTTAAAACATGTCTTAGTTCAGTGCAAAAGGTTGTAATTTCAAGTTCAATGTATTTCATTTGAGTCATAACATCCTTGTAATGTATTTTGAATATCAATCAAAGCCTTTTATATAGATTCCAAATTTCAGTGTTTACTGTGGAAGTTTTCAAATTTCAAATTCTATATTCAAGCTTCTAATAAGCTCCTGCTATAATCAATTAAGCTTATTTAAGCTTACTTTGGCTTTTGATAAGCTTTTATTCAGTTTCAATTAACTTAGCTCCATGGTCAATAAAAGTCAACATGAAGCTCAAATGGGAATGGGAAATGAAAATGGATGTTGCAGTGGTTATAATGGGTTGAATTAGGTTCATTTAGTGTAGTAATGGGTTTTGTTTTAGCCTGCATAAGCTGGATACACTTGTGAGTTAATTTCCTCATTTTCAATTTTAAGTCATATTGTAGCTTCTACTTATCTGTATATCTGTGATCACCAACTGATTAGGCCTGTTTATATAGTTGTAATAAGGTCATATTAGCTCATTTTGATCTTTGATGCAAGCTGGTTCAGCAGCAAGCTTGTTGTTATTTGCTTATCAGGTTTAACAAGGGTGTTTGGTTTTTAGCTTATTATGTCTCTAAGGTTTGTTCAGTGGCTCATTCCTGTTGGTACATGATTGTTAGCTCTAGTTAAACTCATTTGAGCCTTAGTTTAGGTCTGAAACACCACCAAAGTCAAAATCCTTTTCTTTTGTCTTGATTCAGCTTACTGTTGGATTTTTGCAGAATCATAAGTTCATTTTGTGTTTAACATCCATAAATCTTGCTTGCTTTAGTTTTATTTTATCATATTTCATCATATTCTGTCCACAATTCATGATCAAAGTTCAAGATAGTCAAACCTTCTGTTTTGTTAAAAAGTCAAATAGCTTGAAAATCTGTTTTGGGCTTAACTAGGCAGAATTTTCATGGACTCATTATTGGGTCATCTTGAGTGAAACTTGTTGCTTTGAAATCTACCACTGGTCTAATTTCTTATGGCTATTTTATCAGATTTTTACAATTTTTTCTTAAGCTCTTTACAAGCTTGTCAAAATGGTGATTAGTGCCCTGTGCAGGGCACTGTTGCCTGCACAGGGCTTTTGCAGAACTTGCAGCCCTTGCCACAAGCTCATTTGAGCTTGGCAAGGTCTGATTTTTGGTACATTAAGTCTCACCTAGGTCTAGTCTAGGATCCAGCTTGTGCTTTTCATTTCCAGCTTATTTTGAATCATGTGCAGTAGCTCAAAGTAGACCCCCCTTTACTGTTTTTAAGCCTAAACCTCTTATAATCAAATCTATTAAACTTGTAATCCAGTGGTTAGAACTTGTTGATTTTAGTTGCATTGGGGTACATTTAGCTTATTTAAGCTTCATCATCAGTTTGGCAGCCTTTGGGTTCCATTTGCTTATTGAAGTGCTTATTTCAATAAGCACTTCCTTATCAGTTTCATATTCTGCCACATAACCCCATGATTTTCCATTTTTCTTAGCTTCCTAATATTATTTTAAGCATTTCCTGAATTTTTCAGATTTTTCCTAGCTTGTTTGGTATTTTTCTTAATTTAAATTAGTTTTTAATCATTTTTAATTAGTTTTTAATACAAAAAATTAAGAAAAGCTTCAAAAAAATATTTTTTCAATTTTCTTAGGTTAAGATAAATATAAATAGCCTAAAAAGTATTTTTCCATAATTTTCTTAGTTTAAAAAGTATTTTCTAGCATTTTAATTAGTTTTAAATAGTAATTAATTAATAATAAATCCATAAAAAGTCTAAAAAATATATTTTCAGTTTTAAAATTAGTTTTATCATATTTTAGATTTTTCTAAGTCTTAATTTTATTTTTCTAGTCTTATTTCATATTTTCTTTTATTTTAGAGTATTATTAAATAGTTTAAATTAGTTTTTAATTAATAATAATTAAATAAATAGTTTTAAAAATAATTTTCTTTTTCTAAATATTTTCTTTTATCTTTAGGTTTGTAAAAATGTATTTTTCATATTTTTAGGATTTATATTTTGTAAGTTTTACGTTTTATTTTGTACGTTAACGTATTTTTTAATTTAAACGTAAGTTTTAGGTTTTAAACGTTCATCACTTTAAAAATAGTGATAGCGTTTATTTAATATCTTTTATCTTTTTAATTTTCTTAATTTGTATTTAAGTCGCTTTATTTTATAAAACTTTTTCAGTAGTGTAATTATTCAATCCTAATCCTTTCTGATCGCTATCATTAGTGGTCATTCTATCGTCTGATCATGTGTTTAACACACCATTGAGTCTCCGTGGGACTTAACGACCCGGGAATTCACTATATTCTCTGATCTTCATTGCATTTGTGTTTAAGCTGTTTTAAGTCTGTTAGACTTGACGGTTTTGCGCAGATCAGTGGGCTACTCAGATGCCGATTGGGCTCGTTGTCTAGAGACTCGGCGTTCTACGTACGGATATTCAATTTTTCTAGGTGGTAATCTTGTTTCATGAAGTGCAAAGAAACAACTCACAGTCTCTCGTTCAAGTTGTGAATCTGAATATCGGGCTATGGCTAACACTGCTGCAGAAATTGTATGGGTAACTCATCTTCTTCGCGAGTTGCATGTCTTGCCTCCTAATCGACCTACTATCCTTTGTCGGAGTGCTCTATTTCTTAGCCAGAATCCCGTCGCGCATAAAAGGGCAAAGCATATTGACTTGGACTATCACTTTGTTCGTGAGCTCGTATCATCTGGAAAACTTTATACTCGTTATGTTCCTACCAAGCTTCAACTAGCGGATATTTTTACAAAGAGTCTTCCTAGACCACTTTTTGAGCATTTTCGAAATCAATTGTGTGTTGGTCCTCTGCCGTTTCGCTTGAGGGGGGTATTAAGGATAAAATCTCCTAGTTAGTATATATCTCCTAGTTGGTTATAGAGATATTGTGTTTCTTGTATATAGGATATATTGTTGTATTTGTACTATTTATAGCTCGTCAATGATAATCCATAAGTGAGGTTGAATTTCCAATATCCTACAGTTTCGGTTTGTCTTTGCCAATTATTAAGTCATGGATTTCATTAAGTTTAAACCAGAATTACCATAACTCCATGCATAAACCCAATGAAAACTAGTCGAGATTAAGAGGAGTTAAAGTGTCATTTTACAAAGAAAAAGCGACAATCATCAACTTTCCTAAAACTGTATAAGAGGCATAATTGCCCCCAAGACCACTTTTATTACCCAAAGTGCTTTTCATTTTCATGATATATAAGTCTCTAAAGTAACAACACACCTTAACATTTCAAATCATTAATCATCCCAAAACCATCCCTTCAACTTTCTAACATTTTTGTGTTTTAGGATAATACAACAATGGACCTTAAACACACCACTCCAACCACCGTCGTTGCCACCACCACCGCCGATAGCCCCGATACCGACGGTGAAACACCACTACATTCCCAACTAATCACACCCTTTTCACCATATCCAACCAACACAAAGCACCACCATGCACCACCACCAACTGTGGTCATATCATACAAAGAATGTCTCAAAAACCATGCAGCCACCATTGGAAGCCATGCTTTAGATGGTTGTGGTGAGTTCATGCCATCACCATCTCACACACCATCACAGCCAACTTCACTAACATGCGCCGCTTGTGGCTGCCACCGTAACTTCCACCGCCGTGAACCCACCACCACCACCACCAACTTTCTTGACTTCCACCATGCAAGTGTGCCACACGTGATGCTTACATTAACCTCAGGTGATCATCACCATGTAGCTACACCAGGGACACCAGCAGCCATCAAGATGGAAAATTACCCTAATGGGAGAAAAAGGTTTAGAACAAAGTTCAGTCAAGAACAAAAGGAGAAAATGAATGTTTTTGCTGAAAAGATTGGATGGAAGATGCAAAGATGTGATGATAAAATGGTGATGGATTTTTGTAATGGGATTGGGATAAGAAGAGGGATATTTAAAGTATGGATGCATAATAATAAGAACACTTTTGGTAACAAGAAAGATAATAAAGATTTTGTTACTATGTCCCCAACAACCGGAAATGGTGGTGGTATGGACACCATGGGTGATGATGGCAAAAGAGTTGATGGTGTTTATAGTAATGGTGATCATGGTCATGTGGTCACTAGTGACCATTCTCATGAGGATGCTAATGTTAATGGTGGTCATAATAGTACTACTTGTTGTAATTTTATACTCATAACAATTATACATAAAACAAATACATCATCAAAGCAAGCAGCGGAAGACTATAGGAATAACATATGTAATTAATTAACCAAAAAAAAAACAAATACATCATCAAAGCAAGCAGCGGAAGACTATAGGAATAACATATGTAATTAATTAACCAAACAAGAAAGTGCGTACCTTTTAGCAATTCAAGCAATCAAACGATTATGTGATCAAGTAACAAAACCCAATACCCTAAACTAGGGTTTATGCAAATCGTCCAACCCAATAAATCGACCACCAAGGATTACAAGCTCAAGTGTGCTTGTACTTCGTTCTTGTACACACGTACTAATAGCGATTTGATGTGGAGAAGCTAGTTCCTTGAATCACAAATAAACCAAACACTTGTGTCTTTGAGCTAGACAAAATCGAAACACCCTAGGGGTTAGGGATGTTCGACCGGCCACACAAAGAGGAGAGGAGGAAGAGAGAAATTTAGGTTATTGGTAATCAAGGTTCGGTTATGAATGAATACAATGAATTGTATTTATAGGTAACTTATCTTGGAGTCCAAGTTTGAGTGGGATTGGGTTTGGAAACCCCCCCACCGATCGGCCAAGCATCCCAAAAGGGATTCTAGAACTTTCCCGATATCTAATTTCATTCTTAGTCCTTCTAGTTAATATTTAACGACCGTTAACCAAACCTCGTTAATTATTTAACTATCGTTATGTTTTATTTAGTGATTAATAATTAATAACAATAACGTTTTATTTATATTAATTATGTACATCAATTCTCATACGTAATGTGTGCAATCCCGAAGTCTCGAGTTCGAATCCGGACATACTATTATTTAAATATCCATTAAAACCTTTCACTACTAGTTGTGATCATCAAGAAAATGGTAGTGGTGGTGGTGGTGGTGATGGTTGTTTACTAGTTTCTAATAATGGATCATCTTCTTCATGTTGAGTTTGATGTTAACTTGTGTTAAGTGAGAAAAGTTTATTCATAGGAGTATTATCTTTGGTTTGTATTAACAACTCTAATTGAGGATTTTTAGTTTAATTTGAATAAAAATTTAAAAATCTAATCCAAGTTTTACTTTTACTTTAAAAAAATGCATTGAATTTTTAATGAATGAATGTGATTGTATTGAGTTGATATTTTCTTCTTTTTCTCGAAAAGGTTTAATGTTCTTAAAGACATAACCGCAATCAATGAGGACATGTTAAGAGGAGTTGATATTGAACTCCGTCACTTATTTTCTCAGAAAAATAAACTCCTTCATATTCCTAAATTCTAGTTGTGCAACAATTAGATGAACTTCGCAAAAGAGATAGAAGTTCGTATCTATATCCATGTATACGTATATTCTCTAAAAGGGTATAGGTCACGCACTTATTATCATACGGGTAAATGAAGTCGATGTAAAGATCAACTCAAAATGAACGAACAAGTGTTATTATATAGAGATTCTTATGCTCCCTATACAAGGTAATATTAACATTTATATACCAATGTATAAAGCAAGGTTTGGAATTATCCCTATTTCTTGTCGACTAGATATGTTCACTAGTGCATATAATTATGCATTCACGTTTTGCTTAGAACGGCTAATTAGTAGTTAGTGATTCGAGTTGTGCAGTGACATCCAAGCTAGTAATATTCCTTATTCGAACCTTCGCCTTAGGGGAATAAACCCCACTACTTTTTTTCCGCTTCGCCTAGAAAGAAAACCCTATTGACAAGCTTCGAACCCGAGACTTACAAAAGAAACAACCCCCAAGTTACCCATGTGGAATATAGATATAAATTTAAAAGGAGTTGAATCTAGATTTAAACATAGTTGAATATTATTCTCCATGGTAGTATTCTTCAATATGTGATGATATTGTGATACCTTTATGAGTTTTGGACTTGTGGTAGATGAAATTATGAATAGGTTTACCAATTCAAAAAAGATGACCAAGTCAAAGCTATGCTCAAGTGACCAAAATGAAGTGTGATTTAACCAAATTTTGTTTTGATTCATTTATGGAGAGACTTTGGTCCCTTGTTTGCAGGGAAGTAATGTGCATGGCAGAAGAGCACACACTTGCCTTGCTAACAAATTAATTATGGTGGTTGGCATTTACACCTTTGTATTTTGTTTGAAGCAAAACCCCATAATCCTAACCTAATCTATTCTCATTGTCCTCGACCTAATCATTGCATTTGTTCTTCATCTTAAAACAACACATAAACTTATGGTATATCAGCGCATGTATTTAAGAGAAACTAGAACTTACAAATAACAATCACTGTATTAAGGCCGATTGATTAGACACATTAATCATTTTATGACCTCTATGCGTGGCAACTTCAATTCCCCTTGTTGGTGCATGGTTTCGAATTCATAAGGCTAGTTAGCACTCACAACTAATTAATGAATTTTTATTGAAGCAATCTCTCAACTTTATTCTATCTATAATCCGCCTTCCAATCATTGATTTTTTGTAACGTAGCTTTAGTGGGTCATGGATCTTTCTTATATTAGAAACTCCCAAGTGAAATACCAATATGGGCCTTTCTAGTTCTCGTATACTTACTTCAAGGTGATCAAGTTCTTGGGGGTAGTTTAGGGAGTTCAATACTTGTAAGTTATGTTTGAAGCAAACCTCTCAACCCTAATATGATCTAATCCTTGTCTAAATCATTGTTATTGACAAATTTAGAACTATTTTGGTAAGTGGTCCATCTTGATATTAGTACCATATTAGTGAAATAGTACCAATTTACCCTTGGTGGTGTCTATTGTTTATAGGCCAAACTAAAAGTTTCGGGTAATAGAATTATGACATCTAATGGAACATTTTCGTTTTATTACATTGCAGTTTTATCACATAAGTAAAAATCGTTGTAGTTTTTTTTTTTTTTTTTTTTTTTTTTTTTGAACGGCAAAAAAGAATATATATAAAAATATAAAAATGACCCATAGCAAGGAGCTAAGGCCAAAAATACAAAACAATTCTAGATAATCAAGAAATCTACAAAATCTAGAATCAACTCAGAACTTTAACTGCGAGGATCATAAAAGGGTTGAAAAAACTTATGCCAATTACAGGTCACCCTAAGACATAAGAAAAAACCCCAACAATGAAGGTCGAGCCACCGGTTTTCACTTCATTGTGTTTTTGATACGATCCCAAACAAGTTCTGAGGAAGAACTCAAAACGGAGATATGATCCACTTTTCCAATGACGAGCAATCTTTTGTATCCTTATTGTGAAAAAAAAAAAAAAAAAAAATTGTGAATCCACAAGAAAGAAGTACTTTTGAGGAGGAACAATGAAAATCGTTGTAGTTTTAAGGTGTACATGTTTTGTATTATCATTGTGTGTCGTCGACTTGTTGTAATATATATATTTATCATTGTGTACATGTTACTTTTAGAGTTTCCACTTTTGTGGTTGGAATTATATATTTAGTATGAGTAGTGCTCCTTGTATATTTCTAGTTTTTTCATATATTATGTTAACTGCATTTCACATAATCATGATATTTAAGCCTTTGATCACGGAAACCTTCTAATCAAAGACTGAAGGGTACTTGAGGTATTTCAAGGAAAAAAATATGTGACATTAGTGAATATTTAAAAGCATATTATATTATAATCTGAACTTTTAAGGCAAGTAGCCTCAGGGCTTGTGTTCTTCCCCCTTTAGGGTTAATTTTAAATTTTGCTTTGAAAGTTGTAATCCTTGACACCTTTCCTTATTTGCTTGGATAATGTTGGAGGCAACTTTTGTTTCTCTCAATAATATATATTTCTCTAACAGTATATGCCTAAATTTCAGTATCATCAAGTATTTAACAACTAAATTATATGTTGCATGTGACAATTTTCATTGGATAATAAATAATTTGATCTTAAAAGTTGTATACATGATTCTTAAAAGCTCGCAAACGTCTTGCAAAAGCCTCGCAAAAATGTGGGTTTTAGTAATGCCGTCAAGCTATGTCGTCACACCGTTTTATGCCACGTCTTTTTCTAAACCTAATATATATGAAATATGATATAAATATATAAATATTTTCACATTTTGTGCCGTCTTATGACATACTTTATAAACAAAAAAGTTTCGTCTTAGGTGCAAAGGCGTAAAGCTTGGTCATGACGATACACCACGGCTCATGCTATTTATAACCTTGGTTGTATAAAATAGGGTACTTTGACATATTTTTGTCTACATCTGTTAACTGAGTGTATAGTGCAACAGATTAACATAAACACAACAAAACTACCATGTGTTGTTTACTTCTCGTAGTTGTTTTTAACTCACTTCCGTCGACAATATGAGTAACCGCTTTCAAAATTTTGTGTACTTGTTCTTTGCAAATCACGTTTTAACTCGTTAAATATACGTATTAACTATACAAACAGTATAGTAAAAATCTGGGGTAACATTAATGATCTACATGAACCACAATATATTGAAAGTGGTCTTAATGGAAGTCACGATAAGTATGTTGGGTTGTATGGATTTAGATTCTGATATTCACTAAGGAGGGTGCCCCTCTTCAGCCCAACACGTTTCTTGGATTTTAGGCCACTTTTTTTAGTGCACAATGCCACCAATCGAAATCATAGTACGGGCAACAAAAAAGAAGTGGATTCTTCAATGATTTCAAGTGATTCTCAAAAAAAATATATATATTAAAAGAAAAATTAATTCAATTGGTTGAAATTGTATTGTAAGATTAAATCTTGAAAATACGAGTCTTAGTGTAACCAGCGCCACATCATATTTTTTTCCTGTCACTCATTCATCACTGAGATCGAGTAACTATTGTTAGTTTAATAAGGCCCATTGGCCCATAGCCATTTAGGCCGTCTATTTTTAAGGTTTAGTTTGTTATTTTTCCATTTAATCTCTTGCATTATTGTTTTGTTCAATCTGATAATACAACAACAACAACAGACCCAATCCCGCCGAGGCAGGGTATGGGGGAGGTAAAATGTAAACAGATCCTGCCCCTACACCAGGGTAAACCCGTGGGTAGAGAGACTGCTTCCAACGAGACATCCGGCAAGTGCATGTGTGCAGGTGAGAAAGTAAAGAAATAAGAGCAAGACATAAAACAATATGCAAAAAACGCAGCCAAAGAAAGCACACCGAACAAGCAAACAAAGCATAAGGGGGAGAAAGAAAACCGCGCACAAGCACACACAGAGAAGCCAACAACAAAGCGCACAGAAAACAAAGAGCCAAGACACACCTAAAAGCAGACCAACTAATGGGGGGCACAGAGCAAAGCAAAACAACACACGGGCCAAAAGCTAAGGCAAAACAGGAAGCACCTAAACCAAAACGCAAGGAGCAAGAAAAGGCAGGCAAACCTAAGGGGGAAACAAGAAAGCGACGCAAACCACGCACGGGGCCTAAAGATACAGCAAAGCAAATAAGAGAAGGGGCAATGCAAAAGGGAGCAACAAAAGTCAAACACCCAAAAACAGCCTACAAAACACAAAGCATCTAGCAAAAACTACCCCCAAATCCTAATTCTATCCCTCCACCCCTTCCTATCTGAGATCATGTCCTCGGTCAAACAAAGCTCCATCATGTCTAGCTTAATTCTATCCTCCCACCTGAGGTTGGGTCTACCCCTCCTTCTCACCCCATCAACCACTAGCGCTTCGACCCTTCTGACTGGCGCTGACTGTGGCCTCCTCTTGACATGACCGAACCACCTCAGCCTTCCTTCTCTCATTTTCGAAACAATATTTCCGACCTCGAGTTTTGCCCTGAAAACTCCGTTCGGGATCATGTCGACCAAGGTTTAATCTGATAATACAATTTTCAGTATTCCTTTGATTTTACATGGTATTAAGAGCTAGGACGAAGATGGAGAAAAAAAAACAAAAAATACAAAAAAAAACAACGCTTGGATTCGCAAGTGTGTCGTCGAACGGTTTGTGAGTATTCTCAAAAGAAAATATCATACAGTAATATATTTCCGTTCATGCATACGGTATGATTTTCATGTGTTGTTTGCGAGTAACGTCACTGTCATATTGATTATTTACTTGGATGGATCTTTTTAATTGAAGAGTGAGGAGGTGAACATTGATAGGAGGAAAAGTTAATGGGTCGTTGGGTTTTGGTTTCAATAAGATAGCGTGGTTTTGTTTAATTTGTACCTACGGCAATGAAGTAATTGAATATGAAATCCTCTTTTGATTCTAAGCTACTGTTTACGCAAGGTAAAAGTATGGTGTATGGTTTTGATTGTTTGCATGGTAATAGTATTGGTCGACGGGTATTGTAGGTTGATGGTGTTTGTGATGTTATAGTCTTAACTAATTCGACTATGTATTGAGTAGTTATGTGTAGTATTTTGGGATCAACATGATCTGGTTCCGCCTGGTTTTATCTCTATTTGTTTATCTGCACCTGTCTGCAGGAATTTGCTGTCTAAAACTGCATGTGGTTCTGCATCTGATTTCACACATGATTCTGCATGTGGTTCCGCCTAATTTTATCTGCATCTGCCTCTCTGAATCTAGATATCTCTGTCTGAATATGCTCTCGTTCATCTCCGTATTTTTGTTGCTATGCCTGAATCTGTCTGGCTGCTTGAATATGCTCTCGTTCATCTCCGTATTTGTGTTTCTCTGCTCTGATTTTGCAATCGGTTTTGGTTTTGCATCGACCTGGTCCGGTTTTGGATTGCATCGGATTGAGACTTCATCTAGCACCGAGTCTGCACTATAGGACACTCCGTTTTTTGTTTGTTTTTCAGTTTTAGTTTAGTTTTTTGTTTGACAAACTCAATGTTTACCGCAACAGCATTGTGAGTTTGAGAGGGGGTTTTAATTTAATAAGGCCCATTTGCACATAGTCATTTAGGCCCGTCTAGTTTTTGGGTTTAGTATGTTATTTTTCTATTTTAATTTGTTGTACTATTGTTTGTTCATTGAACCTGATAATACAGATTTCAGTATTCCATTGATTTCTACAAATCTTATTCACCATTTACTTACACTCAATATTAATCTAAATATGAAATAAATAAATGAATAAATAAAATAGAAAACACTACATACACGCTTAACACTCGTAAACACACAATCATCTCTTTTTTGGTTTAGTCATAATGGTGACCCAATGGGGCGTATTATGCGTTTTTTCATGTGTGACCAAGCAGGGTTGTAGTGGGGTGTGACATGTGAGTTTAGGCTTCTCACGCCATGAGACGATACCTCGTTACGCCTAGCCTGATAGCTGATAGATAAAATGATTAATGATATATTGAACACTATAGATGAATTCCGAAATAGCTTTTCATCATATGATATTAGATTAATTCAAGTACATAAAAGTATTCATTGTTGATGTAACCATGATTTAGGTATACAAAATAACATGATGTGAAGATTGACACGAGGGTACATACTGGTTTTCCTTTTTGGAACAAGGCGAATCTGACTATACAAAGCAGATTTTGACATCGTTTTATCTAGATTACTTCTGTGAGTAGCTACGAAATTCGGAAAAAAAAAAAGCCGTACACCAAAGCAAGAGAAGAAAACGTAAAAAAAAAAAAAAAAAAAGTTGGGACTAATAAGGGTTCGTTTGGTTTATAAGTGGATTTGAATTATGATTTGGATTTGAGGTAAGTTTAGAAGGAAGAAATTATATTTTTTAAATATATTTTATATTAAATTTTTTATAAAATATATGAGTTGAACGATAAAATTAAAAAATAAAATAAAAATAAATGATAAATATAAAAGGATTCACATATATAGAGAAAAAAATGAACATGGTTCACAAACCTATTTGAAACCCACCAAAGTAGCCAACTATCACTTTTGATTTAACATTCACTCTTCATTTTAAAAAAAAAAAAAAATAATAAAAAAAAAAAAAATAAAGTTAAAAATTAATACGTGTCTTTTCAACTCAAAACCAATTCTAAAATGTCAAAACAAACGGGCCTAAATGTATTCAGATGTGGACTGAAAGCAAAGAGATGTTTGTTCCATCTGAATAAATTTGATTGGCCACATTTTCCGTTATTTTTGGTATATTTTGTGACAAATTTTTCTATGTTTTTTTTCCAACAAATTGATAGTTTTCACAGGTGCTATACAAATTTAAGTGGGTCTCCAAAATTAATTCGAAGAAGATCCAGGCCCACTCTTGGTAACTGCCAGAGTTATATCGTCCAATAAATCAGCTTAATTACGTAAATGAGCCTAGCCCGATAGGGCTTTTTTGTCTTAGTAGATTAATTAAAAAAGGAATTACATATAAACTTAATAAAACTTGTATATTGACATATTTTTTTAAAATACAAGTTTTTGACGCATAATATACATTGATGTTGAAGCATATTTTAGAGAATATTTAAATACGCAAGTTTTAGTGAACATATATACTTAAAAAAAAATAATAAAAAAAAAATTGCAAAACATATACAGTAACAAGTGTTATTGAATAGTGATCATTCATATAGGAGAAAGTCTAGATCTACATAAAA
This sequence comes from Chrysanthemum seticuspe, assembly GCA_019973895.1. Taxonomy (NCBI): domain Eukaryota; kingdom Viridiplantae; phylum Streptophyta; class Magnoliopsida; order Asterales; family Asteraceae; genus Chrysanthemum; species Chrysanthemum seticuspe. The sequence continues at coordinate 106,752,480 of BPTQ01000008.1, read as the reverse complement.
CTCTACTCAAAACTCTCACTCGTTGACGTGTCAGCAAGTGATTGGTTTTTTGTGGGATGTGGATTTCACATAAAACCAATCACTCGCTGACACGTCAGCGAGTGAGAGTTTTAAGTGAAAGTTTTTATGTGGGTGTAGCAAACCCTTCATATAAATATAACCTAGATGAAGTTGGGCCTGAAGCCCAATCCTATAGTGAAAATGTAACCGATTGTAGCTCTAACATACTTGAGTTGAGCACTTGACAAGAAACGAGATTTTTATGAAAAGGAAAACCATAAAAACTAAACTTGAATATAGGACGAATGTAAACAAGAATCAAATGCACCACCAACCTATGTACCCTGTCATTTGACTTTGTATGTAATCCAAAATAGTTTACAAATAATCAGTTGAAGTATTTTAAACATATTTTACAAAATTAGTCGGATACCCGCGCACAGTGGCAGCGATAAGTATAGTTATATGTGTTTACTTACTCGTTTAATGAATTCGTTTCACAATACTTCGAATGTATATGTGTTAGTTGAATGTGTTTGTTTGGGTTACCCGTAGCTTTCTCGTGACATCATTATTCTCGTATATAGAAATATCCACGCAATTTCTTACACGTCAAACACTCTCCCAAAAGTATATGATTTTGACGAATCAAGATTGTATTGATTAAAATAAAGGTTAAAGTTGTAAAAATTTGAATTAAAATAAAATAAACCCACTAAAAATATAAAAACTAAAAACTCATAAAAATATATCAAAATATACGTTGAATTAAAAGAGTATAAAATTTTAGAAAATATGATGAAATTAGATTATAAAAACAATAAGTAGATAAAAATATATTTCAATTTGAAAATAAAGATGAATTTTTAATTGAAAAGTGACACATGTCACTTTATAATTGGAGCTTTTTATCTTACTTTTTAGTGGTTAGGAGTTAGGCTTGAAGTTTGTTAAAAAATGACACATGTCATCTCATGATTGCAGCTCCTTATCTTAACTTTTAATTAAAAAAATGACACATGTCATCTCATGACTTTTATAATATAGTATAGATATAGAACAAAATTGAAGTTGGTGCTTTAAAATCATACTCCCTCCGTCCCATATTAAATGTCCACTTTGACTTTTCAAAGTCATTGTTATTCAACTTTAACCTTAAATATTTTGGTTTGTATTATACAATACTTGATGCAAAATATATGAATGGATTTTGTTTTAAATATATTTTTCATTGGTATAATTTTCATCAAATATTATACAACACAAACCAAAATATGTAAGATCAAAGTTGAAAAAGAAATACTTCAAAAGTCAAAACAGGACATTTAATATGGACGGAGGTAGTACTTAGTAATGAGTAATAATTAATGCATGGTTTGTCTAACATAAAAAACGGTTAAGTTCATTAACTTAAAAATCACATGTAATTAACATAATTTATATGTCTAATTAACCACTTGAGTTAGCTCAAGTGGCCACCAAGATTTCTTAGGGAGTCTTGGGGAGGTTGTTACCGGGGTTCGAATCCCTTCAGGGATGAAAGACTGCGGGGTTTTCCTTCAAGGAATTTTCTCAAAAGGGAATCTCCAGTAAAATCACATGCAAGTGCTGGTGAGTGTGGGGGCTCTTTAGCGCGGGCCCGGTTAAGACAACGTAGTCTAAATCTCTCGATATACGGCAGGAATTCAAAGGCAAAAAAGAAATTCACCTGTCAAAAAATATATATATATATGTCTAATTCATGTGTATTAAATGCAATTTTAGCGTATAGTTAATAACATTTAATCAGTACTTTATAAGCGCCCGTTAAGCAAAGCCTTAAATACATTACGTATTAAACAAAAGAGTATAAACATAAAATATTGAATAATTGTCTGAGCAACCAAAAATGAAGATTTGTCTTTTGTCCTTTTTCTCACATATAAATTGGGTCACGTTATTAATACCCCCCCCATTTGGTTATTGATACCCCCCCCCCCCTTTTTTTTTTTTTTTATTTTTTTTTATTTTTTTTTTATTTTTATAATTTTGTTTATATCAAAACGCTATAAACCTGAAAATGCGGAACTGTAAATATAAAGTTTAATAAGCCAAACGCTTAAAACTGTCAGAAATACGGAACAGAAACTGACAAAAAACTGTGTTGTACTGGAAAAAGCGGGGGGACAAATAGGGGACAAAGGTGGCAGGCTATGTGTAGCCACCGTATGAATAGAGGGACCCTATAAATTTGCTAACTTTAATGCAAGAAAATGACATAACTAATTTACGTTATTGTGATTACGAAATTATGACCAGTTGGTAACACTTTCTGCCAAGACATACCACTTACAAGTTCTATAAGTTTAACAAATCGTTATACTTGTTCTAAATTTAGTAAAAGCCATTAATAAGTTTATACAAAATTTCTAATCTTAGTAGTGCTAAAGAAAAAGTGTTTTGTTTGTGTATGGCACTTTTACACATCACCCACTTTGTAGAGGCCCATATTTATGACCTAACTTAGTCAACGTTTGTTTTAGGCTTGGTCAATGGCTGAAGAATTTTTCTGAGTGGTGACTTGATTGGCGCACAAACATTGTGATCCACCAAACATTTTAGGTTTTGGTTTTTATTTTCTAACAATACATTATTTGTTTTGATCTTTAAAAAAAAATATGAAGTTTAACAAAATGTTTATCATCTTAAATAGAGAAGTACATTTTTCAAACAAAGTTTTATTTATTTATTTATAAATATAAATTGGGTGAAGTAAAATTAGAATGACAAGTTATTTATCTAAGAATAATTTTTAAGATAAGGGAATGGAGTCCTTTTTTGAACTTTAAAAATAAGTTAAAAGTTCATCGTTTGATGATAAGTTGTGTAGCTTGGGTACAAGCTATATACGTCCAAATAATGATTGAATTAACGTTATAGCATTTGAACTTAGTTTTGTGTTGTTCTTGTTTTCATGCCATATTTTTTCACGTTTTATTTTGTTTTATATAATAACTTTGTTTTGCTCGATAAATTTATGGTTAACCAAAGGCTTTTCACTTTAGTAGTCCATTAATTAATCTAAAGGTAGCAGGTTCAAGCATCGTGTGAGGCATAGAAAACTAGTCGGGACAATTTAGTAGCAAAAGCATGTGACTATCAATAATAAAATTTAAGAATTAATAAGTTTAATTTTTATAACCCCAACCGTTGAAAAAACAAAAACGTCTTTAGTAGAATTGAGTTTGTGTGATTGCTTTTTTGAACCCAAGTGAACTAGTAGGTCAAATGATCAAAAAGAAAAAAACAATGGTTAGAAAAGGGTGTTTGATATACACATTAATTTTGTGTGTGCATATATCACATTTATGCATTACAGTGTTATAAAGTGTGCATTAAATTATTATTAGATGTGATATATGCATAAAAAAATAATGTATGTATTAACTCTTTAAAAAAAAGATTGTCATGACTTATGACTGTGTTTTCTCTTTTTCTACATTTAAAATTTTCTTAAAGAACATGTTACTCGTTATTGTTATTTTGAATTTAGATATTTATAATATATAATTTTCCGATGTAAACAATAGCTGCAAATTCGCTTAGCGTTGTCTCGACGACCACTTAAATTCAAGTCGTGGTTCCAACCTTTTACTTTTGATGGAAATTTTTTTATATCGACCCATTATAAAAAGTAGGTCATGATTATTGCATTCATTAAGCTCTTTATTTTCTTATCTAAAAGACAAAGCACGTATAAAGGTATTTAAATGTGTGTTGTTACATTTTATATTGTGAATTCGTGACCAATGAGTTTGTTGGATTTTAATAATCATAACAAGTATATATATATTAAATATGTAATCACACGTAACGGAATACTTAAACATAATATGCATAATTACTTAACCAAAACATAAAATAAGCGTATCTTTTAGTAATTCAAGCAATCAAACGATCAAAAAACTCAAACCCTAATAATTTAGGGTTTATGAAATAGATTTACACCTTCATCGATTTGGGCAAGAAAAAAAATCCAAAATAGGATTTATCTATGGTCTTATACATGTGTATTGATAGCGATTCAATGCGAATGCAAGGTTCTTGATCACAATAGATTAACTAAACACTTTAGTCACGCTCAAGGTCGCTCGCAAATCCCTTCGTGGGGCTTCACTCGTCGACCAAGGAGTAAGAGGGGAGAATAAAAGACGTTTGGCTTTCTATCTATATTAAGTGTCCCAAAGAATGTATACATGGGGATTTATTTATACCCTTATGGTAGAGATCAACTTTACAAAGAGTTCCCATATGGGATTCCTCTTGTTCGGCCGACTTCACAAGCCTAGGAGAGGTTCTAGAACCTTCTTTTGGCTTGTTTCATTTTCTTCGTATCCCTTTGATATTTAACGACCGTTAGTCACTTTCGTTAATCGTTTGTGAATTAATATATAAAACATAACGTTTTATATTTAATTATTAAGTATTGAATCTCATACGCAATGCGTGCAATCCTATAGTCTCATGTTCGAATCCGATCATACGTATATTAAATATATCCATAAAATAGCAGCTCCCACTTGAAGATATCTTAATATAGGCAAAGACATCGGTTATCGTTTAGAAAACACACAAATACCCCCATAACGACCCTGAGTGTGGTTTCCTGGAAAACCTTTTAATGATTCATCATTATACTTATCATTTTGTTTCTAATACCACGTTAAATATGGATATGAATCTTAGTCATTCCATTATTTAACTATTATGTTTCTCGTTATGTCTGATTGAACAAGATTACCAAATCATCTGAATATATTCCAGACAGATATTGGGTACGACCGTACAAACATCTTGTCAACCCTGCGAGGGGCCCAACAATATTATACTTTAAAACAAATTCGAATGAACAAATTCTTCATTGACTACGAGCAAAACTCATGAATTTCACAACACTTCTGAAAATAGCCATTATTACAACCTGTTACGGATAATGTTAGACTATTTCACAGAAATGGGCTACACCCATGACAATTTTCTGGTATCTCAATTATGAGGATAACTATTCATGATTTACTTAATGACAAGGATCCATAAAGTATAATTATGTGGTTGAGATCAGTCCTATATCCAATTCATTGAATATCATGTGAATTTGGCATGACCATGCATCAATATACATAAGTATATGATGCGTTCGCACGAGGTTTTAAATTTGTAATCAAGAATTACCGGTTAACTAGGAACACATTCGGGCAAGTATACCCTAGTCAAATTGTAGTATAGGTTTTGGTAAATCAAGGTCGTCCCAAGAGACTTAGTTGCACTACAAGTGTCGTTTGTTTGTTTAAGCAAGTAACAAGGTCGTGGTTATGATTGTCACGGATCAAACCACTAAGAAAAGAAATATGAGCAAGCACACAAAGAACATACATGTTTAGACAAGTGATCAGAAGTTATCATAAGAGCCAAACAAGTATCAAGACATTCATATTCATGGTTATTTCAATCAAACACAATATCTCAACAATCATATCAATAACAAACATATAGAAATATAAAAGTAACAAGGTTTACCCAAAGTATGAATTACAATAGGCAAAGATGAAGGATTATCGCAACCTTCAAGCCTCCAATCAACTACAATAGTTCTACCAAGCCGGAAAATGATGTCCAAACGCCTTCAACAACCCTTGAGCACGCTACACGAATTTGGCAGAGGTTTGTGGTCTTTTGGGGAAGATAAGTTGGTGGAAATTCGTCCTTAAGGGTGGAGGCTTGAATTTCACACAAGTTGGGATATGATAGTTGGCGGAAATTCGTCCTTAAGGGTAGAGGCTTGAATTTCACACCTTTGGGGAAGGTAAGTTGAGAGAGGGATGTTGTAATAGGTGAAAATTCGTCCTTAAGGGTGGAGGCTCGAATTTCACACCTAGAGATGAAGTGGTGGTGGAAAGGGATGAGAAGGATGGAGAAGGGATGATGAAAACATACACAAATGAGGTCTATTTATACTACTCTCAAGGCTAGGGGTATTCAATGCTGAACTTGGCCTCCAAGGAGCTTAGAAGGACCTAGAATACATGTAGGAAGGACCTAGAATCGTTTGGAACAAGTTTGGAGTCTTAGTAATGAAGAAATAGCTGTCCAGGGCTTCCCAACCGATTCGGTTGGGCTCCAACCGTTTCGGTTGGTCTTCTTGACTACTCTCCAACCGTTTCGGTTGCGGGCCCCGACCGAACGGTTGGAGCCTTTTGACAGAAATTGACAAATCCAAAGTTGTAGATCTTTCTCTTAGCTTTCTGTGGCCGCGAACCGGGGGTCAAATGGAGTCCGTATACAAAAGTTATGGCCAAAATGGTGAAGGTGTGTCGGGAACAACGAGTCTTCCAATATTTCTTCATTTATGCTTCTTTTCTTCATTTCTTTCTCGTTTTCCTTTTTGAACTTTATTCTTGAGTCTTTGGACCATTAACTTGATGACGTTATCTTCTCGAATATACTCCACAAGTCTTGTATTTGACGGGAATTCTTCGTATCTTCATGAATCTTCGCTTTTTACTTCTTTTTCCGTTTTTTCCTCCACTTTCCTGTACTTGGCTACAAATGAACTAGCAAACACACTTTTGTACGATCGAAAATGGACTATTTAGAATAAAACAAGTTATTCATAGACTTAAACATGCAAATATATAATACAATCTATTATTATTGAAAACAAACGTACCAAGTACTTAATTCATTATAAATAATAAATGTTTAACATCCCTTATCCAAATACTACATATATCAATGCATGATAATTCTAGTTAATGAATTATGCCTCAAGTTAGGACAATCATACTTATTGGCAAGGCATAAACCAACTAACTTTGATCTACCAGAATTTTGAGAATACTTATTTCAAGAATTCAATAAGTGAAGTTCTTATAATTGTGTACACGTGGCTCATCTCGATATTGATACAATATTTCATAAAGTGCGTGGCATCCCTAACCACCTATTTATGATAATCATCTTTCAAACTTCAAAAGTTTAAAGTATTCTTATTTTTTAATATATAATGCAACCATGCTCTTAGTTGAGCATAACTAGTTTACATGGCCGTTAACAATGATGAAATCCTACCATGACTGGTATTGAGTGTCATCCCAATTAAATCAGCATCATTGTATACAAACAATAATATGCTCTTTAAAATTCCATAAACTTTAATATCTATCGTGTAATGTTTGATGCCTTTTAAACTTTCAAGTTTTTATTGTCGGCTATAACAATTTCGTAACAATTGCCATATTGTTCATCCATAGAATCTGGGAGCAACTTCAGGTTGAGGAATGCAATTCTAAATCCAAACATATTTTATTTAATTACACTAGTTATCTAATAAATTTCAATTAGATATCAATGTTGTCAAATCATATTGTAATAAAGCATGATCTAACAATAACACGATGTACATGAAAAATCCTTGAGTCGCACTTAGATTTCATTCATGTTCTATTTTTTCAGAAGATATATATCCATTTAGACTTTCTAAATTATATGTCATGTTCTATTAGATCCATCTACCGTACATGTTTATAATAATAAACATAAATTCTAAGGTTGTATGTCTTATTATCTAAATATTTCAAGTGAAGTTTCATTCCAAACTAAACTTAACATTTAACTTAGATGGAATGTTACTGCACATATGTTATACAACATATGAGATTTAAGAAAATAAACATAATACTACCACTTGCTTCTAGGAATAATTAGGAGATATCTTATTTATATTATAAATCAAAAACTTAGATTTAATATTTAAACGTAAGACTCATCTCCTTGATGCATACATTTATCCATACTTGGATTCTTTCATTTTGTACACTTTCAAAGATTATATGAATTTTTAAAACTCATTTGTATTACTTATCGTCCTCGTAAAAGTAATCACATAAGAAACAGTTTTTATATTCTATTGTCAAATTTCATATTAATGAAAATAAGTATGACAATTATTATCTTTATATGTTTAATGTGCCTAAGAAAGAATATTCAATAATAGTTAATTGCTTAAGTATAATTAATAATCTTGTCATAAGGCATGCATTAATATGTGTACAATATTGTTCATGTGATTTTTACACAAAGATTTAAACCACTAGGGTTTTTCATCTCTTTGAAGAAGCTCATCTTCATTCTCTAGTATAACCATAGATTAACCAAGTTTCCAAAATTGATTATATTTATGTACAACATCTTAACATTCATAGTATGAGTCATTTACCAAATTTAATATTTAGCAATGCCTCATTATGATTAACAGGTTAACTATGATCCTGTAAATCATATTCTTCAGCATATCAATCAAATATCTGAGATATCCTTGCGGATCTATGAATGAGAATTCCATAATTTTGAGGTCTATCATTGATTTGTCATCAATTATATTTCCAAAGAGTAACTCAAACAGTTAGGTTTGAGTCCCCGGATCGTTTCCCAACGAAGGATGAATGGAGTTTAAACTCACGTCACGTTTTACATTGTTTTGAATAGTGAATTTGGACAAATAGTGGGGAATTAAGCTAAATAAGGCAAACTATAGCTAAAAATAACTAATTAGGCAACTAAAATAACTAAACTAAGCAATCGGGACCTAAAATGCACTAAAAACCCAAAAACGAGCGCACTCAAAAAAATCCCGAGCCTAAAAGTGAAAACAAAGGAAAAACGACCCTAGAAACATAAAATTATTTTTCCTACGTGAAATAAGACAAAATAAAATTTTGGGAAAAAGCGGAATATTTTTTTTGACTTTTTAAATAATTATTATGAATTAAAAACTAAAAACGTAAAAATTAATTATTAAAAATACTAAAACTATTTGGAAAATTATGGAAATTTTATGGAAATTAATTTAATTATATCTAAACCTAAGAAAAATACTAGAACTGAAAAGGCTGTTACAAATAAGCAGTTACTAAGCTAAATGGCAATATAAGCTAAAAAGGGAAAACTATGTCAAATGAATTAAATGTGCAATGTATAACGCGGGTAAACTAATAGACCAAGTGGTAAGTGTGTGGTTTTGTGGGGCATTGGTGTCTGAAAGGTACTGACCAAGGTTCGAATCTGGGCAGTACCTATTTTTTTTAATATATATTATTATTTTTTTCTTTTTGGCATTTGAAAACTTAAAAATAAGCAATTCTAATTCTATTTTATGAAAACTTCAAATAAGAAAACTGAAAATAAGCAGATAAAAACAGATCCAAAAGTTGATTAAGCAAATTATAAAGACAACAAATAAGCAAAAACAAACACTCGTAATTTGGGATGCTAAAGATCTAAAAGTGAAAGGAAACTAGTAATCCTACATTAAGCTAAAGGGTAAATTAAGCAAACCTAAGTGCTAAACTACAACTAATCTGCAACTAAATCAAATAAGCTAAAAAAATATTGAAATAAGCACTAACTGAGTGGCTGCTGCTACAGCAGATTCTAAGGGCATATGGGGAATTAAAGGCTTCAAATCTGCAACTAAAATAAGCTGTCAAACCAAAATAAGCTAAGGCAACTAAACTCTACACTATAGGCTATATATATAATCAAAAATCAAGTAATGGAGACTACTAATAAGCAGATAAATAGACCCTACAATAAGCTATTTAGACAGATGTCAGCAGACTTGAATGGGGACAAAACATGCAATTATAAGCTGAAAAATAAGCTACCTTAAAGCATCTAATGGGCAAATAAAATGAACACAGATAATCTATACTATGCTGAGAACAGGAAAATCTAATTAACACTAATTTTGAAAATCATTTGAACCTTAAAAATGACTGTTGAAGGAGACCATTTGGGACAGAAAAATGATATTTGACATATTTTAGAAAGAAACTTAAAACACAATTTTGACTTGATGAAACTAAAAATCTGACTGAGATAGCTTTAAAACAAGTTTTTAAACACAGAGATCTCAAACTTAACTTGACAAATCAACTAAAACCTCAAAAACAAGCCTAAACCAAACACTCCCTTAATTTTATCAAAAAGCAATTAACTATTAAAACTTGCTGAAAATGGAGAGAAACTAAATTAAAACTGGCAAATTAACATTAAACTAAACCAATCAACAATTTAGAACCAGAAATTAACTCTAAACTAAGTGAACTTTTGATTTTTGACAATTTTGACTTTTGCTAAAACTGAAATTGAGAAAAGGATTTGAGAAATTTTGAACTCACAGAAGCTTAGATAAGCTTCTGTAAGTTTAAACAACTGGTAATAACAAGCTTGAGACAGGTTTGATAATCAAATGAGTACTTGCAGAAAATCAGTAACAAGGTATGACATGAAAAAGTAAATTTGCATTAATAAAAAGGATGTTTACAATTTATAAAATGAAATTACAACTACTAAAGATGACAGAAATAACAAATGGTCAAAATCTCTTTAAAGCATAAGAAATTGGACGAATTTTACAAGTGAAGAAGGTGGGTATTTATAGCCTATCTCTAGGGTTTCAGAGGAGCCTCAGAAGCTTCAGGAATTCTTCCCACTTGTGATCTTGACCATTGATAGCTTGCTTCAATTTTAAGCATGAATTGAGGTCGTTGGATCATTTTTCTTTCACAAGTGCACATGGATTGCCAGCGTGGCACTGTGCACGTGTCAGGAGAATGTCAGGAGGATCTAGAAGGTCCAATGATTGGGTAATTGTTTAGGCGTGTGCAAGGTAAATGGGGGTAGAAGGAAGTGAACAGTAAATGGTGATTTTTAGGTGCGATTTGATTGTTTGACTGGGGTGGAGTCTGGGGTGGACTGGTGATAAAAAAGATGGGGTTCAAAATAGATTATATTGGTTGGTGTTCAGACTTGTGTGGCTGGGGGTCAAATGTATTATGGAAGGGGTCATGAAGGGTGAGAGTTTGGTCTGATTGGGCTCTAAGGTGTAAACGGGTAATATTTTGGGTTTGGTGTTATTTATTTTGGACTTTGGTTTTATTTAGTGTATTATCCGAATTTCACAAGGACCATTTATGTAATTTTGCAAAGTGTAAGGACAAATGGTGTAGATTGGTAAAAGTGTAAGGGTATAATGGGTAATTGTTATAAATGGGATTTATGAGGGTTAATTTGTGTAAATTGGTAAATGGGTGGGTGAAAAGTGTAAATTTATGAAAGTTGAGGGGTTGTTTGGTAATTTTGGTAATGTGAAGGGTGTAATGTGAGAACTTCCAAAACATGATCCAGAACTCCGTAAAATATATCTTTGAGCATCCAAAACCCATAAAATTGTATCCCGACATCATCTTTTCTCTCTTCTCTTTCTCGTGCTCGGTTTTCCTCTGTTTTGTCTTTCTTTTGTCTGTTTTCTGATATCCGTACCTGCACATGCATAAACTCAAGAAACAAATAAATATTAGGCATTAACGGCTCGTTTCCGGTTATTTTGGGTCTGTTTTGATAAAGAAAAGGTATGTGCTTTCACAATACCAAAATCCCCCAAACTAACGTATTGCCATGTCCTCACGCAATGTCATCAACTCACGCCTCTAAAATCAAGGATTCCAAACTCTTTCTACTAAATCTATGAAAAGTAGCAAATATTCTTCAAAAGAGATTAAGAAACCCTTGACTCTAAAAAATGCCCCGTTTACCTTTTATTTCACATTTAGATATAACGATTAAGCATTTTCATTTATGAGTGACGGTTTGTTGAACTTTCATGTCAATCAATAACTCAAACATATTTTTGAAAAACATTAAGATCACGGAGTAAGAAACACAACTCACAGAGAAGTGACCATACGGATAGAATTCATCATCCTTGATTTTTCGCAAGTTCCTAAACTAAGCTTAAAATCGAAATCATTGCTAAATATGACTTTAGATGCTAACACTACCCATGAAAGTTACTTGTGTGATTACCTTTTGCTCCCATTTTCCTATTTTCCTCTATTTATTTTATTTTTGGTGAGAAATGAATTTCTTCATATTTTCTCGTTTCGATAGGTTCTTAGTCCGATAAAGATATAAAGTTCAGACGCTAAGTAGTTTTCCATCTTCTCTCGAGAATCGCTGTTTTAAAAATGAGGTCCACATCAAAGTGATTTTATTCATTTATATTTTTGACTTTTTCATTTTCCATTTTTTTTATTTTTCATTTTTTTCATTTTTTTTACATTTATACTTTCTAGTGACGACATATATCATAAGCTACGGAGCTTCACGGGTAATTCCAAGAACTTACACCTTTCGGAATAAATGATCCAAGGGTCGTGACGACGGAGAATTCCAAGACTCTAAATGTTCATGAAATGAGGATCCAAAGGTGTTAGACCAAGACCTTACACAATCCCGGATAGAGGTCCAAGGGTTGGCGTAAGAGGGTAGCCAAGACCTAAACGCCTTCCGGAAATAAGGATCCAAGGGCCCGATCTCGAACCGCAGCTCATAACTTAATTATTCAAACTTATTTATTACGAGAACTTAATGTGTACCTAATTTTTAATACAAGGATTCTTTTAAGAAGATAAAGAACTAACTATCGCAAAAACCTAACATCTTTAATTAAACAATTTTGTGGGAGCAAAAAGCCACAAGTACCTTCGATGAGCTCTAAAAAGAACCAACTACTCCACGCTTAGCATCTAAACTCATAAATAACTCTATCATTTCTCGATCTCTGCAAATTTAAAATCTCAAATAATGAGATCCGCGAATGCTTAGCCGATAATTTAATTATCAGTGGTTAAGGGAATAAGCTAGAGCTCAACACGCCCGGTCAAGTCAAAATTATATTCCTACTCTCCCCAGCGGAAAGTCAACAAGGTGTCAAAACATATACATTATTTTGTAAATGCTTCGCCAAATAAACTCAAGTCTCGCATTTTTAAAATCACCTACTAGAAACTAGCAAATCTTTCAAAGCTTCACATATTTAAAATCACTTAGGGAAGCTTGAAAATTCTTTACCTTGTGAGCTAGAATCGCATTTTATAGCCGCTTGTCTAAGCAATTAGCAAAAACTTTTTCAAGAAAACGCATATTTAAAGTAACTTCTAGAGACTCGCAAAGACTTTTCAATCATAAACTTAGCAAAAGCCTCCAAAATTTTTTATTTTTTCACTTTTTTTTTGCACAAATTTTTTCAATTTTTCAAGAGTCTTCATATCGATGAAATCCTAGACAAAAACACCACAAACAACCAAACACGAGAAACCGAAGAGGCGAACCCCCTCAAGTCACTTATTAGAAAGAAAATAGAAAGACGATAGATGATAAGCATGGGGTGCCTCCCACGAAGAGCTACTGTTTTTGATCAACAAGTCGCTAGCCTGACTCGTCCCCGAATTTATTTATCCTTGGGGGAGCAAGAGTGAAATTCATCAATCATGGAAATTCCAGGATCAAAAATTGTATCCTCATTCCGAAAGGAGTGAAGGATAGGAGAAGTCACATCATATGTGAAGAAGGGAAGAAAGATTCTCATAATATACGTTTCAAGCTCAAATGACTCCATAGGAAGAAGGAGTTCATATTTGGATAGAGGATTTTGAAAAACATTTTGATCATATTTTAAAAACTCATTTTCTCTTCCAACGAGTATCCCTGGTTTAAAAATTTTATCTTCGCAAGATGTTTCAATGGGATACTCGAAAGACATCTTATGGGTGAGGATAGAATCGTCATCACATGACGGAGGAGATGAGTCAGAATACAGAGGTGGGACAAGTGGTGTGCTCTGAGAGCTACCAATCCGTTGTGGACTCTGTATCGGACTCAGACATTTCATCGAAAAGAGGATTTACTTTGCTAAAAGTGTAGTCATTATTAAAATCAAAAAGAGGATTTGAGAAAATCCCAGAAGTAACCTCAGAAATGTTAAGAGAGTCATCACGAAAAGGCAAATCATATTCATCGTTGGACATATCCTCAGACTCACTTGGAATTAGGACAAGGTCCTCAACACTAGACGAGTCCGTTTCCGAAATAGTGTTGAGATGCTCGTCCCCCATTATGAGAGAGTCATCGGAATTCATAGTAGGTAAGATAGATGTGATAGCAATAGACTGAGGAAGTTGAGAGATAACATATTTCAATGGAATAGCACTCTCCTCGTCATAATCGTCGTCATATATAGCACTTAGACTCTTCATATTCTCTTCCGCCAACAATTCTCCCATACTCTTTCCTTCTGGATTATCGACTTTATCGTTAGCAAGTAGACTCTTCATATTCTCCTCCGCCAACAATTCTCCCATACTTTTTCCTTCTTTAACTTCCTCAACGGGAGTGGGATTTCCACTCGGGGGCGTATATTCCTAATCAGAATCAGAATCGTCATCATAGTCGTAAATGAGAGGTTTCCGATATTGGGAACTCACTTTGGCGGCTTGTTCGTCAGCTAGTAATTCGCCATAAGTTTTCTAATGAGGGTCTTCTTCTAGGGCAAGTTTATTAACAAGATTCTTAAGATCATTCATTACACCCAGAAATATTTGGACAAATTCATGAGACATCGGCAGAGGTGGTGGTTGAATCATTTGGTATTGTGGAGGTTGGTCATAAGAGTAATCATAATTGTTACAAGGAACCTGCTCATAGACAAGCGGGTTATGTGTTTGACATTCAGAGTTATAGTGCGGACCTCCACAATACTCACAACAGTACGATGGTTGTGACGGATTTGGTGAATTGTATGGATAAGGTTCATAACCAAAGGTTGAATTGTTATATTGAACTTGACATTGAAAACCTTGGTGAGGACCTCCACAATTTTCACAAGAATATGTCTCCGTCTCATGGTACGGGGGTTGGTTAAGGAAATCAGTTGTTTCATTGTAGGGATTTTGGTCATAGACAAACCCGTTTCCCGGATTCACAATGCTACAATTTCCACCATTTTGGGGTCCCCCGCACCATTGACAACCAAATTGGTAAGACAAAGACATCGAGAAGAATTATACGGATAAGAGGGTAAAAGGATAGAATATCGGTTTAGAGGATAAAGAAGATTATTTTTGGGTTTTTAAAGATAGAAAACATAAAGAGAAAACCAATTTTGAAAAGGAAAATATTTTTGGGTTTTTATATTTAAGAAAACTTAGAAAACACAATATTTTTGGTAACCGTCCCGTCAACCGGTTCTCGGTAGCTCTCTAAACGCAACGTGGCGGGAGAGAAGATCGGATCTCTCTTCGGTATGCAATTTAATGTCAAGACCTCCTTAAACCCCGTGTATAGGTTGTACTCTAAAGGTGAGCCGACGTAATAATTGACGTTTCGATATCTTTTGTTGTTTTTAAATTTTTTTTTGGTGTTTTAAACACTTTAGGAAAAGTGTTTTGGTTTTTTAGTTTTTTTTTGGGTTTTTATAAAAGAGATATTTAGAAAAAAATGATAACTTCACGGGGAAGGATCTTCAAAAACACACGAATCGAGACGGAATCAAAAAATCTCTACAAGCCTTCCCCGGCAGCGGCGCCAAAAACTGATTTGTCGTCAATTATATTTCCAAAGAGTAACTCAAACGGTTAGGTTTGAGTCCCCAGATCGTTTCCCAACGAAGGATGAATGTAGTTTAAACTCACGTCGCGTTTTACGTTGTTTTGAGTAGTGAAGTTGGGCAAATAGTGGGGAATTAAGCTAAATAAGGCAAACTATAGCTAAAAATAACTAATTAGGCAACTAAAATAACTAAACTAAGCAATCGGGACCTAAAATGCACTAAAAACCCAAAAACGAGCGCGCTCGGGAAAATCCCGAACCTAAAAGTGAAAACTAAGGAAAAACGACCATAGAAATGTAAAATTATTTTTCCTACGTGAAATAAGACAAAATAAAATTTTGGAAAAAAGCAGAATATTTTTTTGACTTTTTAAATAATTATTATGAATTAAAAACTAAAAACGTAAAAATTAGTTATTAAAAATACTAAAACAATTTGGAAAATTATGGAAATTTTATGGAAATTACTTTAATTAAATCTAAACCTAAGAAAAATACTAGAACTGAAAAAGCTGTTACAGATAAGCAGTTATTAAGCTAAATGGCAATATAAGCTAAAAAGGGAAAACTATGTTAAATGAATTAAATGTGCAATGTATAACGCGGGTAAACTAATAGAGCAAGTGGTAAGTGTGTGGTTTTGTGGGGCATTGGTGTCTGAAAGGTACTGACCCAGGTTCGAATTTGGGCAGTACCTTTTTATTTTATTTTTTTATTTATTTATTACTATTATTTTTCTTTTTGGCTTTTGAAAACTTAAAAATAAGCATTTCTAATTCTATTTTATGAAAACTTCAAATAAGAAAACTTCAAATAAGAAGATAAAAGCAGATCCAAAAGTTGATTAAGCAAATTATAAAGACAACTAATAAGCAAAAACAAACACTCCTAATTTGGGATGCTAAAGATCTAAAAGTGAAAGGAAACTAGTAGTCCTACATTAAGCTAAAGAGTAAATTAAGCAAACCTAAGTGCTAAACTACAACTAATCTGCAACTAAATCAAATAAGCTAAAAAAAAGATTGAAATAGGCACTAACTGAGTGGCTGCTGCTACAGCAGATTCTAGGGGCATATGGGGAATTAAAGGCTTCAAATCTGCAACTAAAATAAGCCGTCAAACCAAAATAAGCTAAGGCAACTAAACTCTACACTATAGGCTATTTTTATAATAAAAAATCAAGTAATCGAAACTACTAATAAGCAGATAAATAGACCCTACAATAAGCTGTTTAGACAGATGTCAGCAGACTTGAATGGGGACAGAACAGGCAATTATAAGCAGAAAAATAAGCTACCTTAAAGCATCTATTGGGCAAATAAAATGAACACAGATAATCTAGACTATGCTGAGAACAGGAAAATCTAATTAACCCTAATTTTGAAAATCATTTGAACCTTAGAAATGACTGTTGAAGGAGACTATTTGGGACAGAAAAATGATATTTGACAGATTTTAGAAAGAAACTTAAAACACAATTTTGACTTGATGAAACAAAAAAATCTGGCTGAGGTAGTTTTAAAACAAGTTTTTAAACCCATAGATCTCAAACTTAACTTGACAAATCAGCTAAAACCTCAAAAACAAGCCTAAACCAAACACTCCTTTAATTTTATCAAAAAGCAATTAACTATTAAAACTTGCTGAAAATGGATAGAAACTAACTTAAAACTGGCAAATTAACATTAAACTAAAACAATCAACAATTTAGAACCAGAAATTAACTCTAAACTAAGTGGACTTTTGATTTTTGACAATTTTGACTTTTCTTGACTTTTGCTAAAACTGAAATTGAGAAAAGGCTTTGAGAAATTTTGAACTCACAGAAGCTTAGATAAGCTTTTGTAAGTTTAAACAACTGGTAATAAGAAGCTTGAGACAGGTTTGATAATCAAATGAGTACTTGCAGAAAATCAGTAACAAGGTATGACATGAAAAAGTAAATTTGCATTAATAAAATGGATGTTTACAATTTATAAAATGAAATTACAACTACTAAAGATGACAGAAATAACAAATGGTCAAAATCTCTTTAAAGCATAAGAAATTGGACAAATTTTACAAGTGAAGAGGGTGGGTATTTATAGCCTATCTTTAGGGTTTCAGAGGAGCCTCAGAAGCTTCAGGAATTCTTCCCACTTGTGATCTTGACCATTGATAGCTTGCTTCAATTTTAAGCATGAATTGAGGTCGCTGGATCATTTTCCTTTCACAAGTGCACATGGATTGCCAGCGTGGCACTGTGTACGTGTCATGAGAATGTCAGGAGGATCTAGAAGGTCCAATGATTGGGTAATTGTTTAAGCGTGTGTAGGGTAAATGGGGGTAGAAGTAAGTGAACAGTAAATGGTGATTTTTAGGCGCGATTTGATTGTTTGACTGGGGTGGAGTTTGGGGTTGACTGGTGATAAAAAAGATGGGGTTCAAAATAGATTATATTGGCTAGGGTTCAGACTTGTGTAGCTGGGATTATGGAAGGGGCCATGAAGGGTGAGGGTTTGGGCTGATTGGGCTCTAAGGTTTAAATGGGCAATATTTTGGGTTTGGTGTTATTTATTTTGGACTTTGGTTTTATTTAGTGTATTATCCGAATTTCATAAGGACCATTTATGTAATTTTGCAAAGTGTAAGGACAAATGGTGTAGATTGGTAAAAGTGTAAGAGTATAATGTGTAATTGTGATAAATGGGATTTATGAGGGATAATTTGTGTAAATTGGTAAATGGGTGGGTGAAAAGTGTAAATTTATGAAAGTTGAGTGGTTGTTTGGTAATTTTGGTAATGTGAAGGGTGTAATGTGAGAACTTCCAAAACATGATCCAGACCTCTGTAAAATATATCTTTGAGTATCCAAAACCCATAAAATTGTATCCCGGCATCGGCTTTTGCTCTCTTCTCTTTCTCGTGCTCGGTTTTCCTCTGTTTTGTCTTTCTTTTGTCTGTTTTCTGATATCCGTACCTGCACATGCATAAACTTAATAAACAAACAAATATTAGGCATTAACGGATCGTTTCCGGTTATTTTGGGTCAGTTTTGATAAAGAAAAGGTATGTGTTTTCACACATACCAATCATTTACATGTTTAGCCTCATCATGATATTTACTAGTGTGTTTTAGAAGATTATGTATCTTGTACTTTTATCTTTTCAAGATAAAACCTCCCACTTGCCTTTTGTAATTTAAAGAATATCTATAAATACTTAGCAAGTAGAGTAACACTAAATTGTTCTCTTTTGAGAATTACAAATACACATTGACAGTTCCTAACATAGGTTTCTTAATATCCTTCTTCATAAGACGTTTAACAAATTCAGAACTTCAACTTTTAGACTTAATGTGATTCATCACATTTCATAACATAATGGTGTCTTATTAACCTTCTAGGTTGGAGTTTTATTGAGTATATCTTATCCATAGTCAATTTTCTAACCTTGATTAACTTTTGAAAGAAACGAATTCTTATTTATCTTGAATCAAATGATAATACAAGATTCTGATTCTTCTTACTGAACATACCATAAACATGTGGTATTTTATTAGAATTAATAATGTAATACAATCTAACAATATGTAAGATAAACATATTCCTTTTGGCTTACCTATTTATCAACTAGGTTAACTTAATGGTATAATAGAATTTCCAAGCCAATTGCATGCTTTATACCACAAGTACTCTTTGACCAAGTCAAAAGACATAACAGTTATAATCTCACTGTACGTTATAAGTCATTTACCAATGACTACATGTATATGTCTTAATAAAAAAACATAACAAGTTTAACGTCTTACTTTATATTATAAGTCTTGTAAAAATTAAAAGACTTTATGTTTATGACTTTCAATGAAACATAAACATGTTTAACTAAAGTAATCATGAACAGCACCCCTTGGTTTCGATAGTAATTTCAATCATTTATTTATGTCATTCCAAGAATACATAAATATCCAAATTGAAGTAGTATTAGATTACTTAATTTATTTTATGTCATTTCAATAATACATAAATTATATATGAAGTAGTCTTTGTTATTATCTTGAAACATGTTCTAAATAGGGCAATCACACATTAGATGTGTATAAGTTATATTAGAACGTTAGTCTCTTACCTTGTGGTCAAGAGAATCATTTAAATCATATTTTTATGTGTTGTACCTTGCACACAATAAAGATTTCTCTCACTTGTGCATGGAACAAGTTTATGTAGTAGATAAACAACATGACACGCATTTGTTTATGTGATCAATATGATTGTGTCATAGATGTCAGCATAGCAAGTGGATGTAGGACTACATTGTCTAGTAAGGAAACGCACAATACTATCCTTAAAAAATATAATATCTACAATTTGGAAATTAATTATCTTGAGACATTCTAGAGATAAACTGGGTTACTACCAAGATAATAAAGCTTGTAGCTCCTACTGAATTAGAGAACATTACAATAATTCCTTATTGAGTAATAAAACACAATGCTTCCGCTGGATTTGACGACATTGTAAGTGTTTCATAACCAGTGAAATCAAATGGCGTGCTATTTACTTTCCTACATTTTTTGAAAGCTCATACGTAACAATTACTTAGGTACTAAAAGAGTATATTCTACTATGTAGATGATGAATTATCCATCAATGCTATTAACTTGAAAAACTGGGCATGCAATTTCTTCCTTAATAGATCTACCATCCCAATAATGGTATGTAGCACCTTTAAAAGGTCAAAGCAAAACAACTAGATAAATTACGCTAGTTTACCTTTTACCAATTTTGCGGTAATCAGTCTAGCTTCCAACTCATAAAATACCAGACTTATTTTCCAGTTAATCAAATGTCATATTTGTTATTTGTTACAAAAGAATTCAATTACCAAATGAGGGCAATGAAATCTATATGGAAACTAAAATTTGCAATTCTCTTAACTATTACAGTTTGCTATGAGTTACATTAGAATTTAGATAATTCTAATGTTCCTACCATACCTTTCTTAATCATGAAAAGGAATATGATTGATTCTCACACTTCTTTCATGGAAAGTAGACTTTGTTTGTCTTTTCAGTAAATTTTTCTCGTTCAAACATTTGTTTGAAAGCAGAACTTGATTAATTTACCAATAAAAGACCAAACCACGTTTATGGTTTAATGTTGCATTAATACATTTAAAAGAATTACAAAATTCAATTTTAACTTTTTCGATAATTAAATCTTTGAGAAAATAAAATACTCATTGGTTAATATTCATATAACCCATAGAATTTTCTTAAAGCTAGGATTCTAATTGACATAGTTCCATTACATCAGTTGATCTGCTAGTAATGAAAGTATTCAACAATGTAATTGTCGAACAATAATTGACAAACATTTTTCAATTCCTTGATCATTATGGGATTTACAACTGCCAAACAAGTTGCAGTGTAAGCATGTTTCATCCGATCTTATGTCTTGAGTCATAAATCTCACTCACTAACTAAATTAAGTTGTTTAATTTAAATTATAAATTTATTCCAGTTGTGGACTCACGCAACATGGAAATTTACCTTATTATTGCAATCTAGCTAAGATCTCACATAACATAAATTGCGACTTCCAAGTGTTTCTTCAATTAGATGGCATAAACTTAAATTTTAAGGGTACTAATTTCGATGTGTGTAATAAAAAATATGTACGAAGAAGCATGCACACAACTTCGTATCATAGGTTTTAACAAAACTTTACTCATTAGTTTCTTTCACTAAGATTAAATCAACAAAGTTTTAATCGACGTATTGGGTAAACCAATCTGTGGAAAACTAGAAGGGGGGGTTGAATAGTTTTACCAATTTAAAACTTCCTTTTAAATATTTAGATCGACTTATGTCAATCTATTTCGATGTGTATGTTGGACGTTGATAGATAGATATATAAACGTGTAATGAAAGATAAAGAGTAAGAAGCACATCACCACGACACAAGTATTTATAGTGGTTCGGCTACAAGGACACCTTCCTTGCCCTACTCCACTCCTCGAGTCACCTACTCGAGAGTTCGTAATCACTACACGACACCAACTCCTTATGGCGGAGAAACCTTCACAAAGTCGCCTACTCTTTTTCCGGTACTAGGCTAACCATCGGGTTCTTTCACACCAAGGTGAACCACACCTACCACAACGTCACCTACTCTTTATTAGGTACTAGGCTAAGTACCTAGTTCCATTATAATGGAGGAACTACTACCAACACAACACAACACCTAATCCCAAAGGAGACCCACTCCTTATTACAACACCATCAAGGATATCACCATCCTTGGAAACAAACTAATACTATATGTATAACGATGCACCTCATCGATTATACAACCTTGGCATTCTTCACTAAGGCCACTTGATTTGATTCTTAGGCATTCTTCACCAATGACTTTGACACAACGCTTGGCACCTTTCACTAATGCCTTCGTCTTGACACCTTTAGCATTCTTCACTAATGCCTTTGACACAACACTTCTAAGGAGGAAGAAAGAACTATCAACAAGAGAACCTCAGTAGTCTTGATGATGATGAAGCATGGCAACTCATGGACTTGAGCTTGCTCGACTTCAAGAAGTGGTGATCTCGCCTTTAAGAGGAACCTAGAGAATCACACAAAAACAAAAGACAAACTACATAGACAAAGTACAAAAACAAAAGACAAACTACAACCAAAAGGAAGAAATGGTTCACTATTTATAGAGAAGAAATGCTTACTGTTCCCCGGATCCCACGGATCCCTCCCACAAGGGATCCGTCTTGTGTAAACCTAGGGATCCGTGGGACGCTCCTCTTTGCCCATGGGTATTTTGGTTATGGGTCATGGGTCATGGGTTATGGGTTGATCCATGGGTTTCTTTTTAGATACAATGTATCTCATGAGTTCAATGTACCTAGTCAAATGGGTATGGGTCAATACCATGGGTTGTAGTTTT
Source organism: Chrysanthemum seticuspe (assembly GCA_019973895.1). Taxonomy (NCBI): domain Eukaryota; kingdom Viridiplantae; phylum Streptophyta; class Magnoliopsida; order Asterales; family Asteraceae; genus Chrysanthemum; species Chrysanthemum seticuspe. The sequence continues at coordinate 106,730,059 of BPTQ01000008.1, read as the reverse complement.
TACCCATTTATATAATATATACTAGTTGTGTATATATTTTGACCAATATGTAAACACTAGTTGTTGTACATATATATCATAAAATCACTTATACTTGTTTTAGTGTTTTATGTGAAAACGTTAAGTATGTTAGAAAACTATTGGCTCAAACTATTTACGTATTTTATTTGTTTCGTTAAAATGATTTTACGTTTGTTATCGACAAAACATTAGAAGATCGTAAAATATAAATAAACGTTTTTACGGCTTATTTGTATTAACAATCTCCCCCTTTTTGTTGATGACAAAACATAAAATTATTTTAAAGAAAAACTAAAAATTCGTAAAAGTTTGAATTGGAGTTTTTACTCTCTTCTCCCTTTTTTGTCGAAACAAAAAGAGCGTCGAAAAGAAACTAACACATTGTTTTAAGAAAACATGTAAAAAGAAAAAATATGTAAAGAGAACAAGTGACGGGAATGGTTCTCGTCTTAACTCCCCCTTGACGAGTCCATCCCTTTGTGAGGGCGTCAAGTAAATATAAACTAATATGCTAACGAATTGCAATTTTGTTTGCAAATGGTTCCGTCCTTGTGACGAAAAAGCTCCCCCTAGAAGATTGAAACTTTGCAATGGGGTGTCATGAAGTGTAATCCAAATGAGGATTATGTTGCAAATGGTTTTGCAATATGGTTTGACACAAAGCTCTCCCTAGCTTAGAGTGTCAAGTTCTTCATGTGTATTTTGAAAATCTACAAAATAAAGGTTAGAAAACAAGAGTATAGTGCATAATTTCCTGCAAATAAGACTCAAGTTAGTAGAATTTTGATCTTCTGTACCACGGATCCCGCGGTTCCCTTTATGGAGGGATCCGTCTAGGCTTTTACTAGGGATCCGTATATCTGGTGACACGTTTTTTTAGCAATGGTGATATATCAAGCAACGCTAAATATGGAAGTGAGATATGTATACAACAAGCATATACTCAAAGCAATATGGCAACTAAGATTATCATTCAATAAAACAAAGAGATAATCAAACAAATCTCTAAAACTAAGAGAATGATCTAGCCATACATATTCTACTAATATTAATGAATGACCTAAACTTAAAGAGGCAACAACGTGTTTAAGGATGATCAACCATGGAATGAGATTCCTAAACATTCTAAGTTGAGCTTGAGACTAAGATTAGGCTCATGGTTGTTTAGGTTTGTTGACCTTTTCGAAACGTTCGAGAAGGTGATAAAACATGAAACATTGCTCTTCACGTAGTTCATGTATCAACCTTTCAACATGTTGACAATGATAGCAATCCTTGTCATGGTTTTGAGCTTCTTGAAGCGAAGGTTCAAGTGAAGTGGGTTGAGGATCCTCAAATAAAGGAGGAATTGGTGGAGACTTACTAAGTGTTGATTCAACAATGTTTGAGGGTGGAGGTAGAGAAGTGTCAACTTCCATTTGGTCGGGTGGTTGACTTTGATGTCTCCTCATAATCCAAAATAGACTATTGGGGGGAAATGGAGAAATTGACATTGGTGCAAGTGTTGATTCAACACTTTGGTTTTGTTGTACAACCTTTTCTAGTGAATTTGTTGGTAATGGTGGACGATGAGATGGCCAAGGGGGTAAGTCTTCTAAATTGTGAGAATGTGGAGATGATTTTGAGGTGTTAAATGATGTGGCTCTAGGCACCAATGATGTTGGTTGGGTTGAAAGGGGTGTGTTTGGTTTAGTAGAGTTTGGTGATGATATCCTTGTGGGAACAATCCTCTTGGGAATTAGTTTGATTGGTTTATTTGGTGTAGGGGAAATCCTAGCATTGGTGGACTTAACCGGAGATGATTCGGTTGAGGAAACTTCGTGTATGATCCTAGCAAGTTTCTTGGGTGGATGAGTTAGCACTAGGAGCTTTTCTCATGATGAAATGACTAAGGAAGATGTTTGTAATTGCTGAGAAGTATGTTGTGTTTGATGACTAAAGAGTTCTAACAAGATGACTTATAAAGGAAATAATTTGGCAAGTGCATTTAAGACTTAAGCCACTAAGATTCCTAGAAATGTGATGATTAGCATGCACAAGATTTGAATTCAGAGTTTCACTGATCTAGGGACTTAATAAAGATGAGGTGGAGTGTTCAAGTAAGCAAGATGAGCTTGAAGTGATTGTTTGGCTAGAGTTGACATAATCTGTCACCCGGATCCCACGGTTCCCTCCTTGGAGGGATCCGGCTCTTAGCAGTTATGAAAGGAGAAAAATGATGTTTCTAAGATCTAAATCCTATACCATCTTGAGTGTTTCAATCCCCCTAAGTGTCTTAAATGAGGATGTACTTGAATGAACAAGAGCAATGAGTGATATAGCTAATGATTGCTGTTAGGATTTAGTAAATCCAGAATATAAAGAGTCGGTCACCTCAAGTATATGTAATCGTTAGAAAGCTCATAGTCATAGATTATTATAAGTTAAGTATTATTTAGTTTAAGTAACACTGCACTTCAACTTTCCAAACCACTCAAGTTCCTCTTAAAAGGGCTTGTTTCATTCTCACGGGGAACCTACATAATCTATCGACTTTCTCTTAGAGATTGTTGATATTGAAGAAGGAGACCCTCTCCCTAGTCTCCGGCACAGGAACTAAATATGCACAAATTGAGTCTAGAGCCACGAGATCATCAATAAATCTCATTAGGACACTTTCAATGAAGAATCTCTGTTTCACACAATGTGGAAAGAGAGATTATATCTTGAGTCCTACGCATTATCCTTGTGGTATTGTCAGAACATCCGAGTGATATGCAAACATATTCACAATGAAGATGGAATGCCTTCTGGAGCCAACATCAAACAAGCTCCTGGTGGGTGGCATGTGAGATCTATTCAATAGATCAACCATGTGACAACTGAACAGAAACAATGGGGCGATTCAATCTTTTGAATCAATCCTGGTGCAGGTTATGGATTGACGGATACCTTTGAAAAACCGGTCATTGTGCTTAAAAACTCTTTTCTTTAGCACATCGACCGTGTACGAATATTTCAAATCAAAAGGTGTTTTATGATTGATAATTGATTTTCATTAAAACCTTCGTTGTATTGCAAAAACAATTTCTATTGAGCAATACACGATTGTTTTTCAAATCTCTTTTCATCAATCAGTGAATCTCTATTCGCTGGTTCACTCACTCCGTGTTGTCTTCTTTGAGACGTTCTAGTTTGAGAACGGCTAGAACAGCTGCGAAACCCTGTCAAGGATATTCCTCGGAATCCTACCTGATCACAGGCAGTACTTGTACTGATCAACGGGGAACTGTGGGCCATGTACCTCAATTCAACGAAAGTGATCAAAGACACTTTCGTGCGATTTATTGCTAACTGTTGTATGCAGGTACGCCCTACGTTTGCAGCTGATCAGAATGAAGCGGTCAATCCATAGCCGCATGCTCACTTAACACATTCATCTCAAAAGAAATCATGATTAGTGCATCAATGACTCTGATATTTTCACTCCAGGCTTCTGCTACGCTGCTGCCAATATCATGAATCAATGAAAGCTTCTGCTACTCTGATGAGAATATTTCATGATCCAGAATGTGAGCATGTCGGTCCGAAAGTCACAACATCACATAATACCAACACCACAATGGATATCTCAGAGATTTCTTGTCAGCTGATGATCTCAAAACTGGCTCAAAACTCATTATCACGTGGATCAGTAAAAAGACCTCCACTTGGATTAACCTAACATGCAATGTGAAGAATCAATGACTACGAGCTTCAGAGCAAAGTACAACATCAAGAATGCAAGAACAATTTTTAATGTAATATCTGTTTGTATTCAATATATGTTTAATGTGTGTTTGAGGTGACCTCCCTTAGGGGGAGATTGTTAGGATTTAGTAAATCCAGAATATAAAGAGTCGGTCACCTCAAGTATATGTAATCGTTAGAAAGCTCGTAGTCGTAGATTATTATAAGTTAAGTAGTATTTAGTTTAAGTAACACCGTGGAGGACGGACGGGTCTTTACCCACTGTATGCCTGATCCACAGCCCGATAGGTGGCGATTTATGTAAAGACTATAAATACTCTCTACCTTCTAAGGTAGAGAGTTGGAGCTCATAATAAGACTTTTTCTTTCTCTTACTAAAGTTCCCAAACCTCTAACTTTCTCTCTCTAGAATCATATTGTACGCCTATTTGATCTTATGGTTTAGTGTGTTTATGAAATTCAATATGTTACAATTGCCTTTTATGGAAGGAAAATGAGACTTTGTGATCACCAATGAATGATCAAGGATAACACTAAGAGTTTTGATGGTGTCAAGTTATAATAAATGAAGCTAGAGATCAGATGTTAGCTTGAGATGGAGTTTGAAAAATCCTCAAAAATCAAAAGAATTGAAAAACTAATTTTTGACCCGGTTTGAGATAAAGATGACTAGAAACAATTTTCTAAAATTGTTCAATATGTCCACCTAAGTGTTTTGAAGAATGAAAAGAAATTTGTGAGTATTGAAGAGGAGATATGGTGTTAGGAATTGGAAATTCTATAGTGAAGCATCGGTCACCCCAAATATAATCTAGCTTAAGTTAGCTCGTAGACATATCGTTTATTACGTTATTTGTTAGTTAGTTATTAGTATAGTTTAGTCTAGTGCAGCACCGTGGAGGAAGGACGGGTCTTTACCCATTGTATGCCTGATCCACAACCCGAAGGAGGGCGTGTTTCTTTGTATAAATAGCCCTCTCCCCACAAGGGAGAGGGTTGGATGTTCATTTGGAATCTAACCTTCCATGTGTTTCTCTCACTAGAATATCCCACTTTCTCTCTCTAAAACCATATATTCATACGCCCATATTTGTGATTGTTTGTGTATTTGTGAAATCTAATATGTTACAAATGGTATCAAGAGCCATGGTTTGATCATCTCTCTTACATATTCTTGGATTTCTAGTGGTTTTATATGGTTTTTGGGTTTGAAAAAGTCTAGTGGTATTTGCATCATTTGGATCACTTATTGTGTTAAAGTTTTGATTTTGAGTGTACTTTTGTGTTTAGAATCATTGCAAGTGCTTGGGTTTTGATTTGGAAAGCTTGAATCACTGTTGTTGGGCTTGTTTTGGATTGAAAAGGGTTGTGTTTAAGTTTTTCTAGCTAGCGACTTGACTCTCGGATAATTACTCTTGGTAGCGACTTGCTTCTTTAGTTTTCAGCGACTTGTAGTTGAAGTGGTAGCGACTTGAGCACTAGCGACTTGTCTATTGAGACAAGGCGACAAATAGTACAAAGTAGTGCAGGTACCACTTCGGCTAGCAACTTGTTCAACGTAGCGACTTGTCTTTACTATTTTCAGCGACTTGTCTTTGTTGTGACTTGCTCTTTAGCGACTTGGCCTCTTAGCGAGTTGTTCCTTAGCGACTTGTCAGCTTAGCGAGTTTTTGCTTTAGCGACTTGTGTCTAGCGACTTGGTTCATAGCGACTTGAGCTTTTAGCGAGTTGTTACTTAACAACTTGTTCTCAAGGTTTATACCTAGCAACTTGTCTTCAAGGTATTTAGCGACTTGGTGAATTAATGCAAGCGACCTGTGCCTAATATCCATCAACACAATGACTTACATCGCTGACACTTTAATCTCCAAAGTGCTCGAACTCTATGATACCTCACAGAACAAAGAAACTGTTTGCTACTCAGAATGTTTAACCATGATTGATTCAACAAATTATGATCAAAACACTTCACATTCTGAGTAAAATATCAAAGAATCACACGTGTTAATGATACATGATGCAAGGCAAATGGAATGCAACATTGAGCCCTATCAACTACTTCATCAGCACATCATACAACTGTTATCCACAACTGGGGATCGAACATGCAGTGCTCTCTTCCGCCAGGACTTACCTACATTGAAAAGAACCTTGTTGCTGAACTTAGAACAACTGAAGCTTCAAATTACCAAAAAGAAGGTATTAATGGATGATTCCAATGATGCACTTCAGGTAATCTACAACCAATTTCAGCCATTTATCAATGGGGAATATTCCGCAGACTTCGATCAACACGTGACTGGAATTTCCTTCAAGAAACATTCTGGAATGGAAATTCATTAGTTCATCAACACATTTATCCAACTTATGGATAATGTGGAAAAGTACATTAAGGAAGCTGCTCAAGAGAATGATAATTTGAATGTTGTGAATGGGTGTCAGGAAAAATTAAGTGAAAGTTGTGATATGTCGGGTAATGGATCAGTTGAAAGGACGGATGATGCTGAATGCAGAATATCATATACAACAAAGGATGATGAACCCGGCTGTACTGAATACAGAGGCTCAGAGTCAGATAAGCTTGAAACAGCCTGCATTTCAGTAACTCCTGTTATGCATAATGTGAATGCAGATGTCATACCAACAAATGAACAGATGTCATGTGATGAGGTACACTTAACTGATCAACATAATGCATATGCTAATGTACCTAAACAAAATGACCCTAATTCTGAACATGATATTGATAAATGTTTCTTGGTTGAGTCTGAGTCTAAAATCTTTAAAGCAAACGACATGGTTGAAAAAGGGGTTTATGATGAACTTTCAAACAAATACTCAATTCTTGAAAAACATTGTATTTCCTTAGAAATTGCAATACAACAAAGAGAAGAAAGTTCTCTTGCTACAAAACCTTGCATAAATCCGGAATTCCCATAATTTCGAGAATTTTTTGAAATTAACCAGTTAAAAACCCAGATTCAGGACAAAGATTCAACCATATGTAATCTGAAATCACAACTCTCAGATCTACATAAGAAATGTAATACATGGATGAACAATCCTAACTATGAGGCGAGTGGTCCGCTTGAATCTGGGAATGATGAATTGGCTCTATGTGTGACCAACCTTTTAAGGGAAAATGAGTCCTTGAGGAAGAACTTATTAGAGAACAAATCCAAGCTGATAGATCAAACTAACTCCCTATTGGCAGACATTGATGCCCTCAAAGCCCAAATTCAGGATAAGAGCTTCACCATTGTTGCCTTAAAAAATGAGCTTAGGAAATCTATTGGAAATAGGGTGTACACTAAGTTTGCAAAACCATCAACCTTGGGAAAGCCTACTGTACTGAATAATTCAGAACGAAGTGTAGTTAGGCAGCCTAATGCTTTTAAAACAGAAAGATTTAAACCATCGAAATCTAAGCTTGCCTCCCAATTGATGAGAATATAGTTTTGTCAAAACCAGTCACTTCACAAACTCATTCCAATATGATGAATAGCAATCCCCAGCTTAATGTTCGAAGCCCTAAGATCAGGAATATTAGGAGATCATCTAGTTCATATAAGAAGCATCAATTGGTTGATCAATCCCCTAAGAAACAAATTAATTACAAATGGACCAATGTTCAAAACAGGGAAGTGGCTTCATCCAAATCTACTAGCAGTTGTTTCAAATGGATTCCTACTGGTAGATTATTTAAGTTTACGGGATCCAAACAGACTTACACACCTAGATCTTGCCTTAAGTGGATGCCCACAGGAAAAATCTTCAAGAATATTGAAACTAAAGGGATTTCTATTAATGAAACTCCTAGACCAGACTGTGCAACATCCAATAATGAGGATACTCATGTCACTAACTCATCTATTTGCAATACTACATGTGCTACTAGTGTAAAGTGTTCTCAGTCATTTTCAGGTACAATGCTCAATTCAATCATGAACATCATGACCTGGTTTCCAACAGAATTGAAGATTGCTCACTCAGGAATTGTAGCTTGTCAGAATTGATGTACCTATTACTTTGACTCCTGTTCGACTTGAATCAGGACTCGTTCTCATGAATCCGTGTACAAATTACTTTTCACTTGTATTTAAAAAAAATGATTAAATATATATATACATATATATATGTAACGCCCCGACCCGGCAAGGGTAAAGGAATCACAAGTAATGGTGTCATATCAAAGCAAACATAAATATCCAAAAGAAGTCTTAATATAAATACTGAAATAAATCAAGTCAAAATGACTTCAATACATAGGTCCCAGCGGAAAAAATAAACTCCAAATAAAATATCTGAAATATTAAGTCTTAAATGACATCATAAGATCAAAGCTAAATATCTCTAAGGTAAGTCCACTCAGCACTCATCCCAGAGCAAAACCCAGCTCCAATGCTTAGATACCTGCCGCGGAAAAAAAGAAATGCGGCTGAGCTTCAAAAGCCCAGTGAACAGATATACAAGCAAAACGAATACGAAACGAAAACGAATACGAAATAAAGTGAAAGAAAGATAGTAAAATCATAATCATTTCAAAGTATAAATCAGAATAATAGAATAAGTTTTATAGTTAACTACCTCGAGCCCAGACACATATATCAGATCATAATCATATCATATTCACACAAGGCAACATTTGTAGGGGAGAACTACCAGAGTTATGAAGGACGTGCATGCACGCAACATCAATCATCAGATAACATATAGCATATAACATATAACATATAACATATAACAGATAACAGATCTAGGATGCATCCATACGCCCCACAAACATATATTGGTAATATAATCTAACTTGAGCTCATAACAGATAACAGATAAGGGACGTGGCAGAACTTCACTCTACTGCCCTAGAGTCATGTCAGAAGTGCATCACTGACACGGACATGGAACCCCCATGACTAGTTAATATTTGGCTCGGGTGTCAAACTATCTTAGGTCAAATTAGAATGTCAAAACTGACATAGATCATACTTTATCAGAAGATTAATCATGTTTTCAAAATCAAGGTTTTCATATCATATAGTTCAAAATCAGATGTTTTATAATTCAAAAATCAGAGTTCAGATAAGCAATAGCTCAAACAAACAAAATGGGGTTCATAGCAAAGGCTTAGGAAATCCTAATATAAAATCTAACGAAAAGAAAACGTTATAAGGAACCTTTACTGAAAAGGTCAGAATATCTGTACCTTATTCCAAAGCAAATGATCGAAAAAGCAGAAACACGGAAAGCAAAGGATTACTCCTTCTTCACAGAACCTATACACATTAACGGTCGTACATGTTATTTATGATTCCATAATCGTCGAAGTGATCTTTTAAGATTTGGTGTTTATACTCAATGTATTCAGTGATCTTAATACTTTAGGGTTTTATAATTAAATGAGACTTAAGTGTTTTATAAACAATATCGTAGATTAAGGTTCATTATGTCATTTATTAAAGTTTAGGGTTAAATGTGAAAATAGTTTAAACGTCATAACTCACACATGAAATAACGAATTAATATACTTAGCTTCAAACCTAATCGACTCTCATTTATGTTCTAGGGTTTTCTCATTCTTTTAATATCATATCCACGTGCATTTACTTTATATGTTACGTCTTTTAATGACTCATTACTCTTGTTTATTTACTCAACACGTTCATGTCTTAATCATATGTTACTCATATATATGTTATACGTCAACTTTTATATCCATGCATGTTTATGATTTCATGTGACCCCAAAAGTTACTTATTACTCGAATTAGTTACACATCTACGCACACATGATACATGGTTCACAAACCAACTAAGGTTCGGTTCACACATCACTTAGGGTTTAGGTTTCACATGATCTTTACTCGTTTAATACACGTTCAAAAACTCTTATATGGTTCGGCTTGTATATAGGGTTCGGCTAACATGTTTTAAGCAATACCTTAACTCTCTACATACTTTACATATTCACGTTTACATGTTTATATAAGGTCCGATTCATTTACATATGGTGGTTCGGTTATATATATATAGCTTCGACATACTAATGATCCGATTCACAAAACATATTCAATACATGTTCTCTTTAATAATTATAAGGTTCAAGTCATTATGGTTTGCCTTGTTTGGTTTCGTACGGCTCGACCACAAAAGAAAAACACAAAACTCGACTAAACGAAACATATTACAATATATATACGTAAGGTGTAATAAGAGAAGACGAATAAACACGTTATACCTTAGCTTTGATGAACAAAACTCGCGACACCAAGGTTGTTAGGGTTCGGCCGAATGGAAGAAAAGAAAAGAGAGAGGCAACAAAACTAGGGTTTCAATTTCATGTAAATGTAGTGTATATATAGGTAGTACCAAAAATGTTTCTAGGCTTTGATGAGTTGGGTTTCGGCTTGGGTCCAACCGAACAAACAAAACCCACGCCCTTTGGGCTCTCGGCTCTTGATCCAAACGAAACAAAACAAACGGCCCAAGTTGTTTCCCAATTAACGAAAGACAAGGCCCAACACTATTAGCGAAACGTTTAAATCTTCGTCGTACAAAATCGATCACGTACACACATTCGTTAAGTTTTTATTATTCGTAAGTTAAGTTTTAATTTCGTTAAATGCTTATAAACGTATTTTACGTATTTTATAATTTTCGATTCCAAGGGAATTTTAGTCTTTAATCATGTTTTAGATTTTCAGGTTTTACAATTCTTCCCCTCTAAAGAAAAATTTTTGTCCTCGAAAATTGAAATGAAATGAAACGAAAACGAAATGAGAACATACCAACTATTCAAAGAAATGAGGATAACTAGCTCGCATCGACTCCTCGGTTTCCCAAGTAGCCTCACGTTCCGGGTGATTTTTCCAAAGAATCTTAACGAACGGAATGACTTTATTTCTCATGACTCTTTCTTGCCTTTCTAAAATAGCTTCCGGTTCTTCAGATAAAGACATATCGGATTGAATTTGATCAAACGGATAAGAAGCAACGTGTAACGGATGATAGTTATATCCCCTTAGGAGAGATACATGGAACACATCATGAACATGCGATAACTGAGGCGGAAGTGCTAATCGATACGAAACTTCTCCTATACGTTCCAGAATTTCAAATGGACCGATGAATCGAGGACTGAGCTTGCCCTTGATTCCAAAACGTTTCACACCTCTAAACGGCAAAACTTTCAAAAATACACGATCTCCAACCCGAAATTCTAAATCACGACGATGCTTGTCGGCATAACTTTTCTGACGAGACCTAGCTTCCTTCAGCTTTTCTCTAGCAACAGCTACTTTCTCATTAGTGATCTCAATCATTTCCGGACCTTCAATTAAGCGTTCACCTACTTCATCCCAACAAGTAGGTGCTCTACATTTCCTCCCATAAAGAAGTTCAAACGGTGCTGCCTTAATGCTAGCATGCCAACTGTTGTTGTATGCAAACTCTACTAAACACAAATATTCATCCCAACTGCCAGTCCATTCCAAAGCACAAGCCCTTAGCATGTCTATAAGGTCTGAATAGTCCTCTCTGACTGACCATTTGTTTGAGGATGAAATGCCGTACTAAAATTAAGTCGAGTACCCCAAGCTTTTTGCAAACCTTTCCAGAAATGAGAAGTAAAACACGGATCTCTGTCGGACACAATAGATGCCGGAGTACCATGAAGTCTAACGATCTCTTGCTGAAAAATCTCCGCCAATCTACCAATACCATAATCCTTTCTGATTGGTAAGAAATGAGCAGATTTGGTTAGTCGATCAACAACTACCCAAATCGCATCATGCTTCTTCCGAGTAAGAGGTAGTCCAGTCACAAAATCCATAGATATTTTATCCCACTTCCATGTTGGAATATCCAATGGATGTAACAATCCACTAGCCCTTTGATGTTCAATCTTAACCTGCTGACAAATCATACATTTCGACACAAACGTCGCCACATCTTGCTTCATGCCATTCCACCAAAAGTACTGTTTCAAATCCCTATACATCTTGGTAGAACCAGGATGGATAGTGAAAGGAGAACTATGAGCTTCAGTCATAACTTTCTCACGAAGTACCGGATCATTGGGAACACAAAGCCTATCTTCATACCATACAATTCCGTCATTATCAACCTTAAACTCCGTCTGCTTACCTTCTTCAACATTTTGCGCCACGGCCCACAGCTCACCATCATCTTTCTGAGCTTCTTTAATTTGCAGTATAAGGTTCGACTCCACCTTCATACTAGCCCAGTATCCATCAAAACCTCGTACGCATAGCTCAACATCCAAACTCTCTAAGTCTCGAAAAATCCTAGGTTCAATCTCGATATTTGCAAGAATGCCTGATTTCCGGCTAAGTGCGTCAGCAACTACATTAGCCTTACCTGGATGGTACTGAATGTTGGTGTCATAATCCTTAAGAAGTTCTAACCATCTTCTTTGTCTCATGTTAAGTTCCTTCTGAGTGAAAATATACTTGAGACTCTTATGATCAGTGAATATATCACACGTCTCTCCATACAAGTAATGTCTCCAGATCTTCAACGCGAACACCACTGCAGCTAACTCAAGGTCATGAGTTGGGTAATTCTCTTCATAAGGTTTTAGCTGCCTCGAAGCATTAGCTATTACCTTTCCATGTTGCATCAAAACACAGCCCAATCCTTTCTTAGATGCATCACTGTAAATTTGAAATCCTCCAGAACCAGATGGAAGAGTCAAAATAGGAGCGGACACCAATCTCCGTTTCAACTCTTCAAAACTCTTCTCTCGTTCATCCGTCCATACAAACTTTTCACCTTTTCTCATCAGTTGGGTTAGGGGTAGAGCTAAGCGAGAGAAACCTTCAACAAAATGTCGGTAATAACCAGCAAGTCCTAGAAAACTCCTGACCTCAGTCACTGTCGTAGGTCTTGGCCATTTAGTGATAGCCTCAACTTTAGACGGATCCATGGTGATACCAGCAGCAGATACAATATGACCAAGGAACGCGACTTGTCTTAACCAAAACTCGCACTTCGAAAATTTGGCGTACAACTTCTTCTTCTTCAGAATTTCCAAAACTATCCGGAGATGTTCTTCATGCTCTTCTTCAGACTTGGAGTAAACTAAAATGTCGTCGATGAAAACGATAACGAACTTATCGAGGAACTCATGGAAAACACGATTCATTAGGTCCATAAACACAGCAGGCGCATTTGTCAAACCAAAAGGCATAACGAGGAATTCGTAGTGACCATATCTGGTACGAAACGCGGTCTTAGGAACATCTTGTTCCTTCAAACGTAGATGATGATAACCAGATCTCAGATCAATCTTCGAAAAGAACTTAGCTCCTTGCAGTTGATCAAACAAATCATCAATACGCGGCAGAGGATAACGGTTACGAATGGTAATACGATTGAGTTCACGGTAGTCGATACATAGATGCATGCTTCCATCTTTCTTCTTCAGAAACAAAACAGGTGCACCCCATGGAGAAACACTGGGTCGAATAAATCCATTTTCTATCATCTCTTGCAGCTGTTCCTTCAACTCCTTCAGTTCTATAGGTGCCATACGATACGGAGCCTTCGAAATCGGTTCAGCACCAGGAATTAACTCAATGCTAAACTCAACTTCTCTAGCTGGGGGAAGACCAGGGAGTTCATCGGGAAAAACGTCGGTGAATTCGCAAACAACAGAAAGATTTTCAATGTTAGGACTCTCCAAAGATGTGTCCTTAACAGATGCCAGAAAACCTTGGCACCCATGAGCAATCATGGTCCGTGCCTTCATAGCGGAAATGAGCTTAACAGATTTGAGAGGTTGAGAACCATGATAAACGAATTCAGGATGTTTTACGTCTCCAAAGATCACCGTTCTAGCATAGCAGTCAATTGAAGCTCTATGATAAGCCAACCAATCCATGCCTAGAATGATATCAAAGTCGACCATATCGAGAGGATACAGATTTGCAAAGTGAATACGATCATCAAAATGAAGAGGACACTTAACGTATTTATGATCAATGATTATGTGGTTTTTCATAGGCGTAGAAATCGATAAGTGATTTGTTAATGGTTTGGGCTTCATATTAAGTTTCTTAGCAAATGTGACAGATATAATGGAGTGTGTGGCACCGGTATCAAATAAAACGAAGACAGAATAATCATCAATGAAAAGAGTGCCCGTAATGGTACCTGAAGTGCGCTCCGCCTGATTCCAAGTAGTAGCATAAACACGTCCAGTAGTAGTTGGCGGCTTGATGTAGTTTCCAGGAATCACCGGGTTCTTCTTAGGGCAATCCTTGATCTTGTGAGCAGTAGAACCACAAGAGAAACATCCACCAGTGGCCTTGAAACACTGTCCCGGATGAGCCTTTCCACAAGTAGTACAAATAGGTGGGGGAGGCAAAACCTCAGTTGTCCTTTGCTGACCAGAAGATCCTGAAGCACGACCCTGATTTGATCCTCTAGCTGACTGATCTTTGTTGTAACGCTGGTTATTGTTACCTTGATTCTGACGATCATTTCCATTCCTACCAGCATTTCTATTATCTTGACTCCTCGCCTCAGGGCGCCTAGAGTCAACATTCCTTCTTGACTGACCCCGCTGATCATAACTCCTATCCACTTGACCTCTCGAATCATAACTCCTGCCAGAATTTCCCTTATAATCATTGCTTTGAGTCCTACCTTGAATCCGATCACCATCGCGGTTATGCTTGTTGGAACCCGAAACCTCATGAAAAATCTCAATGTTACGAGCTGCGTCATTGCAGGCCGACACATTCTCATACTCAATATTAAGCAGTCGGTCCAACACCCACTTCTTCAGTCCCCACTTGAAGTGCTTAGCTTGGCGCCTACCATCTCCAGCAATCGTTCCCACAAAACTTACCAGCCTCATAAACCTACTCATGTACTCATTGGAATTCTCATGATCAAGCTGGTAGATTGCCTGATAATCCCTCTCATACCTTTGCTGCTCAGCATCAGGGAAGTAACGGTTATAGAAGATAGTCCGAAACCTAGTCCAGGTACAAGTAATAGCAAAAGCATCTCCTCCTCTTGCTTGTTTGAGTGCCTTCCACCAATTTAAAGCATCACTTTCCAACTTAAAGGCAGCCAAACGAGTCTTAAACTCGTCTCCACAACCCAATACTTCAAACAGCTTCTCAATATGAGTGATCCAGTCCTCGGCCTCAGTGGGAGTAGCAGCAGTGCTAAACGAAAGAGGCTTGAGCTTACCGAAACGCTCGAGCCAAGTGTGAATGCCTGTGGGTTGATTTCCTCCACCACTACCCGAAGCACCAGTCTGATTACGAATGTTGTTGATCACCTGTTCCATCATCTCAGGTGTAGTAAGACCAGGGAAAAGAGTGTTGAGGGCATTAGCAATCGCAGCATCAATGTTAGTAGCATCATCGTCTCCATCCACGCTACCGGTAGTACGAGTTCGAACCATCTGAACGATATTCAAATGATTAGCAAAATGAACAAAGGTGAGATACGAAATGGAAGTACGCAGAAGGAATCCTAAAGTCTACCCAAATCCTCACAGGTCATAGCCTAAGCTCTAAGGGTCTCAAAACCTAGGCTCCATATGTCACAGGTCCTGACTACAAGTCGTAAACCTGGGCTCTGATGCCATAAATTGTAACGCCCCGACCCGACAAGGGTAAAGGAATCACAAGTAATGGTGTCATATCAAAGCAAACATAAATATCCAAAAGAAGTCTTAATATAAATACTGAAATAAATCAAGTCAAAATGACTTCAATACATAGGTCCCAGCGGAAAAAATAAACTCCAAATAAAATATCTGAAATATTAAGTCTTAAATGGCATCATAAGATCAAAGCTAAATATCTCTAAGGTAAGTCCACTCAGCACTCATCCCAGAGCAAAACCCAGCTCCAATGCTTAGATACCTGCCGTGGAAAAAAAGAAATGCGGCTGAGCTTCAAAAGCCCAGTGAACAGATATACAAGCAAAACGAATACGAAACGAAAACGAATACGAAATAAAGTGAAAGAAAGATAGTAAAATCATAATCATTTCAAAGTATAAATCAGAATAATAGAATAAGTTTTATAGTTAACTACCTCGAGCCCAGACACATATATCAGATCATAATCATATCATATTCACACAAGGCAACATTTGTAAGGGAGACCTACCAGAGTTATGAAGGACGTGCATGCACGCAGCATCAATCATCAGATAACATATAGCATATAACATATAACATATAACATATAACAGATAACAGATCTAGGATGCATCCATACGCCCCACAAACATATATTGGTAATATAATCTAACTTGAGCTCATAACAGATAACAGATAAGGGACATGGCAGAACTTCACTCTACTGCCCTAGAGTCATGTCAGAAGTGCATCACTGACACGGACATGGAACCCCCATGACTAGTTAATATTTGGCTCGGGTGTCAAACTATCTTAGGTCAAATTAGAATGTCAAAACTGACATAGATCATACTTTATCAGAAGATTAATCATGTTTTCAAAATCAAGGTTTTTGTGACAACTCGCAATTTCAGGTCATTTCTCGAAACAATTCATGCCTTACAATTTCAACATTTATCGTAAACTAGGTTTACGTGTTCCAAATTCGCGTAACCTTTATGGTTTAACGGCGAATTCATGATCATATCATCACGAACATTTCATATGGACTAAGTTTAGTCTACATTTCAGTAACATCATTTGCATCATGTTAGTTCATTCATGACATTGCATTTTCCCTTAAACGCGTAAATTTTATATTAAATAAACGTTATCGCGTGAGTTATTATTTTGAACATTTAATCCGATATTTCCAAAAATGATCCCGACATATTTTTATACTTACATTTAGTTATAAAAACTATATTTTGAGTTTACCTAGTGTTTTAAATTTATTTTGTCTATAAATCGTTAAAGTTATATTATTACGACGTTTTTCTTAAAAATTACACGATAATTATTATATCACTCAAATTTCACAAGGAATGTATTTTTACAATTTTTATGATCTCATTATACTTTATTTTGATCTATTAAAAATTTCTTTTACCTAAAACTACCTTAAATACACTAATATATACAAAACCTTACAAGTTACATTTAAACTACACTTTACTTACACTTTGTAACATTTATACACATTATATAAAAAAATGTATTTGAGATACATCCCCCCCCCAACCGGCCATGTGGGGAGGATGTATTCATTTATTGTTGGCAACATTTTCTTCCTTGATTGTATATAACCATACTCCAAGTAAAGATCTCACTCATTCAATATCATTTTCAAGTCAAGTAAATTTCATTTTCTCTCTTTGGTTCTTCCTTCATAAAACCGGCCACATCAAGAGTTAGCAAGGAAATCATCAAAATTTTTCTCAAGCTCAAGTTTAATACAATCTAGATCACACTCTTAATAAGGTTTTGAAATAAAAACCTAGAGTGTTTAAGTTAAACCTTGGTTCTTTGCACCTCATCATAATACCTTGTAAGCATATTTCTATCATTTTACATATTTCATCTTCATTTCATATTTATCTCTTCATTTTTGGAGCAAACATGCAAGACTTGTGTTTATTTATACCATTTTTCCATTGATTTTAGAGTTATAAATATATAAAGGTCATCCTATAATTATCCCCTTGGTATATGTTGGTCTTGATGATGTCTAGGAACCCATGACACCCTAAGAAGGTGTATGGTAGGATTAGATTAGCTTTGGAGTTGATTTGAAGGGATTGGAATAGGTTTAGTACGAGAAAAACTATTTTCGATAAGTATTAAAAGTGGTCTGTCCTTATTTTGATTTTCTGGAAAATCCGACAGTAGGCACGAATTTTTGGCCTTGATATTTAGAAAATATACTTTAAAACGAATCCGTGGCCGCTTGAACGGATTAAAACGGAGTTATAACGAAGAAGTTATGGATTTTACAAGTTTGACGACGAAAAATATATTTTTCAGAAAATTCAGCAACCTATAATTGTTTTATTCGAGTCAAAAACGAGTCCTAAGCTTTACAAATTATTTCGACTTATCAAAAATATATTAGTATACTTTGATACGAAGCTAAGGACATATAATACGTAGAAAACGGACTTGAAACGACTAAGATATGCACGTTTTCATAAACTTGCCGTAACTATTATTTTTAGAAAAACTATATTATTTTTACGAGATAAGTGTTACGGTAACTAAAATGACCATGTTGACGGCTGTTTTTTAGCTATGATGTAGAACTTTTTGAAACGAAATGTCTTCTAGTAAAATCAAGATCACCAAGCATATTTTCTAAAACGACCAACCGTTTGTATAGCGGAGTTTTAATAAATTAATTGCGGTTGCTTAAACTTGGCCGAAATTCACTTTTTACACAACATTTAGACAAAATCACCATCTTTAACCTTTATTATCTTTATGTTCGAGACCTCTATGACGAAAACACATGTACTAAAACTTCTAGATTTTGATACAAGCTTTCCAAAACCGTCGAGTTCGTTTCCTAACGATCGACGTACACCATTTTACGACTAGTTTTTCGAAGCCATTTTTGTCACTTTCATGAAATTTCCGACGACTTCATTTTACGACGAAAAGTTAAAACTTCACAATAAATCATTACGAAACCATTGTAGGATGACATTTTGACGTAAAAACTTGTAAAGTGATTTAAGAATGGTCAAGACGTCAAAAGAGTATTTTTCGACGATAAGTATTATTTTCAAAACTCATAAATGGTATAAATAACATACGAAATGCATGCATAACATTATATCATAACTCATAACATATCATATCATTCATAATAGGTCATTTGCGAGATTCACGCTACATTTCAGTGTATCCACTTTTGCCATCGCATTATTGTCCAAGTGAGTCATAGCCCCACTTTTTTTTTTCTCGTTTTAATTATTGATGAAACTCTTTGGGGGAGATGCATGCTCAATGATTTTTATTACATTCATGACTATTAGCAAAATATATGTTATCTGAACTGAGTGTTTAGTCATGCGAAGTAACAGTATTGCCATGCTTAGAATTTCCATATTATAATCATTGGACTGATGGTCTTGGTATAATCAGTGAACTAATGGTCTTGGTAGAACCAGTGAACTAATGGTCTTGGTAGAACCAGTGAACTAATGGTCTTGGTAGAACCAGTGAACTAATGGTCTTGGTACAATCCTGAGCTAATGGTCAAGGAATAAGTTGAAACCGTACGAATTATGTGTTATATTAAGTAACTGTGGATACATTAAGTTAGGCACTATTTTGTGAATTCATTTGACGATGTGGGCTTGAACATAAACTATATTACATTTTGGCAATGGGTTGTGAATACACAGGTTGCAAGTTTTGTATGGGCGGAACTTGGAACTGAGTGGATTTACAATGCCTTTGCTGCATAAACGATTTTTGAAAGGCTTTACATTTCAATACAAACCCTATGAACTCACTCAACCTTTGTGTTGACACTTTTTAGCATGTTTTATCTCAGGTATCTAAGGCATTCACTTCATGGCATGCATTTGGACATCATGGAGTCGTGATGACGACTCGTCTCACTTGAGTTTTACGTACTTTAAAACATCGTTTGAATTGTAACAACCTTATTTCTGCACAAGTTGATTTTCTTATGGGACCTATACTTTGTAAACTCTGATTGTTTTATTAAATCAAACGATGTTCTTTTTAAATGACACTTTAGGTCGTTCAATATATCTGTAACTGTGATGCTATGACAGTCAATCCCCAGGAATTCCATTCCGCTGCAAAACAGGTAATTTGGGGGTGTGACAGTTTTCATATCATATAGTTCAAAATCAGATGTTTTATAATTCAAAAATCAGAGTTCAGATAAGCAATAGCTCAAACAAACAAAATGGGGTTCATAGCAAAGGCTTAGGAAATCCTAATATAAAAGCTAACGAAAAGAAAACGTTATAAGGAACCTTTACTGAAAAGGTCAGAATATCTATACCTTATTCCAAAGCAAATGATCGAAAAAGCAGAAACACGGAAAGCAAAGGATTACTCCTTCTTCACAGAACCTATACACATTAACGGTCGTACATGTTATTTATGATTCCATAATCGTCGAAGTGATCTTTTAATATTTGGTGTTTGTAGGACCTTAGTTTTATCAACCTTATCACTTTACCAAGCAAACCCAACACATATACAAGTATAACCACGTGAAACAAACACAAACAAAGCTTAGAAATAAGATGAGAAAGATGGTGACTTGATGTAATATTCGTGTATGTAATGATAAGATATGCAAACAATAAGTTGTATATTCCTTGAGAGAGAAATACACACACACACACACTTTCAAGCACACCCCTCAAATGACCATTTGAGGGGTATTTATAGTACAAGCAACTTAAAACCCTAAAGGCTTTGCTTGGGCTTTTCGTGGGTTTGTAATGGGCTTGGGATGCTTAAGCTTATACAAGGCTTAGCATACGCGTAACATTTAACCAATTAGATTAGCCCAGTCCACGAGCCCGTTGACTATTCTATCACGATATCTAACACACATTATAAAGTTCCTATACGTGAATGACCATCACTTCTAATAAAACTATTAAGGCTAACAATCTCCCCCTAAGGGGTGGTCATTCAAATGATGCTCCACTTGATTAGGTCTCTACTTTTCTTGAGCTAGGACTTTGTGTGTAGATATTGAATAGTCTTGATTCTTTGTTCCTTCATGCTTTGTGATCAGATAATGTGATTGTCTGCCGTTGTCAACTTCGTCGGTTAGGTATCTCCACGTCTTTCTCCACCATGCTCACACTTCTATTTTTCTTTTGGTTACCAATGATGTAGTTCTGGAGTCTTTAAACTTTGTAGATTCTTTGACATTGACGAAGAATCATCTCCTTTGATTATGATGAGAACTTTCATGTGTTGTTGGTATGAGCATGTGGCAAGTCTGCACGATCCATCCGCTCCAGAGCTTTCATAAGAAGAAAACATAAAACAAGTTAGTAATAAGCGGATTCCAGCACTTACAAGTTTGAATTTCGAGGGTGTTAACAGCATAGTGTGAAAACACATCTCTAATTCTCACAGAGGCCGTTCCTGAACTGGAGTCCCACAAGTGAGATAACACGATATACCGAAGTACATCTACAGTTCAGATGAGTCGCTGAGGTACACCGAAGCATCACCCCACGACTGTAGACCGTTTGAGTCACACTAAGCATAATCCACGGAGAATTACCGAAGTGACCTGCTGTCAGGGCTGCTTGATGTTGACCCTGGCAGGAGTTTCCATTCAATCACTGAAGATCACAGACGTGAAACTTCTCATAAATGTTCTGGCAGATTGCTAAGACCTGCGTAGGACTCTATAATATATCACTTGTGTCCTTATTAATGAACAACAAGCGATGTCATGTCAAGTGTTCCTATGAGATCTTTTGATGAATCTCGTGGCTCTAGACTCAATAGTGCATTTTGGTTTTCCTGAGCGGAGACTAGGGAGAGGGTCTCCTTCTTCAATACCAACGATCTCTAAGAGAAAGTCATTAGATTATGTAGGGTTCCCAGTGAGAATGAAACAAATCCCTTTTGAGAGGAATTGAGTGGCTAGAAGGTTTAGTGCAGTGCGTCACTGGGTCCATGACGTCTTGGTCTTCAATACCAGTGTCATCTAGTGACAATCAGTAGCATATGTATTGAACCCGGTTTCTGCCCTAAGGTTGAATATGGAGGGCTATTTCTTTTCACCCTTTTTCATTATATTTTCTTTTTAATTCTTCAACCCCTTCTTTCTCCTTTCTCACATTACTCATTTTTTCAATCATTCCTAAGGACTTCTAATACTAACTATAGGTATTGTCCTTGGGTAGATCCCTCCGGCTCTGGCGGATCATAGGACGAATTTCCTATCCTTAGTCACCTTATAACTCCATGACTGTCCTATTGTTGCCATAAAACCATTTTTCTTGAAAATCTCTCAGAGTGTTTATGATAGAAAACATGTTTGCAACACTCCGTGAGTTTTGTATTTTAAGAAACACTCCCCCTTCACATGTGCTTATATGTTTAGACAGAAATCTGCACATAGAGGGTAGAGTTCGCACTTTTTGAATTGATCGACTTTAAATGAACAAGACCGATTCGAGACACGTTTACATCACTAGAGAACTAGCTTGAAATTATTACCCGTCCTGGTCAAGTCATAGAAAGTTTCTCGAGATGGTACATGATTCCTCTTCAATTCATTGGTTCCGTCTGAGTCGAGCTCATTATGAGATTCAAACAACGATCATTAAACATTTTGATCACATTTTAATCACGTCTCCTCCCCCTCGAAAATAGCATATTCGTGATATTTTTTATATCAACGGATTAAACAAACAATTTAGAATCTTTTGGGGAGACAAACGGATTTGATTTAAGCATGAATTTGGAACATTTTTGTTTTATACTCCCCCTTTAATAAAGCATAATCAATTAAAGGGTTTTAGAGGGAGTTATCTTGAGCACAAAATATTTTGAAAGATTTTGAAAATCTTTTTGAACAATCTTGAAAAGGTGCTCAAGATGATGATGATTTCTCACCATTTTTAAATGTAGTGCACTGAAGCGTACACCTCATTTTTCGATCAAAGCACGAGTTTTGATTTGAAAATAATCAAAAATCATCATTTCGGTCCGGGTTTCGTACCGATGTATACGAAAGCCATTTTATTGAAGAAATTTTGAGAAACGACATGTTTTAGAAAACATTTAAAGAACTCTCGCTCAAGCATCTGTACATGCCCGTATCATTGTTGAATGACATTTCTAGAAACGTACAAAATATCGATTATACGAGAGACATGTCGTGAGAAGAATATTTTTGGATTTTTGATTTTATATTGTTTTTGTATTTTTGAAAGTTTTATATTTTTATATTTTGCTTTTGTTGGTTTTTCAAATTTTGTATTTTGTTTTTCAAAAATATTTACAGCGAAGCTTTTTGGAAAAATCATTTTCAAGAAGATTCGAGAAGACGTTCTAACTCCTCAGGGGTTAGGCTTCGCATTCCAATTCGTCGAACTAAATACTCAAACCTTTCTTTTGGAAGGGCTTTAGTTAATAGATCGGCGAGTTGGTAATCAGTCTTCACGAAGAATAATTCAACAGTACCATTTTCGACGTACTCTTTGATGAAATGGTAGCGGACTCTGATATGCTTAGTCTTTGAGTGATGAACAGGATTGCATGATATGGCTATGGCACTTTTCGAGTCACAATACATAGGTATTTTATCGAAAGTAAAGCCATAATCTGTGAGTTGTGTTCTCATCCATAGAACTTGAGCACAACATGCAGATAGAGACACATACTCAGCTTCAGCGGTTGAAAGTGCAGTGCAATCTTGTTTCTTTGAAGACCAGCTTACTAACTTTTCTCCCAAAAATTGTGCTCCTCCGGATGTACTTTTTGCTGTAACTTGATCACCTGCGTGGTCCGCATCTGAAAAGGCAATTAGATCAAATCCGGATTCCTTCGGATACCAAAGTCCCATGTGAATGGATGTCTTCAGGTACCGAAAGATCCGTTTAACCTCTTTGAGGTGCAGTTCGGAAGGCTTAGCCTGAAACCGTGCTAATAAGCAAACATCAAAATGAATATCTGGACGACTAGCAGTAAGATACATGAGAGAACCAATCATGCTCCGATATTTCTTCGGATCAATAGGTTTCCCAAACAACTCGGCTCCAATTTTTGGTGAAGTTACCATTGGTGTTCCGAGCGAGTCACAGTTATCCATACCATGATTTTTCAAAATCTCAGTTGTGTATTTAGCTTGATTTATAAAAATTCCACGAGGGGACTGATGTATTTGTAAACCAAGAAAGAATTTTAGTTCCCCCATCATGGACATTTCAAATTTAATTTTCATGAGATTTTCAAAATGTTTTGAAAGTTTCAGATTAGTGGACCCAAAGATGATGTCGTCCACGTAAATCTGAACAATCAAAATTTCGTTTTTGCATTTTGTGTAAACAAGGTAGGATCAACTGTTCCTTTGGTGAAATTGTTTTGGATAAGGAAAGAGGACAGTTCGTCGTACCACGCTCGCGGAGCTTGTTTCAAACCATATATAGCCTTTTTGAGTTTGTAGACGTAGTCTGGATGTTCCATGTCTATGAAGCCTTCTGGCTGACTCACGTACACTTCTTCTTTCAGAGTTCCATTCAAGAACGCGGTCTTAATGTCCATCTGATAAACCGTGATGTTTTTGTGAGCTGCATAGGCCAAGAATATCCTGACTGCTTCTAGTCTAGCTACCGGCGCGAATGACTCTTCAAAGTCTATTCCCTCTTCCTGTCTGTATCCTTTGGCCACAAGATGAGCTTTGTTGCGAATTACAGTCATCTCTTCATCCCGTTTGTTCTTCCATAACCATTTGAGATTGATGACGCGAACGTCAATTGGTCTTGGAACCTTTTCCCACGAGTCATGTAGACGGTATTGAAGAAGTTCCTCCTGCATTGCTTCTATCCATGCGGGATCTGCCATTGCCTCGCGAATGTTCTTTGGCTCTAGATTGCTAATTGAGCAAAGGTAAATGCACAAGTCGCAATCGGTGGCAAGTTGACGTCTCGTCTGGATTGGCCTTGAAGGTTCACCAATAACTTGTTCAATTGGGTGGTCTTTTGTCCACTTCAGAGTAGATGGATACCGTTGGTTATACGTATGCGAGTTAGATGGTTCTCGTAAGCATGAAGAAGATTCAGCTGATTCCGTAGCAAACGGGTTTTCAAATAAGTCTTCATCTAACGTTGCATCGTTATGGTTTTGGTTTTGCTCATCAACTGCTGGTAGAACGGGTGCAATAACTTGAGTAGATGTAGATGATGTTGATGGAGTTGGTGCATTGGTTTCGACCGTTGTAGATGCATCTTCTGTTGGTGGTGGAGGATGATTTTGAGCGGGTGCAGCGGAATGATGGTTTGATGCATTTGTCGAAGTTCCACCATAGTATTCATCGAACATTAACTCAAAGAAATTCTCCCATTCTTGTTCTTTCGGATTGTCAAACGAAGTTGATTGAGCTCTTTGAGGTACGAGTCCTGAACTGATGTGTCCAGAAGTCTGTCGGTTTAGTGCGGGTTCTAGAGCGAGTCTCTCAGAAGCCATTTGTGAAAGTTCATCAAACGTCACATTCATCGTCTCCATGATTCTCCTTAGCCTTCTGTTATACACCCTGAATGCCCTCGAGTTATCTGAATATCCAATGAAGATTCCAATATCACCTTTTGCTTTCAGTTTTCCAAGATCTTCTCTGTCATTCGTAGGATAGCACAAAGCGCCAAACACGTGAAAGTAAGAGATATCCGGTTTTCTGTTGTTCACTATTTCATATGGGGTTTTATTGAATCTTGGATGGATAAGGGATCGGTTCTGAGTGAAACAAGCAGTGGCAACAGCATCAGCCCATAGAAATAACGGTGCACTAGAATAGATTAGCATTGTGCGAGCAGCTTCCACAAGAGTACGATTTCTTCTTTCAACTACCCCATTCTGCTGTGGAGTTCTAACAGCTGATGTCTGACGGGTAATTCCAACATCTTCAAAATAAGCTCTTAACTCCTGATTAGTGAATTCTGTGCCGTTGTCTGTTCTTACAACCCTTACTGGAGTTTGAAGAAGTACTTGAATTCGCTTCAGAAAGGTGATGATGATGCCTGGTGCTTCGTCTTTTGATCTCAGAAACTTAACCCATGTATATCTCGAATAATCATCGACGATAACAAGAATATACTTTTTTCCATTAAAGCTTTCAACTCTCATTGGGCCACATAAGTCCATGTGCAACATATGCAACTTTGCTTCCGAACTAGGTACGGATTTGGGTTTATATGATGCTCTTTTGCTTTTTCCTTGTTCGCATGATGGACATAAGTGATCCTTGGTGTATTTGAACTTTGGAAGTCCGTTGACGATGTTGTCTTTGGCAATTTTGTTGATGGAGTCAAAATTGAGATGGGATAACCGTCTGTGCCACAACCAGGACTGTGTTCCAGATGCTCGTGTCATAAGACATATTGGTGATGAAGAGGCCATTTTGTTGATGTCGATAGCATACAAGTTTGTATCACGATTCCCAGTTAAGAGATCAGTGCCATCCAAGTTTCTAACGAAGCAAGTATTTCTCCTAAAAGCAACCTCTAAATCTGCATCACAGAACTGCCCGACTGAAAACAAATTGTGTCCCAACCCTTCGACATAGTAAACCCGAGTGATCAAATAATTTCCAAAAGGTAGATCTTCATAACCCATGATAGCTGCTACATGATCATTTCCGAAACGTACGGTTCCCATGAATTTCCAGACGAAATTGATCAGCAGCTTCAGATTCCCGGTCATGTGCTTGGAGCAACCCGAGTCGACGATCCAAAGAAAAATTTCGATAACCTGCCAGTTACAGAAAAAGAATATTGTGGAAACCTTTTTGATTTTGGTTCCTTTGGGTTAGAGGTAAAATCCTGATCACACTCAGAGAGGTTTTCTACAGGGAAGTTTGGTTTATCACTCATTGTACCATTCTGGAGTGTGTAAGTTCTACCTGTGGGTTTCCAAATATCATCCCTAAAGTATACACATTGGTTCTTGTCAGTAGTGTAAAGCCTAAGTTTTGCAACTAGTCTTCCTACTCGTTTAGCGTAATTACTTTTTGGGACGTTCTTCTTAACAAGCTTATCATTCACATTCTTAGAAACACAATCATCTTGAACATTTAAAGATTTCTTGCAAGTTAAACAAAGAGATTCAACACATTCATTAGACTTAGCAAGTTTCATAGGTTCAGTACATTCAGATGAAATGTCTTTCTTATTCAAAAGCTGTAAATTCCTAGGGTGTTCTTCTACTTTCTTCTCTTTATTCAAGCTACTACTCCTAGAGGCAGTCGAGACTCTATTGTTCCTTGTATTGCTCTTAGGCTTTAGTCTGCTGCTCCTAGAGGTGCTTTCTAGTCCTGTAGAAGGTAAGTCACACACATTAGGATTCACATTGTTATGAAGGGAGGTGGTTTCAGCTATCCTAGTCTCTTTAGACGTGGAGGCAGACGCATTAGTGGTACTCATCTTAAAAAGGCCAGGTGCTAAAACTTTAGGATTCTCGATAACCGCTTTTCCCTTATCAACATGTTGTTTAGGTAGGGCAGGTGGAGTGACTGGTTTTGATGAAACAATTTTCTCATTGACTTTTGGAGGAGGCAAAGAAACAGACATTTTTGGTTTAGAAACCGGTTTGGGAACATTTGCTTTCTCCGCAGTCAATGGTTTTGTAATCACAGTTTCCACTGCCTTTCCTTTTTGACTTTCCAGCTGAGCCCTCAAAAGATCATTTTTTGCTTTCATGTCATTGTAGGCACGCTCATACGACAATTTGTCATACTTGCATTCCTCAGTTTTTCGATCAAGTTGTTTAAAATATGAGATATTTTCGTTTTCAAGTTTCATAAGAGCTTTTTCATATTTTGAAACAATTTCGGAGGTCTCATCCTGGAGTCTTTCATGATCTTCAACAGAATATGTTTGCAAAATGATGGACATAATATCAGTGGTCAGAACATCTTCGGAGAGAGAGTCATTAAACTTTTCTAAAACTTTGATGTGTTCAACACTGTCATTAGCTTGCTTTACCAGGGATTTATGGTCCTTGACAAAGTCAGCTGTTTCTTTCAAAAAAGCTTGTTCAAAATGAATTAGCCTGGAGTTGATGTTATTCAGCTGAGGGGCAATTTGAGTTTCAAAAAACTTCTTCTGTTCATTATCAAAACTATTAAACCAGATGTTTGTCCTAATATTGGTTTTAGTTTTAACGGTCTCTTGAAGATCTGCAATTCTCGTTTTCACATTTTCCAAAATACTTCGCGCTTCACTTGTGTTAAAAGGATTGTTTGAAGACATTTGTTCAATGTTTGAAAGAGAATTGGAGACAACAACTGGTTTTGAAACTGGTGTTGACACTTTGTTTGAAACACTTGGTGTGGTGGAAAACGTTGACTTTTCTTTTTGAGAAACAAAAGGAATACCATTAATTTGGTTCCATTTGTTATAATCAATCGGTTTGATTTCCGGATGTTTTTGTTTCATTTTAGATCTACTCTCCTCAGATAGTTCCAACGTTTCAAGAGAATCATGCACAATTATAGGTTCATGCAAATGTTTTCCATTGTTCAACACATTCTGAGATTTCTGAGCTTTCTTGAGAAACGAAGAAGGGTCATTACCAAGTGCCATCTTATGTGAAGTATGAAAACGTGGATTCACTTGGTTAGAAAGCATTTTGTTTGATTTAGCTGAATGACCCGTTGTAAGAAGCAAATTGTCCAATGTTTTGATTTTTTTCCGTTTTATCAAGAATTTCATCAAGAAGAGAATCTTCTCGTTTTGAAAAATCAGCAATCAACTGTTTCTTCTCTTTTTCAAGATCAGAAAACAGTGCTTTTTGTTTAGAAAGTTGGTCACTTAGATCAGAAATTTCCTTGTTTAAAGATTTGATTTTCAAATTCAGATTCACATCAAGTGTGTCATACTTGAGTTGCAAATCTTTTTCTCTTAAAACAGAATCTCGATAACCAATTTCTAATTCTGACATTTTGTTTGTATGAAATTCATAGGCTTTGGCATGCTCCTTGTAACTCTCAAGCTCAGCGGTCAATTTAGCATTCGCGGCCTTAACTTCGCGATTTACCGTTCTAACTTTCTCAACTTCAATGCCACATTGATTGATTAATGATTCAACATAAGCACGTGTTTCCTCATCAGTCTCAGTATTTTGTGCCACACAGCCTCCACTAGGATCCACATATGGAGTTTCGGAGTTCGTATTGCTACAACTCGGATTGTCCATATATGTATCATAAGTAGGTGCTGGCGTCACAGAATTCTGTTTGTCATGAGTAAACACATCAAATATGACATTGTTATAGCATGGATCAATGATTGGTACCTCAGATACGGCGTTGGCGTCATAGACAGGAGGTGCGTCAGAGTCAGTGTTGTACTTTGTCTCCTGAAGATTTGCCATGAAGATGCAGTTCGCATTGATTTCCTCGAGGTCTTCCAAATCATCCATAATAGCCATAAAGTCATGTTCCTCAGCACTCAACTGAAATCCAGCGCGTTCCTTTTGTACCAACAGGACAATTTTCTGAAGATACTCAAGATCGTTCTTGTGCGGCTTAGTAGGACAATTCCTTGCCATGTGACCCATTCCTTGACAGTTATAACACTTAATCTGATTACCCTGATTCACATTTCCATGATTCCCAACGACTAGAGCTGCAACATTCCGATTCTGATTACCCACTGCTCTATTCCCAACATTCTGTCTCATCTGATTACCCTGATTCGGAACCGCCTGATTACCCATGCGAAATCCAGTAGCATATCCCTGCTGATTCCCAATAACTCCAACCATTTGTCCTTGATTACCCATATTCACACCCGGCTGTGCAATTTTCCTGTTGCGAGTGTTTGATGATATCCTTTGGTAGTTGTTAGTAGGTGTGGAATAGCGACCTTTGATTACTTGACCCAAGAGAGAAATTATTTGGGACATAGGGTCTTCTTGATCAGATTCTAGATCAGTGATTCCTTGTTCCTGGTATTGTTGATCTGGATAGAATTGTTGTTGTGGTTGTGGAATGTATTGCTGCAAGTTGTTGTTGTTGGAAGATGATGAAGCTTGTTGTTGTGTATTCACTGGAGTTTGAGTCTTTGCAATGAGTGCCAATGGATCATGATTCTTTGCTAATTTTTCTTGCCTGACTTCATTAGCTTCAGCTTGGTTTTGTTTCAGAAAATCATTCAGTTGATCAAAGTTCACCTGATGAAGGTCTTTTGTTTGGTTGACAATAGTGACATATCGTCCCCATTCTTCTGGAAGATTGTTCAGGAACTTGATGTTTTGAACGATAGTTCTGGGTGTCAGCTTGTTTCTGATTAGCTCATTCATCAAAGTGTAAAACCTTCCATAGTAGGATTCAATGGATTCTCCTGGTGTAGACGTGAACTTTTCCCATTCAGTTAGCAACTTGTTCTCCATGTCTTGATGACCAATTTCTGTTCCATGACAAAGTCGTCTAACACGTTCCCACATATCGAAAGCAGTTTCACAACTGTCTACCGCAGCAAAGATGTCTATTGGTAAACCCAGTTGGATAATATGAATTGCCATGTCATCTGCTTCGACTTGTTTCTGATCCTCTGCAGTGTATTCAGATTCGTATTGAAGACGAGAAGATGGTGCGGTGGGAGGTGTTGCATCAGGATTTCCAGGTTCATTAACTTGTCGAGGCTGGAAGGGTCCATCCTGAATAGATTTAATCATGAGTTTGCCATTAGGTTTGGTCTTGATGTAACGGAGCATTCGACTTGTCCATTGAAGATAACCACCTTTTGCCAACATAGGAGGTCGGTTTTCGGCACCGGCTGCATGAATGTCTTGTTGAGTAGCCATTGATGAAGGTATGATATGATAAAGTTGATGTAGGATCGATTCAACGATAAAGGAGTTGTGGTTGATGAAGATTAAGCTAAGTTGAGGTGTTTCCGAAAGTCGTACTCGTAAACTCGGTTCTTAAAAAATTTCGCCCAAAATTTGAAATTCACTATAAAAATCAATTCTAAGGTCGTATGAAAAATTTGAGTTATGACAATTTTGACGCAAAATTTGACCCGAAAATTTGAATTTAGGCCCAAAAATTTGAATTTTTGACCAAAATTTTCACAGTTAAACCAAAATTTGAATCTCGCGTAAAAATTGAACGTTTAGTCTCCTCAAAAATTAATTTTTTTTTTTTTTTTTTTTTTTT